>CAADRB010000057.1:145371-213167 GCA_900708905.1 Hymenolepis diminuta | reverse complement strand
CTTGAGAAAGGAAATACCATTAACAGTGAATATTATATAGCGTTATTGGAGCGTCTGAAGGCCGAAATTGCAAAGAAACGACCGCATATGGCAAAGAAAAAATTTTGTTTCATCAAGACAACGCACCGTGTCACAAGTCAATCAAAACAATGGCCAAACTACGTGAATTGAACTTCGAATTGCTCCCACATCCACCGTATTCGCCAGATTTGGCTCCCAGCGACTACTGGCTGTTCGTAGACCTGAAAAAATGCTCGCCGGTAAGAAATTTCGCATGAATGAAGAGGTTCTCGCTGAAACAGGCCTATTTTGAGGCGAAAGATAAATCGTTCTACAAAAGTGGTATTGAAATGTTAGAGCGGCGCTGGAATGATTGTGTTGCTCTTGATGGAGATTACGTTGATGAATAAAGCTAATTTTGAACCAAAAAAACTGTTTTCTTTGTTAGGCTCGGGACTTTTCAGCCCATGTGTTAAACTTTATGAGAAACTCGATTTCCGCACGTTATCTGCTGTACCCTTGTTTTCTGCTTCTTTGACGAGTCTTTCCCATTACGAGTCGTAGCACAGACTATCAATTCCCATGGTAACCTGTAGATTAGTTAATCTTTGGGCTTCCTAATAGCCTTCACTAGTGCTTTTACTTAATTTTAAAACCTACCTTGAAGAGATCCCCCTTCCCTCTCACTTTTTTGTATTTTGCAATGCCTTTCTTAGGTTCAAATCTACCAAGTGGGAACTGAAGCTCTCCCGGAATGCTTGTTACCGCAAGGCGAGCAAACTGAAGTGACAGACACCTGGAAACAAGTGATAAAGCTTCCCTGTCACACCGACGCATTGAAGAACCGTCTTTTGGCTGCTTCACAGGCGACCTGCCCGGAGGACATCCCCACTTCCCCCGTCTACGGATTTTTGGCTGTTGATGAAGTAGAAGGCCAATTTATCAAAGTCCTTGCGCCAACAGAAGGTCTTCCTGATACACAGTTTTATGTCGCCTCCATTGGCTTCATTGATCCTGTTGGAAATTTGTAAATAAGACTCACCTATGTAAAGAAAAAAATGTTTTTAGTACTAAATTTTGTCTTTGTATCAAAATCTGACTACCTCTTTCCTTCTGCACGCCTGATCTGATAGTCAAATCTTGTTTTCGTTGGGGAAACTGTATAATTTGGTTTGTTCACCTAAGAAATTAGTCTTACTCTAGTTAATGGGTAACATTTCTTAATTATAAATCAGTAGTTGAATATTGAACAAGTTTTGTTACTATAATAAGCTGTTGTAAACCCGAAACTCGAGTGAAAATTTGAATATGGAGAGGCGTTAGATGGGGTTCCAAAGGGGGTCCACTACTCTTCAGTTCATATTAGATGAAGTATATGCAACTGGTGTGGATTTGAAAGTCAGGACGTTGAGTTCTTCAGCATTCAAATGGTCGTTAAGGCATCTTAAATATCCAGATGACCTATGCTTTTTCGCTCCATCAATAAGCTTCTGCAAAAGCCTAAAGCTATCCACAGATATGTGATGGAAATCGATATATGTTGGTGCAGATCTGGATTAATCATCTCTCCATATAAATGATCTCAAGATCAATTGAGTGAACTCTTTTACCTACTTTGGCTCCCCAATAAATTATAGAGTTCTGGTCAATGATACTGTGAAACTAAGCCTCACGAAGGTCATACGATAGCTAGTGAAACGTAGACCTATTCTAAGATGGAAAGTGCTATAGATTAAAACTGGAGCAAGGTTTAATATGTAATTATCCGGTATTGGGTAGGTAATAATTGATTATGGGCTGTTCAAAGAAAGATTTTAGGATTGTGTATTCGAAAACAAATGGATGTCACAGTTCTAACCGAAAAAGTCCCTCTGAGAAACCTACAAAGACGAAGTTCAAATTTCAGTTATGTGCAGCGATGATGACATATTGCATGACACATCCAATGAGTTATTTAAGGCAACTTCAAGCGGATGCCAAACAGATATTCGGTGAGAAAGAAGGAGGAAGTTAGATGATGAATCCTACTGAGAAATCTATTTCTCGCATTATTGAATATCAACAACTGAAAATTTGAACCTCCTTAACTGTACCTTGTGCTTAGATCAGTTACATAGTTAAAAACGTACTATTTTGCAGTACTACGAAAAATAATATACGCAGCATTTATTATCATTTCCTCTTTTATTCAGGTCCTTCTAAATTTCATTCATCTAGTTGCTGACCTAGGTCAATGAATAGCCTCTCTTACATGAACATCATACAAAAGTTTTGTTCAATTTGGGTATCCTCTTATCTAACAAACTAGATAAAAGCACGATAATTAATTGAATCTGACCAAAATTACAAGTATCCTAACAAAAAATTAATGCGGAGTTCCATTTGAAAAATTTGTTCTTTTCAAATTTTCTAAACAGAAGGCAATGTTGCATTACTCAAAACAACACCTTAAATGTACTTTCTAGGAAGCTATCTGCACTGATGAACCTCTCAGTTATGCAAATTGGTAGTGAATTCCTGCACTTCAACACATCTCTGTAATCCGAGCCTCGATTTTCAAACTTAAACACAATCTGTGCCCGCATATTAAATGCTTCTTCATATAGCCTTATTCTACGATTTTGCTGCTTCTCAAGGCCGAGTTGAGAATTTCATGTTCATCAACTCTCGTATTCTTCATTCTAATAAATACAGTGTAGACAATGTCTTCAGATTGTGTCTTTGAAAAACCTAGCAACTATCATATCACCCATTAGTTCACAGTCTTGGGTTTTCTGATTTTCTAAAGTCATCCATTAGTGTTTTTTAACCATTTTTCTTAAATCTCAAGTATTCTATGGCTGACCTGAATGCATTCTTTAACCGTATATAAATTACCCATTCCATCAAATTTCGCCTGTGAATGTTTAGAAATTAAGAGAGATGGAAATGTCTCATAGCTGATTGGCTAATGACGTATTTCCCCAATGTGTTCGGCCAAGATATAAATCTTATTACCAAGTCTTTGAAATTTGCAAAATATTGCCAAAAAAAAGCCAAAAGCTTAGTATCATTTTGACTCTTGCGCTATTGTAAGAAATTATTAAATTGTGAAGAACAGTTGAAAAATGTTGCCAACCGTCTCAAGCCACTAGCAAATACTAACACTAACTTTAGCACCAATTTCGATAATAGAATGAGAAACTACGCGTTTGGTATGTAAAATCAAGCGCCAACAAGTGATTTTCCAAATTATACCATGTGTATCGGTTAGCAGACATTTTCGAGGAGGGTCAATGTGGCACAGAGATTTTGAAAATAGTCTTTTTAAAGTAAAATTATATTAATCATTTACTAACGTGTTTGTACGAAAATTTCCTGAATAGAAAAAATGGATTAGTTAATGATCTACTCATGTGGCTCAAGTAACCAGTGCTTTATTTCTGGTGCAATGGAAATGTATGAAAAGCAACTGAATTTTACATAATTCATTTAATACGAACTATTTGGACTAATTTAATTTCGCAGAGCCTTTGGAATTTTTTTCTTTTCCTTAAGCATTCTTAGGACTATGTCAGATTATAAAAATTTTCAGATTAAGCATTCACAAGTTGACTTTTGTAGAGAAGTATGCTGGAGCCGTTCTAACAAGAACTGCATTTTCTGCCGTCCCACTTGTTAACCACAATTAAATTGGGCGGCCGGTCACCACACCACTGTATGTGCCCTGACGTGCAATGATCTCGTGAACTCTGACTTGGCAGACACGCAAGCTAAACATTATGCCACCATATCAATATCAGTTTAGAGTATTTTCACCTCTTGGTCGACAGCCATTCATCGACTGGCCCGTTGTCTGACCAATCATATTCTGCCCAAATTCAATGATAGGTTCAGTTTTCTCTGATCAATCACAATCGGAACAAACCCAACACGAAATGTATAAATAGTCTCATGATTCAGTCAATAAATGTCTGCTTATCTGATTAGTCTTGCTTGGTTAAGCCTTCCTGTTTCTCTGAGGTCTGAGCAAGTGTAGTATACCTCATAACGGTGACTTGACCAACACATAACAGCACTTTGGCCGCGAGTCGTAAGAGATGGCTAACGAAATGGCTATTATATATGTGAATTCCGGCTGATTATGATATGCATTTGGTTATTTGTAAAACCCCATGGATATAAGCGGGTGAAAGATAGAATGGCGACCTGTTTGAAACAGCCAGATCCCAAAAGTAAACTCCATATAACTAGTGTAGTAAATAATAATTATTAGAACAACTGATGGTGTAACACGAAACATCTGTAGTGCTAAAGAGCAATTTGAAGGGCTCTCATTTAAAACTGTTCACAATTATCGAAATTTTTGTTGTGTCAATCCTCTGTATGGTTTATGTACAATAATTATAAGAGCATTAGATAACAACAAACTTAAGACTCGTTAATGCTAAGATATTGATCTCTTGAATCCATGGTCTGTGCATAGCTAGCTCAATAAAATCTCGCGACTATGCTTCAATAAGGGAGATTTCGCCTTTAAATTGTTACGAAAAGCCTCTAGTTTTTTTTTTTAATTTGCAAATCATTAAGTAACAACAAGAACTATAACGTATGCACAAATTCATTGCCAATCAAGACCCCAAAGAAGGCTATGATTTGAACGGCCTATCGTGTTTAAACGGCCGGTGAAGTTTATCTCCATCTCCAAAGCGTATGCGAATTGTACCAGGAAAAAAATCAATACTCTTGGTCTATTGATAGGATCACTGATTACTGACTTCAAGCATACAATTTGTCTTACAAAGGACAAAAGTGGTTAAAATATCATTTCCAACGTTAACATCAAATTCGGTGCGACTCTCTCCAAAGAGCCTTTAATATTAACATAAGAATACATATTCCTCTGAGTAAAATCGTAAAATTTCTGAATCTCATATGCCACTTTCCCAAATTATAAACTTATAGCTATGCATCCGCTTATGCTTTACAGGAAGCCAACAACCAAGCTTGAAGCTGCGAAGTTTATATTTTGTTCCCCCATCCTGTCACTAAGTCGCCCACATTCCAAATAAGAGAGAATTGAAATTGCTACATCAACCTCAAACAGAAAAATGACCACTCTATTCCGGTCTTAAATGGTGGTCTCATTAACTTCGTAGTATTTTCTGTTGACCTGAGCTTGCTGAAGCTATTGTTGGCCCCCCTCTATGATTACAGCAAGATATTCCCCATATTTCAAAAAATTATATTATCAAAATGTGACCAGCTACCCAGATGCTGTAGTAACATCGCAAATTCAAAAGCTGGATGAAAAAAAGAAATAATTTTATTAGCGGAAAAACCGGTAAAATCTTTCATCGCGTTACAATAGAACCCCAAACTTCACTAATAATTTTGTATTTACATTGGTGAGATATACATAAATAAAATACACAAAATCTCAATAAAACCGTCTAGTAAAATGTCACTGTTTCCATTCGCACATTGCAGTAGGGACAAAATTGGCCGTTAATTTCCTTTCGCCATTGGGAAGACCGATCTGAAACCCAAAACCACGACATAGAGCAAAATGAAAATGTACCAATGCATAAAAAAATACATCAAACGGAATTATTTAGCAGATGATGAAGGGTACAAAACAGAAGTCGTTTATCATCACAATGGCGATATCTTTAATTGATAAGGCAGTCCTGCTTACTCACACAGTCGTGACTGACTGTCTCTTTAAAATACGGGTCAGACGCAGTTCAATTATTGTATCACTGAATAGTCTCTACAGACGTTTAATTACGAGATTGAGATTTAAGCAGTTCACGTTTTTGGACATCCCAATTGAGAGTAGGAAGCGCTAATTTCAAGTCTCAGTAGCGAATGCTTCTGTGATATACTTTCAATCAGTGCTTACAAACTGCAAATGATTAAAAATAACGTGTATTTTCACTGAATTTGAGAGAACCAGAAAAAAATAAATCCCGAGTTACACAAACCACTTTACAATCCTCCAAATATCAGACTGAAAGTCCTAAATACATAGTTCGATAACAGAGCATCAATGAAGAAGACATAATTTAATTCAATGAAGTTCCAACCTCGAAGTTTTAAGATAAAGCTAATAAATTGTGATTTCAAAACTTTTGCATTATCGAAAAAAAAGACTTACTACCAACCGTATGGTATCAAGGATCGTTAATAATTTACATGCAAAAGAAGTTATGATAAACTCGATATACAAACAAAGTCTAATAAAACATCAACCAAAACAAAATGTAATACTAGTACATGATCATTTAAGTTATAGTATATTCATCTACACTTCTGAACTTTGTAGACGTTAATCGCCCATTCCACTACCCTCACTAGATTTCTCCTCGTCCCATTCCTTTCAGTTATTTACTTCTCACTTCACGTAACTGGCTATATTTATTAAAATATAGCCTCTATAAACTCATCTACCATCACAATTGAGAGTTAAATGTAAAAAGCCAGACGAACGAAGTTATCAAGAGGAGACAAAACGAATTAAAGGCAAAATCTTACCTGGAAGGATTAAAGTATACATCTTACAAGACGGACATTTATGATAACCGGGATCAACCACTGGTATGAAGGTCGAACTACATCTCTCTAAAACAGACATAGCGAATAGCAAACTAAATATATCAATTTACGAATCATCTGAGTAACTAAACTCACCGAAATTGTGCTGATCAGGACAATTTAACATAAGAAGATCCGGTCTTGCTTGTGTTATCATAAAAAAACCAAGTTAAGGAACAAAAGTACCTAAACAAAAATAAGTAACATGAAAGTAATAGAAAAAGGATATCAGTTTCACAAACTGGGCACATCAACAGAGCATCGGGTCTAATGCCACTGATATCTACTTTGAAGCGCTTATTGAGAAGCTGTTCTGCAATTTTTATGACTGCTTCAGTAGCCCGCTGAAGTATTCCACAAAGCCCCGGTGCCTCCTTCAAAATATCTGGATTGAAGTTGAAGTATCGTCGACAAAGGGTAGCAATTCGAAGTATCAAAACACAATCTGCAAGCATGGGGGAGCAATCAATTAATAACTGAAGAATGCATTAGGTATTTTTGTAATTTAAATTTTCATGCCTTGCGCTTGACGTTGAATTTCCGTTTTAAGGAAAAGTCTACAACAATGATCTATTTGACGCAGAGCTAGGATCCGATTGTACCGATCAATTTGAGCTTTAAGTTTCCTCTAAATAACACAATTATTCAATAGAAAAATAAACAAATATCACTTGTATCTCTGGACCTTTCGAAATATCCTTGAAGATGAGCATAGTGACCGCCCTGTAATAAAAAAGAAATATGCTTAGATTTTTTAAATATTGCCTCTTTACCTTCTGAATTGGATTTTATGCAATTCCATTTTAGAAATATCCACCGTAGTATTAAGAATAACATCCTTGCAAAAGACGATAATTTGATCTGTTAAGTCATCGTTTTCAAGGTCCACGTCGTATTTTCCTTTAATGTGACCTGAGAAGGTCATTGTACTGAAATCAAAGGACTGGAGAAGACGGTTCACTTCCTCGAGACAATCCGCATTGTTCCGCATCGGACCTTTCAATGTGTCGACCGAACGGAGGATGTCCAAACTTCTCATAAGAGGCAGAAAAACCAACTATATAAAAAATAGCATTTACTTATTAGTTTAAACCAAATATATGATTAACCAAATACCTAAATAACTATTAGGTATTTTGAATAAACTAATGTATCGAGACGGCATGACTAACCTCTCAATTTAATCAGCTTTGAACACTGACGACATCAAATTTCACTCAAGAACTTAGATAATGAAGTTTAAACCACTGATCATAAGGCTATGGTGCAGTAAATTACATATTGTAAATATGTAATGCTAGGAACTCATTAAATAGCATTGTGCTCTGAGTTACATCAAATTACGTCACTATTTGAATTATTCTACTATTCTTTGTAATTTTAGACGACTCAACGTGGTTAAGAATTGGATATTTTTTGCCTTGCTTTGGGAAATAATAATAATAATGATGCGAGAAGACCTCAGTCAAAATAGTCTTGAAGACAACTACTAATGGCACTCGAATACAAGGAATTACACTTTAGTAGCCGATATTCATGGAAAAATGTGACGCAGACGATAGTGCTCCATGAATACACATACTATTAAATCTGTTATTCAATAAGTTTGGGTGGCTTCCAACTATTGCCCAAGCAGCTAAATTCAATTTTGTAGGGCTGGTGCTCATAGTCTCAATACGTTTTACAATGAACCAAAAAAGCTTAATCAGATAAGATAAAGAAGGAAAACTCGTAAAACGCTATCTATTAAAGAATTTTTTCCTATCCATATCCATTAAAATATATGAGCGCGTTTATTTGTTAACGATTTAGATTACTTTGATTAAGACGCCTCCAATCCTAACTGAATTACCTTAATCATTCTCGAGGGTGTTTGAACCGGATATACGTACGCAACCTTTCACCATTTAAATCACTAAAAAACTTACCGGACCAAACCCTAGATAACCTAATTAGACATTGAATTATTACGAATGAGACTAAACTTACATTGGTAGGAATATCACAATAAGCTGGGGCCACCGTACTGAAAGGAAGAAGCGTGAATATAAATTTTCGAAATAAATTAGGAGTGGACAAACCCTTCAAGAAAGCTAGCGTGAACACCGTTAGGAGAAATATACAACCCATTGTAGTATCGGTGATAGTAATTGCCTCCCGCAGGAGGTGACTGATAGATAATCGTCACTTCATACTTCTCTAAAATGGGCAAACGGTACGTTGAACTTAGTGATAAGCAGACTAGCTATAAACTATCAGCAGAAATTTACTTTTAGTTGGAGTTGGAATTGTTGATTTGGCAATGATGCCGTCTTCAGATGAAATATAGAGATGGTTGTCATAGAAACAAACGCCTAAGAGAGGGAGAGTGAGGGAAGACAGGCTGAAAATTATGAATAATAAAATTTTCCAACATCTATATAGCTGAGCAATACCTGTAATGGGTTTCATTATATCGTCACTTGAGATGCTGCAAATAGGTTTGACATTCACATGACTGACAACTTCGGCAAGATAAACTCGCGTTCCCTTGGCAACGGCAAGAGTTCCGTTTTTGAAAGACACACCACCAATAGGTTTTTGATCAGCTGAACTCTTGCAGAGCTCGTACTGACCCATCTAAAATTAAAATACAAGAAGGGTTCAAAAATGGTGTAGAAAGCTAATAAGTAAAATAAATCAAAGGGCGAGAATATTCCATTCAAGGATAATCAATTTCTTAAAGGGATGTACAGATGCATTGACGAAGAGAATAAAAGTAAGAGATGAGAAGCTTTGAGCGATAACTTAAGCACTACTTTTGCGGTGTTTAGGATAGTTAAAAATCCGCTGTCAGAAAGTCTAACAATATAAATAAGGTTCTGAAATTTAATCAACTCAAATCTCACAGTGCAAATACTTCAAAAAAGAATAATAAAATGGGGAAACATACCCGCAGAACGGAGAGAAGATCCAACTGCTTGGCATAGGCCTGATAGAAGGCACACACGACCTTGCCGTTGGGGAATCCAATAACGAGGAAGACTTCATGAACGATAAGGAAAAGAAGGATAGATATTAAGAATACGCAACTGGTAGGTAATAAATCTGGAAGTACATAACAGATAGCAAATTTGAGTCTGAGTCGGTTAGTCTGCAATAACAGCATTTTAATGTCTTTCTATAGACGTTCTTTCGTCTTAATCCCGTCTACAATTTTGCAATAGAATAGCACACTTACAATTGACATCTCTCATTTCAGTCAAGACAATAGGTAGTCTGTTAATGAGGGAGAAAGGGAGTTGATAGGAAGACCAATCGAATACTTTCGATGTTTGAGCTGAATTCTTAAAAATCCAATGAAAGAAAATCGTTCCTGAGGTTTTCCATTTTTTGATTACTGAGTCTTCCAAACCCTCACTGTAACCGTTTCTAATAATTGTAAGTAAATAGACCCACCTTCTAAAAACAGTAAAAAGTAGTCAGACTTCTTCCTTTGAACCATATCTATCATAGGTATACTATTCATCTGTTCAGTTTAGAAAAGAGATACACTGTCACAACATCACCTAGAACACAGTTGAGAAAAAATTAATTTTCAATTTTTAATTGCCAATCAGAACGGAAGACAAAGATCGGTACGAAAAGATCCCTACTCGAAGTTACTTAACAATGACACTAGCTCGTCTGGCAGCGATTTGATGGAGAAAAGCGCACTCACGATTGTGTTTGATCAGATCAGAAACGAAACTGGCGAGATAGCAAAGTAGTGCGTAAGATTAGTCGGCTATATGAAGATACGTTGCGCATTAGCACCTATATTCATGTACTAAGAGATATGATTAAGCATAAATCTAAGCAATGTTTCGATTCTTGGTCTTCTGCTTCATTGCTGTTAGTCCTTACTAACAACAACAAATTAGTAACCCTGTAAAGGACACGACCATTCTGAACTAACTAATCTTCTCGGAACCAATCGGAGTCGCACAACTGCATATCATCCACAAGCTAACGGCTTGGTCGAATGTTTCCGCTACCAACTGAAAGCAGCTCTTACCGCCCATTGTACACCTGAAAGATTGACAGAGGCCCTTCCTTTGGTCCTCCTTGGTATTCGAACAGCAGTCAAAGACGACCTTAATTGCTCCGCTAAAGAAATGACTTTTGGAGTTCCTCCCAAACTCCCTGGCCAGTTTTATCCCTTTCTAGCAATTCCTTTCGGTCAAGGCCCATAAATTATGTAGAACGTCTACGCTCCCACATGTAAAATCTACAAGCCCTCCCGACCTGCCCCATTTCCAATCCCATTTTCACTCCCACTGATTTAAAAACTTGCTCTCACACTTTCCTTCGCCGTGACGCTGTCCGTAAGCCTCTCCAAATGATTTATGATGGTCCTTCAGAGGTAAAAAGAGTTTCAGTATCCTTCAAAGTGGCAAAGAACCTTTTGTTTCAAGGGATCGCGTAAAACCTGCCTACCTTGACAAACTAGTAACTGAAAACGCACACCCCGTGTTTCATCCAAACCCTCCAGTTAAAGAAACAGAAAAACCAAAACCATTTACTCGAAGTAGAAAGCGTATACGCTTCCCAGATCGTTACAAGGTTTGAAAATGATTATCTGCTGTGTTTCCCCTCAGATTCCTTCCGTTTCCTCAGCTACTTCCTACAGCCTTCCGAAGAGAATGACATTTGGTTTGAACAGGACAATTACAATGGACCAATTCAGTCAGACATTTTGTCGTCTTTACGTACCTCAAGGCTGGGAGGTGACTGAAATCTCCGAAATTTCTATCTTACGTCATCACTAATCGCTAAAATTAATTATCTCGTCATCATAGTGACGTGTGAAGTTGTTAACCTTTTCTGTGACCCCAAGCATTCCAGGGATAAACACCGTGTGTTGTTGCCTATTTTTTCGACCGGAATAAGCTAAGTGTTACTCGGATGATGGACAGAGAGGACAGCATCACTAAGGCAATGTTTCAGTAACCAGCCTTTCTCTTCAATGCTATCCATCTTTTCTCTGTAATCGTCCCGTCCAATCAAAAGCACACTTACAGTTATGCCTTCAAGCGAGTGACGATTATAAATAGCCCTTCAATACACACACAGAACACAACAAAACTTTCATCTGACAGACACATCCTCTTTCGTTGCCTTCTAATCCCCTTTCTTACCCGATCCTCTCTTCCCCTTGGGAGTCTGTACTGCGGTTTTTTCAATACATCCTGGTCTAATCAATTCTTGGTTTTCTGCTTCATTACTGGTAGCCCTTACTAACCGCAACAAGATTCAAAATGAGCATTTCGTTACACCCAACGATAGGTAATTCTTCGTGTGAGTGAGGTTCCTATAAAATGTTTTAGCATCAAGGGCAAATAGTTTTCTTTGACAAAAACCATAAGATGGCTTCTGAATACCTCGAATGAGTATTTAAGGATAAAATTATTATACACATAGACAACAGCGGAAAACGAATAAATATCTCTTAAATTGTAATATAAAAGATCAATTATATTTAGCTATTTATGGAAAAACATCAATAAGTCAAAAATAGTCCAGGAGTTAAATGCAGATCAATAATGTTTAATCTAAAATCAAATTTAAATTTGTATTTATAACTCACAATTTTCAATGTCAATATCAACGATTTTGATACAATTCGGATTGTAGGACTGGGACGATGAGTAAGATACAACACCATAAGTCCGATCAACTGCTGCAAGTCTAATACAGTTTCTAAAAAAAGAAAACATTAATGAAAACGTTGACAAAATGTGACAACAGCAGAAAAAGCAGGCAAATGAATCTACCCATCAATAATTGGAACAGAGACATCCCAAAAAGAAATTGTTCCAGACTTGTGAAGGGCTGTAAGGAGGGCATTTGAGCTGCGCTGCATATTGGATTCTGGTTTTTCGGCGAATCGAATCTTTTTCGACCAAGTCGATTGCAGGAATGACATGTCATCAGCAGATGAGAGGTACTCATTCAACGTTTCATATTCAAGCTCGCCAGAGGAACCTGATTCATTGTAGCCATCAGGAGGCTCAAAAAAGTTTCGCCGACTTTCAGAGAGAAGGCCTACACTCTGAGATCGCCAAAATTCGAACCAGGGTTCCGACAAACGTTTCTTTCCTGACCAGTTATCTCCAACGCGAAAGGCAATATAGAGCTGATAATCACTGGTAACACAACTGAAGACCGCTCTAAAAGAAAGAAAATAGGAAATGAAAATGACGGAAGTTACCTTGACATTTGATCAATTCCTGTTGGTGACCATTCAGCATTACGATATTTGTGATTACGATATTCCAAGGATTCTACGTTTTGAGAAGTACGGTCGTAGCAGGAAAATGCAAAGTGAAGAACCTCAGATGGTGGATTTGCATTGCGGCCAACAAATTTAACAGGAAACGCAAAGGAATCAGCATCAGAAACATCGAAATAGCGTATACTGCAATCAATATGACCAGGCCGATCAGCAGTCAATTCATTAACAATTTTCGGGTAAGGATCCTGAGAAATTGAAACAGTCCACAAAGTTTACAATAAATAAAGCGATTTAATGTATAAAAATGAATAGCTTGACTTACATAAATACCGATAGCGTCTTTAAAGATGAAGAGAAATTCACAATCATCAGAAACGGAAAAACTGCCTATAGGTATTCTTCTTTTCGGAACAATCAACTTGATTGATTCACAATAGGAATTCATGTTAAAAAATGTCAAACTGAAGCTGAAATAAAATATACGTATAAATGGACTCCGGGATTAGCGAGTCCCCTAAACAAAATAATGAATTGTATGATGCAGACCACTGGGCTACGAAGTAAACCAAAACTAGGCTAAGCTAGCGATCACGCCAACCAATAGGAGGGCTCGTTATTCGAAATCTCCAATCACATGTTACTAGCAATAAAATGGAAGAGTGGCTATGTAGCTCGCAGACGACATGGCTGTGTATGTAGGATACTCTCCTCCGACCAGATACCTTCTTGATCTTTTTCGTGTTAATCACAAGCCACGGCACCGATGGAGCCAATTATTTTGACCAAGGAACAACCAGTCATGTAGACGTTAACTCGTGAATGGAAAAATAGGCCTAAATGATAGACAAAGATGCAGGAAACCTGCGTGCGAGTGTTATTTGACGTGCTTTCTGCTGTTCCGGTCCCCATCTCCGCCATCCGAGTTGCCTGTACGACCTTTTCTCCTGTCTACAGACTAAAACATTCATACTCTGTTTTCCACCCATTATTGTGCTACTAAATATAAATGGAAGTGATAGTTGCTCACCCTAAATCCTTCTGCATCCATTCGGTCAGTTTTACAGTAAATATTCTTCACTAAACCTTTCTATCTAGGTTCGGCCTGTCTTACAAGATAGTGAAATCACTGTTCCTATTTAATATTAAAAAATGATTTATTGTCTCATTCTGCTTTAATATTAACATTTAAAAACATGGCCAATTGTGACCATTAATTTCAGTATTCTTACTGGTTAATTAAGAATATTTACATAAATACAAAAGAATATTTTTTAAAATATATAATAGTAATTTCTTAGATCATTTTACTGTTAAATCAGCTATGGCCCCATGAATTTTTTTCTTATTCCAAACTTAACTGTTAAAATCTATTTATAATTACATGACCAAAAATCTTGAGAACCTCTAGCCTTATTCAATTTTTTTCTAAGGAATTTATCTATTTTCCAATTCTCTTGATTTCACATGTATCTCTTTGGAACTTAATTTCCTGGCATAATAACCCATTTAATCTGCTGTTTGGAATCTGTTTCTCTCCCACTCTCATAAGAGCAATTCTGGATCTCCTGCTCGTTATTTTGTGCTTTTTCTATCAACAAATTCTCTTATTTCAATAAAGAACTCAATTCAACGCCTTCACCAAGATTTTATTAGAAAAGTGGTGTGAAAGTAATCTTTGATCATAGAGGAATCTACTGAATCATAGTCCACTAATTCAATGTTTTACCATGAACAGCATCGAATATCACAGTTTTCCAGGTAGATTAATAGAGATCGAGAATACGCAAGTTAGCGGTAAACCTATCATTAATTTTGACCTTGGAATATCCAAACGGGGCAATTATATAAATAAATAGTGAAAATATCAAACATAAACTATAAAATTTTAATTTCTCAACAGGAAAATTTTAGTGTACTATTTTTCTTGCATTAAATTTTATTTTCGCTTTGGGACATTAGAAGTAACTAAATCAATAAATGGAAGAAGGGAAGAAAAGGCGAATATCTACCGTTAGTCCAGTTCGTATATGGCAAAATTCTATTCATAAAATCAAAATATTATGTCTATATGTATCATTCAGATTATGATATTAGTGATATGTTGCAAATTAACTTAAATGCTTGCTTTAAACACATGGTTTTAGATCGTGATATTTTTCATCTAAAGTATCTCGTCATCCCCTGAATATTCTTCAGGTGATACCTTTTATCTTCTACCAATCTGCATTACGTCAACAAGATAGGGAAAAGATAGAAAGCCTTCAGGTGAAAGCCTTTTTATGAAGAGGGAAAAAGCTCAGAGGCGTTGAGAGATTCTATACATCTGAGAGAAATGTGGTGCGTGTATGCATGGCTGTTTATGCATAGAGCGGCGGTGTTGAAACAAAAGAATTAGAGTGCATGGATTGAAACAGAAAAAGTAGTATTTTAAGCTCACTATAGGATTAGAATCTAAATCAATAGACTGAGTGTTTGGCTGAGCCTTAGCGATAGCAACATTTAGCATCACGCTGTAGAAGTCAGCTTTGATCGATAATTTTGAAAGGCGCGGTAGACTTCGTTGCTGTCTTTGATAATCTATGTACAGTAGCGAAAGTTTTTCTGATAAAAATGAATTAAGTCGAGTTTAGGCGAATGACTACGTAGTTAATCGTCCTAAAATGTAATGTGATATTTCCTGTGTACATTTAGGAAGGTAGCGTACTACTGGCAGCAGATGCCAGGAACGCTATGCAGCCAACGACAGAATCAAATCACATGCTATTCAAGAATGTGCGTGCAGACCTGTGAATAATCACACAAAGAAAAGGAAGACCTGACATTTCTGGTGTCTCACTAAGGAAAGGCTGTTCATAAACTTTATCTATTTATCAATAAACTGGGATAGCCCTCCTGGCTACCTCATATTCGTTCTATCGTTAGGAAGTGCCTGGACGCAGGTTTCTGGTCTCAGTGTTGATCGTTCGGGCCTGTATCTTCTCTTTGCAGGTTGGCGCCCTTATGGTTGGCTGCTTCTCGTCACCGTCATTGGCTCCATCGTGTCACAGCTTGTGATTGGCAAATAAAAGAGAAACGTAAAGATGATTGGTTATTTGGTACTTATTTTAGTTAGTTAATGGCGGTGTTCTATACCGCTTCATGAGATTTGTTTGTTTTCGAAGTACACTTGTTAATTTATGAGAACTCCTTGATCATGACGCAATTATAAACAAGTTTAGCGTCTAGTTCTTTAGCTGTTTGTCTATTTTATTTAATTTGTTATTTCTTGATTTGTTATTATTATCATACTTGCTTATATAAGTTGGCGCATTTTCTCTTCTACTTGTTTATGATTAAGTCGTCGTTTATCCATATCCTATCTATTTTTTTAATCGAATTTTTCAATTACTATAAGGGGCTGATTTCCTGATCGTGGAAACTAATAATGATTAGTAACGTTTCTTGCAATTTTCCAGTGGAGGGTACAGCACATAAACCACTAGAATTACAACATCCAATGATGTCTCAAAAATTTGAACAATTGCCACAACCAAAGCTGCCAGTGTCCAAATTCGTTTTTCGAATAATGCTGCTTGGAGGGCAGGTTACATGAATCTTATGTTTTTACATCATTTTTTAGAGTTTTTCTTTATTCTTCATATACCATAATCATTCACTTGTGTGAAGTTGACGGCAAAGTTCCTTTCAGTAATGCGGCTTGTGTTCTAGTTATTGAAATCTTTAAGGTAAGAAATAAGTAACTCAAAATTTAAGATGATCTAATCTATCAAACTACAAACGTTAATTAGGCATTTGTAGCCCTTGATGGATTTAATGGAAGTAAATTCGGAGTTGAAAACTGTCTACCAGTTAGATGCATTTAATCATCCTCAAATTTAATTTACCTATGATCACAATAGCTTATGACTAGTAACTTGTGTAACGCTATCTTTCTACTAATTTTAGCTTCTTCTTTCAATTGGTATGTTTATTGGTGAAGTGATTCAGGAACAGCGGCGAGTGGTAAACACAAATAACTTTATCGATTGCTTGCGAAATCGATTGAAGTACGAATTTTCAGCTCAAGGAGTAGGAAGTGGCGATACTTCAAAAATGCAACTTCTTTGGCTAATTGCACCATTCTCGGTTCCTGCAATATTTTACACTATAACAAATAATTTGGGTATTATGATTCAAATGGAAATGGACCCAGCCACTTACCAGGTACTGGGGAACTTTAAAATTCTCAGCACAGCCATCCTCTTTAGAATCATCATCAAAAAGTTAGTTTATACTAAAATATATTTCCATTAAAATTGGGTAAAATATGTAATTAGTTATAAATCAGTTCTAATTGTGTCCTTAATGTTCAATTATAAAGTTCTTTCTATCAGATAATAGGGAATTTTCAGCTCGTCTGTTAAAATTATAGTTTACCTCCATACATCTCCCGAATTCGACGCATTAACTTTACACGGTTCAGCGTCCTAATCAGCAAGTGGGGACTAAAGGTACTTCGTGCTTGAGAAAAAAGTGCTTTACTCAGTATTGCTAGTACATTTGGCTTCAAGCCGTGTATATTTACACTGAATGAGTGGGAAAGTTTTACAATGCACGTATGCGGAATTTCGAAAACTTTTATACTTTACTATTTAAAATTGGAGAATGATTTTTGGAGACGGAGCATGTCTGTATCGAGTGTAAGGCTTCTGCATACTTTGAGATTCACCTATTTTTTTTGTTGAAGTTTCATCACTTGAATGCAGGTATGCAACTCGAAGTTGTATTCATCTTATACGTAAAGAGCCTAACCTCGAGTATCATAAAAAGAACCAAGATGATTGTATCGAGATTGCGGTAATGTAGGAACTTACCTTGACAGAAATATAATTTTTTTCCACTCAATTCTGACGACAGAAGAACTATGTATTTCAACTAAAAATGGGATATTAAAACATTGCTCCGCTCCTAGATTGCCATTAAAATATGGTTAAGTTACTACTATGACCATCCATGGTCAGACCCAGAAGTAGGGATGGGGAAGACGATTCCCCTTCACTTTATTAAGATATATTTCCTATAAGGCTTATTTACAAGTGGAACGACGCAATAAGACAATATTGTCCTGTTGTAGCTCCAATAACCTCCCATCCCACAGGGAACAGTTATAAAGAACCATGAATTTCGTGGCGAGTTGCTTTTATTACCTGAAAACAGGTAATTTTCGAATTACTAAACATTTATAGGGGAATTCTACTTTGAACTAATCCTTAATTTTGGACTCTTCACGTGGAGATAATTGAGACTCAACTATTCAAGGAAACTATGTCTAGTGTACAATTGCAAATTGATGCTCAACGTAAACTACTTCACTTCCAACTAGAATAGACAACATCTGGATATAGCCCTAATTTTAGGAATGGTTATCAAAATTTTACCAGAAAACTCTAAAAATCCAAGAACATTAGGATTCTTTTAATGTATTTACTGAGTGAAAAATAAGGAGATGCATTTTCAAAATAATTTACCAAGTCCCAAGGCCTTTTCAATTTGAAGAAATTTGTTTAAAAGCAGTAGTCTGTTATTGAGCCTCGATAGTAAGGCCTTTTCAGAACAAATGACTTTTATTTAAACATAATGGAATGGGCAACACGCATTCTTCAGAGTTTTCTTTTGTCGAGTCTTCTGGCATCACATCTACATCTGTTTATGCGGAGTCGGGTAGTGTTTTAGGTTCAGCAGTTCAATACAGGTGAGGTAACATGCATGTCTGGAAGATCAATGCATATGGGTTCGATTTTCTGGTTATAGTGACTAACAGAGGTTGTTAACGAGACAAAGTAAAGTGTATTTTTCAACGAAAGGTACCACCGACAAACAAAATAATGGAGGTTTTGAATTCTACCTTAATCATAGATGATTATGCACTAATTAGAGTACGGATTACCATTATTTCATTTTATAAAAAATGAAATGGCAAATGAACTAATTAATGCGAGAGCCAATGTCATTGCCATCAAAGTTATTCACAGTTATTTCCATTCATGAGTATTGTTAGAGAATTTTGTAATTGTAGATCTCTCTCCTATCGCCAGTGGTTCGCTCTTTTTCTGCTTATCGTTGCTGGTGTATTTAATGGGTAAGCTTAACTTCCACCTTTAAATGCTGCACAAAACTTGTCTCCGCTTCTTTGAGTGAAATGTATACCGGGTGGGGTGCCTCTGTCTTTTACCCATACAATTTTATGTAAACTACATGTGAATGTCTATAATGCGAGAAAGTAATTTTTTGAAAGTAATGGCTTTTGCTTTAAAAGATGAATCTAACTGTTGGATGGAAGGTGCAGGGATTACAATCCCCCTTTTATTGTCCTAAACGGTAAGTATAGACAAAAGGAATACATGTTCTGTTATTGATGCATTATGCACATGACACTATTTTTCAAATCATCACTTAATTAAATGATTCTAAAGCAGTTGATATTATTTCCTATTATTTTATGCTTATCAGAAATGTAGGAACTTGAATAGAAGGTTAAATTTTTCATTTTTGGGCCACAGAACTCTTATGCCTCTAACTTCAAAACAGCAAAATTTAAAAACTGTATCGATTTCTCAAACTCTCTGCTTTTACAAACCATTGCCTAAATGGACTTCCGCTAATATAAGCGTTTTAATATTATTCTTCTAATAATAAGAAAATTTTATCACTTCAGCAGTGTTGTACGTGTTCGAAACCCAAATATAACAAAATTTAGCAGTATGCGAGTTTCTTATCCGCAAATACACATAATGGCATCAGTCCAAAATGACGTTTGGAAGTTGTTTCCATTAAAGGAACTTGTTAATGATTATGATTACTGGAATGCCTCTTCCATCCCCCATAGACTTCAATTTCTTCTTGACTCTCCTTACATACTGTTATTCGAATTTATTTTGATCTTTACTTGATATTTTGAGTTAAGAGTGAAACCTTTAATTATATAATTTGTATAATTTAATAGATCTGTCAATTATGACTCCTCCAATATCAATTCCTCGAGTGTACTTCATATCACGTTCAAAGGAATCATCATGATAAGCATCTATTGCACAATCTCCGGTTTTGCAAGTGTCTACACAGAATATGTGCTTAAAAAACGTGTTCATGTGAGTCACTTGATATAAAAGCTAAATAAATTTTACTTAAAACATTTCAGTAGGCGGGATTTACACCTTTTGCAGATGAGCCTGAATATTCAGAATGGGACATTATACATATTCGGAATTATAATCAACGCTACCCTTTACGTATTTCAGAAAGCTATAGCTACAGGTGCGTTGTTAAATTTCTTTATAAAATCTTATTTATGATATTGGCTCAGAGAAAACTGTTTGGTAAATAAGTCATTTTGAAAAATTTTATGAGTTCTTGATAGCTGCTTTCATTCATCGGATATTGGCTAACGGGTAATGAAAATTTAGTAATAAGTTGAGGAAGACTATATGCAACCTCTCCCCCTCCCCATAATGTATCGAATATGAAACATTAAGTTCTGGCTTAAATTCAAAATAAAATGGACAAACGTGTCACATAAGTAATTATGTTAAGGGTATCTGAAATTAAGTAAGTGGGGAGTTATATCATTTATTTGATAAGCTGGGCATTTTAAGCCTTTATTCTTTTATCTTTTTTGAGATTTAAATCTTTTTCTGCTGTTATACTCTAACAGTGTTATTCCGTTTCGTCGCTGATATGACAATTTAGTGCACGCTGGTAAACAGACCTCATTAAAATGTACTATCTTAACCAGGTCGTCATAGCATGAGGGTTTGCTTCAAATGATGCAATTTTTCCTTATCTGCCATGAGGTACGTTATTGTGCTGTCACCACTCGCGCTGCTATTGCTAAAATTAGAAGAGAGGAAACTCAATGTACGCTAAGTCAATACGTACAAGCCTTTTATAAAATGAGAATGTCATATGGCGTCCATCTTTATCGTTTCAAAAGAATTCATTGCGTATTTGCTCGTTGCATATCAGAGAGTGAAAGGAATTTGTAATTTATAATTTAAAACTGTGTTGTTAAATGTACATTTGATGGTGTGATTCTAATTCATATAGTCCAAATCAAAAAATAAAAGTGAAACTGAGAGACGAATGGTGAGTCAGGGCGACATGCTGTAGATTAGTGGGAAATCGACGATAGGGACGCGTTTGAAAGCCCTCCAGTTATGAACTGACTACTTTCTAATTAGCCGAAAACCAAACTACGGAAAAATTCTATACTGAAATTTAACTTTCCTTACAAATAAGACAATATTATCTACTTATGTTGGTAATTTAATAAATGAGAATTAATAGATAGAGTGCGAATAGTTTTATATTTTCCTTTATTACTTTACTTAAAAGGTCTTTTTGTTTCGTAATCTCCATTTTAGTGCTTCTCGAATGACCATCTTATTTCAGAGTCTTTGCAAAAAATAACATATTTTGAATTTTCATTGATGCAAATTATTCTTTCTAAGTAAATAATCTCCAGACTTATCGGAGCTTTTTCCATCATCTAAGATCTGAAGAAATGACATCTTAAAGTAATGGCATATTCAAACCGTTTCAATCTAAGTTTGCGAAATTTCTCTATAAATAACAGGTTAATTTACTTAAAGGTTGTATCGAGATACAGATTGGATAGGAGAGTGCACGGCTTTTAAATTCCAATACATAGAAGAAAGAGTTCTGTGAGACTTGATAATTACCTTTTCTGTATCTTTAAATTGTAAAGGTTGGTTCTGTAGGTCATATTCATGGAAGTGTTTTCTCTTAAATTTGTAGAGCAGCCTTGAAAGAACGCATCCATGTTACAAAAAGTGCCTGCATTGTCACTCTATTTTATGCGCTTTTTTATTTTTTTTTGCAAACCTTCAGATTAGTTCTTCGCAAACGAGTGAAAGAGGTAGTTTTGAGAACACCTCTCATCCATGATAGTAATAACCAATCCGTATACTGACGGTTCAATGGCATGCCTATCTAGTCAGAAAACACAGGGGTCAAGAATGGCGAACCGTGCCTATTAATACTGGTCAAAAGAGATATATTGTCTCATGATGTCTTCCTTCTGTCTATGGGCGGACTTTTATTGTATTTGAATAGGCATTATTAAGGACTAGAGTATGAAAAGTTAATTATCTCCATATCTCCAAAGAATTTCAAACTCTTTCTTCTCTAGATGACTTCAATCTCCTTCGTGGATTCACCTTTCTGACATGGTTACTGGTTGTCACTCAAGCCATCAGCGGAATCTTCATCGGCTTTGTGATGAAATATGCCAATAGCATTCTGCGTCTTTTTATCATCTCCTCAGCCATGATTGTCACGACCGTGCTTTCTATTTTCATCTTCGATCTCGTACTCAAAATCAGTTTTATTATTTCAGCTGCTCTCGTTATCTGCGCCCTAATTCTCTATCACTTATGAAAACGATAATTTTGTTACTTTTTGTTATTCTTTTTACGGAAGTTCACGAACGTTTTCTGTTATTAAAAATGATTTATGAAAGCTTTCTTATGTCACTGTTTAGGAGCCCGTATTCTAAAGAGGTATTTTCTTTAAGATCTGTCGACCAATAACTGTTCGATGCAGTCATATTTGTATCTTAATTTAATCAATAGGATCCAGCAAGGGAAGTTAAATGGGAGGTTAAGGTGACGCGAACCTATTCCCGATTGATGATTGCTTTATCTATCGGACGCTGTCAGTAGTAGTTAATTTTAGGTGGATGCCGAGACCACCTGCGTAAATGACACCGAGTAGACTTAAATCATCGTGATTATTGATGCCGATCATTATTTTATTTTGCAAATCGCGTCTAGAAATTCTGTACAAAGAGCTACCTTTTCATTAGTTCCGAAGGTATTATTAATTACTTTCACAAGGTAAGGCGAGTTTCCAAAGCTTGATAGTTAACACGCATGCTTAACACCATACATAAATATTTTAGTATTGGAGCTCTAATATTGTGAAGGATTGAATTACGCATCGAATGCTACACAAATTAAATGTTTCTAAAAAATCTCCTAGGATCGTAGAACTTTTTTTTCATTTTGTGGAATCACACTCACCATCCTGACCTTGAGAGCCATCTGATAAATGTGATAAGGTTAAATAGAGAAGTGTTCAAAGAAGTGATGAAATGCGAAAGGGGATAGTTTAATTGCGATTCTATGAGTATAATGATTAGCGGGAGCAAATGGCAAATAACTACAAATAATAACTAAAAATCGATCCAGAATGTAATGTATTTCATAACTGATGCACTGTCAACTCCAAAATGTCGAAGTTGCTATCGGATTAGGACAGCAAGATGATGGTGCCTACTGAGCAAAGAACAGGAAAATAAGGATAGTTATTATCATGACAATGCTAACTACTTTTATGTTTCTTCATTAACTCTTAGCATTGAATTGTGTATCCTTCTAAATTAAATATTAAATGCATTGTGATTTGGATTTCGTGTGCCTACATTTCATTGTAAGTTAAATTTTTTAAAATCGAATGCTATTGCTCTTTTTTAACAGAGTTGATTATTTTGAGTAGGTGCCTCAGGTTCTCTAATTTTTTCCTTGAAATCAGATTACTAACACTTTCCAAATATAACAGAATCTCTTTCATTGTTTTCATGAATATTGCGGTGGGAAAGTTATTGACTTGATGTAATTACAGAGAAGTGATGGCTTTTGAATCCACCCATATTAAAAATTGGTTTCTCTCTTCATGGTTTTAAGCAAATGATTTATCGACATTCAGATACCACATTTCATAAGTCCACTTATGTGGATTTTTCCAAGATATTTAGTGAGTTAACTATTAAGGCTTCAAAATACATCGACAGTGGCATTTTGATTATTATTTTGAGTATGATTTTTCATGGAGATATGTTAACTATTCCAAAATATTCTTCGCCTTTTCAAAATAGTTACTTAATAGATATAATGCATCCAGATTTTATCCCACGTGATTCCGAACACTAAAATCAAATTCAATAGAGTAACTACCTAATGACTGCCTTAAATACTATTTTTGCTTTACGTAATACTTTTGGACAGGAAACAGTCTCAGTTGTGGGTTTAAATTAGAATTCGATGAACTTCTAATCCAGCATTTGAATGACGAAGTAGTGACGTCTTGACCTCAGTATAATGACAAAATAAACTCATCAAGATTTCAATCACTGCGATTTTCCCTAATATGAGTTATAAATATCACAAGGGCCTCTAATTACTGTAGTGGCCGATGTCCATGGATTGAATCTTAGTTTCGACTTAAAAAAGTCACATCGGCTATATACAATCCATTACAAAGATGCACATAGTAAAACACTTACTATTTCAGATATTGGCTCCAACTATTCATCAAATGTAGATATTTGTCAAAATTGAACTAATTTCTAATTCGCTATGGTGAAACCATAAATATGAATAATTATCAAATATTTTCCTTTGAGGAAGTTAATATTTATTATATATTTTTTTCCCATTATTATTGAAAATAACACCTATCGCTCGATTTGTTTATTTAAACAAATTCTAATTACCGTATACTCTACATTGTCCGAGTTGAACTGAAATAAATTTTTGCCATAACAACGAGAACCCTTGTTTTTCTTTCTACTAGATGTGCTATCAGCTTGCAGATGGCAAATTAATTCGCCCTGAGATTATTAATAATAAAACGAGAGCAAAATTCGAAAGTTCTAAAAGAAATGCATCACGCAATGGCAGTTAAGAGAAAAGTAACAAGTAATATGTATCTCTAAATTTAAAATAATAAAATGTACTAAATAGGATTTATTTTATTTAAAATTCTTACAAAGTCTCTTCAAAACTTTAGGCATTCATTTCAAATACCATACCACCGGACCTACCTTAAGAAAACTAAGGAGGGAGCACTAATTCACCTAGAGGTGAAGTTTTGTATTAATAAGTGTGTTATAAGAAGTTATGTATTCACAATGTTTATGGCCACGGTTTCAAAAGTTGGAGGAAAAGCTTGAATCCTTTTCTACCTAATATAAACATTACGAAGTTCAAAGAATCAAAAGACATATGAACTACATGATTTATTTATAAAAGAGCATACCAAACCAACAAACTTATGCATGATAAACAGAGGGGTAAATACATAGACACTTTTGCTTTTAAAAATAGGTCAGATAGCATTGGTATGGAAAATAGTTTAGATTTTTCTGTTACACGTCACAGCTTTCGGTGCCCTGATAACTTGAAACAGGTATTTGATGCAATCCAAGGGATGAATCGCCAAATTTGAATTTTGAAACGTGAACTGCCTTTTTAGTAAGTGCATCACGACCTGAGCCAAAATAACGCGAAGTAAGACTCTTTGATACCTTGACTTTGCTCTCAGTATCCTTTTGAGCCCTACCTCTTCATCATTAATTGGGCTTTCTTTTAGCCGAATTAAGTTGCAAAAATGTATAATTTTTTTCCAATCCTGTGGGTAACAATAATAGAAATTCATGCCACCATTAACGTCTGAGTGTGTTTCGATGGGGTTTGTAATTCACATTTCAATAAGTCATGACCACCAGCATATTTAATGTACCTTTTTTAAGAAAGGGAAGCCTTTTTAGTAGTCCAGTCAGATCTAAAACTTTAAAGATCCGTTTGACAGCAAAGTGTGAGTAACAATACACTTCTATCACTCACCATCACACCGTGCAATTTTCTTGGTCTGGAAATAAATGATCTGCAAAGGCCTAGCTGGCTTGCAGAGCCCTGGGAAATTTAATATTGGCATGCTAACCGTAGTAATGATATGATTGTAATTACATCATGACACCTAGTGATGCAATAACCAATCCCTCATTGCAATGTCCCTTGTGCAACAGAGAAATTTATCCCTAAAATGCAATTTCGAAACATATTTAAGAAAATAAATCACTTTATTTGGATGGCGCAAGTATTGCGGAATGGTTGGGTTAATTAATTGAAAATTTAAAAATATCCTACAACTCGGCTTTCTTAAACACGATTGCATTACCATGCATAAAAATAGCCTTAAATTTGCGTTCATTAATATTTAATTAAAGAAATGCCTTAGACCTATTCTTTACATTTGACTGGAGAATTTTAATTTCTAATCCCATATTTTGAGTTAAAATAAATTCGAGGTACATGGAGAAATACGTCTTTTTATATCTATTATTGTATCGTCTAAATCATTCTGTTACCATAACTATAAAACAACTTTCCTCCGTTAATTTATAGAAAATTTGTGCAGTTTGTTGGATATAAAATAATTCGATAGGAAACATTAGCATTTAGGTCCTCTGAGCTATTGATATATGATATCAGCATGACGTAAATATCTGGGCGCTATTGATAAATGCGAGCTCACAGTGCAGACATGGGTGATAGCCAATGAAAATCCAGCTAGATGTCACAACATATCGTAACTATGATGGAATCTTTTCTCACGCTCTTAAATAAGCGCACAATGAGCTCACATCTTCATTCCAAAATTCACACCCACAACTAACTAACCATGTTTGTTCCCGCCTTCATTCATCACATTCTTGACGATGTTTCGAGTCCTGAAGCCGACGAGAAATTTGTCCTTGCCGATCTCGATTCGGACAATGGGGAACCATAGAAAAGTGCTTCTCAGTTCTTCTAACCTCTGATTCTCGAACAATTCAGAAAACAGCATAAGGGATGTCATAATGGTTTACAGTATCTCTACCTTCTGCAACATATGATTACACAATATTTCTGAGACGTACCCGGCCCAATTTTCTCAGTATCTGTTCAGGATTCAAGAAAGGTCATTTCAATAAACTTGAACGAAATATCAAGGCTGCTTGTATGTATGCCTGTGTACAATGACGTTTACAATCCTTTATATTCAATAAAGCAATGCTTATCAAATTTTAATCATTTATTTGCTCAATGTCATAATTTAAATGAGATTTTAATTATTTGTTAAAATCCTAATCAAGATTGATGATTAATGTCTAGTACTATAACAGCTAAATTTTGAAGTGAATCACATTAATGGTTTTTATATAACAAAGTTAATACACAAACACTCTCCTGTTGTCAACCGTCATTTAACGCAAATGGTAGTTTAAATTATCATCTTAGTACAGGCTTCATTAAAGCGATTACTTTAGGTATTTACTTTAGTAAGGTTTACGTTGAATATAGTTTTATGAACCATAGTTAGATTATGGGTGGTCGACAAGATTTGCCTGTTAATGGTAAAAGATTTAGAAGAGAGAGTGCCGATAAATGAAATGAATTGAATACTGAGCAAAGACGTTAGTTTGTTCTTAGTGAGAAAATGACTACTAGATTATATAATCCAGTCATTTAATCGTCTAGTATATACACTCCATGTGGATAGGATATTCTTCGTCAAAGTTACACAACGAATGGGGAACTGTTATTTTCAAGCGTGCTTAGTTCATTTTTTATTAAAATCATTTACAGTTTATCTCTATCCCATAACTTTATTGATGTACAAAACTATACGTGCAAATTATATTATCGGAGGATGACTCTCCACGTATTTCAAAAATTATTCTTTAATCACATTCTTTAAAAATACTCCGGTTTTTCATCCATGAAGTCGCAGTGACGTCTTTATGTCTCTGTGACTCGAACCCCTATCTGTCATGTTTTGACGAGCTTGTCGATTCTCCTTCTTTCTACGGCTGTCCCGTTTCATTTAAAGTACGCCTGCACTCAAACCATCACTTACATTTCTGTCCAATTGACTCATATAAACGGTCTTTGTACTTCCACTCAGATACACAAACACGCAGGCACGCTTTTCATTTACCTCCTCCTACGCTTCTCTCTCATCTCTTCTCCCTCTCATCACTCTCTTACTCTCTCGAATCCTCATCTCGGTTTATTCGGTGTACGTTGACTTACGCAGTTCTTTGTGTTATACTTATGGGGACAGTTGTTTGTACACTCCTGCATTTTGTTGCACAAAAAAAACTGGTGATTCTGCAAAAAACAACTTTCTGATCAACTATAGCTGTTGCCACAACTCCAACAAAATGGTGACCCTGAGAACATTCACCCTTCTGCAAAACATTAACTGCAACGATATCAGTACCAACGGATTACAGTTAATCTATTCCAGATAAGTTTCAGTCGTATCTACTTGTGGTTTCAAATTCTGCATAATGTTAACCTTTACTCTCCGTTGAAAGAAAAGCTCATCTTCCAGGTTTCCGTAATAGCGAAAATTTTAATGACGATTATATAAATTTATTAAATTTAACTTTATGCTTATTATCTTGAAAAGTAGTGATCCAGTAAGAATTTTCAGTTAGAATTTCATAATTCTGACTTTTAATTGTGACCTTATAACTATCGCAATCATAATTCAATCCCATTAGAAAATTAATTACTGTTATTTTTACTATTATAAGGTGGTAATTAAATTTGCTATACCCAGTTCGGTTCAAAAAAATGTTGTGGTTCATAATAAATTTCAAAAAATTTAGTACTCATCGTTTAAGCACTAATTATTATAATAATGGCAATGAAGTTCCGGTAAACCACGATTAAAACATCAGAATGCAAAGAGGTCAATGGAATTTTATTTGCGGACCTAATTGCATATAAAATCAAAAGGACAAAGCGCTCAAGACCAAATACTAGTCACTTTTCCCAACAAGACTGTTGCATGATTTTCTTTGTACAACGCTATCAAGGCCAACCAAAGGGATCTCGTGCGAGCTGGAACATTCTGGAAAGTGCGATAAATGCTACTGATGGCTTAGCGGACAAGTGCGGACGTGCGTACAGTTGCCCACAGCCAATCAGGGACAAATATTCATGCAGCATAGCGTTAAACGTATTTAATGATTAAGCGTTTTTGCGGTTAGCCGGATTAGCAATAAACTCTCTGCACTTCGTACCCTCTGTGCTCTCGCTACTTTGGACGTTGCCTAGCTAATTTTGGCGGTAATTTACACTGGAGGGCTCTGCTTGAAGCTAGTTGTGTTTCTATGACTAGTTGGAATTCCAAGAAGATTACCAAGGTTTAGTCAAGTGCCTATTTGTGTAGTGTCCGCTACAAGTTCATATAGGTGGGCTTAGTAAATTTTTTATTCAAGATCAAACTCATCCGATTTCAAACTTAACGGGATAATTCGCCTCTTATTTTTGCGAGGACTGGATCTTCAAGCATTTTCCAATACAATAAAATTGTTAAGGCTATACGCAACTTATTATACGCATATTATGAAAGTCAACTAGTTAAACGGATAAAAATCCATTGGTTTTTTATCATATGAGATAAGTTTACGTATATTGTAGCCGTGTGAACACGTTTTAACAGATAGTTCTTTACGTATTCATGGATATGTACTGAAATTTTATATTTGGGTACAGTCATATCGATTCCCATCCATTTAAAGAAAACGCTTTTTATAGGCACTACCCTCGATAATTACAAGGTGTAGCTCAAAGTTTTATTACAACTCACTCATTGAATATCACGGGTTTGATTTCACATGACATACTGAATATAGTACCTTAAATGACGGTATATATTTGAACACACACAAAGATAGACACGCAACCAAAACTATATACTCCTTTCGCTACTGCACATGGTCAACAAACATAGGTCATTATCAAAGCAAAAAGTCATAACGAAACTTCGGGTTAGTAAGAACGTTGTGTACACATACTAAAATTACTCCAACGGGAAGCTTTTAGATTCTAACCTAATTTGTTTTTATTATTCAGTCTTTACTGCTAGAACTAAATGGGTTAATATTCTGTAAAAACTGCGGAATTAATAAGATTTTGTAGATTTTATATTTTGAAAACTTAAGCCTGAATATGGAAAAGGATTCAAGGAACCGAGTTAATTTTATTAAATGGGAATTACACAAAGAAACTGAAACACAAGAACACATCAACGAAATGAAAGAATTTTTTTCGAGGAAGACATAGAGAGCGATCATCTATTTAATGAAGAATCAAAGAGTTTGATATTGGCACAAAGTATTATGAGCTTAGGAAAGCAATATCGATGATTAGCAAAATCGTAACAGTCATAGTATTAATTCAATTACAGACTTTGCTATTATAGAAGCCATCCTAATGACAAATGCTAGAATCTCCCGAAGGTGATGAAGTGTGGTATGTTGGTGTGTAGTTCTGGATATTAATGCACATTTTCGCAACTGCTCGTGTATAACCGCTCATACTCTTTTTTTCCATTGTCAGAATATATTTACCACACGTTTATTCACATCAGTGCGAAATGAATCAGAATTTCTCATCTTCATTTGATTAATGTTCTCATTAAATTCAATATATATGCATTCTTTGAAATCTGCAATACTAATAAATAATTTCCAGAACTTGTCTTAAGGACTGCGTGAACAAATGCGCGTCTAAAAATGTTTAGAATGATAGAAGTAGTCTGACACTTAGGAGAAAGAAAAGGTCCCATCATCTTTAAGATTTTGTAATAAGTATCAGTAAATAACATTCATAATTAGGTTGAATTCAGACGGGGAAAGTAGACTGTCAGCCTGACCCTACACAGGGTCATCGTCACAACGTCAAAGAGATGGGGACCGTGAATCACTACATGAATCGGATGTCGGGTAATTAATCTGCTTATCATGAAGGGCCTGCTGCGTTCACTGAGAGAATTCGTGTCAAGAAAGGAGTCAGAATAAACTTGGCTACATTTTGCCTTAAGTACCGTGGGTAGTGCAGTAATAAGTAGCAGACTAGTAGTAACAAATATTAGGGAAATCAGAAAGAAAACGTCGGCAATGTGGGATAGTTATGAATTGCTCAATCACATAAAATATGTAACTATTTGGGATAACCAAACAAGGGGGAATATAAACACATTCAGAGCCCAATAGTCGGAAGTACATTAAAATAATAGACAGAATAATTTACGTCATATAATAATAAGTCCCACGAGAACATAACACAGAAGGGTCAGATCGAAACACCAGTCTTTGTCGTTCAGATCTGGCGCCCCATGAAATAAGTGTGCATATGCCAATTTTATTTCTTACCTTTACTCCAACTGGAAATATAATGAACGAGACAAGGCGGAACGGCTATCGTGGGAGTGTTCTTAAGCAAACATTACCTTCAATAAGATAATTATTCGCATCAAATGGCATGACGTCAACATTACCGGAGTATTAAAATGTCTCCAATAAGGGTAAATATACATAAATAGGGCGAAAAATAGCGAATTTTTGAGATAAACAAATAACAAAAATTTGGGGTTCATGAGGAGATACACCTTTGATATATAACTTAATTCTTTGCCAAATTAATGGAAAGAAGTTGCGTTTTAGTGTTTTTAATGAAAAATCCCGTTTTCGTCGCCGAAAGTTGTTTGTCTTGCCACAGTATTATTAAATACATTAAATCGTGATGTCGTTTCAAATATACATTTTGGACAGTGAGTATATGGTTTAGCATATGAAATTTACTGAGTGTTGGTAAGTGAATTGTGAAATTTAAAGACTTCTGTTAAGAAACCAACGATTTGTGCACAAATTAAGTTGGGATTGGTGCTCCTTTGCCTTTATGGTGGTCATGTCTTGAGTAGTTATGAATCATCTTAAAAAGATCTTGAGTAACGGTTGCGCTTTATAATGGTTGTACTCATTTGCATTTTTGTAGAATTGCGTCTCACAACTCAGTTTACATTAGTTAAACTTCGGTAAAAGAAACGTAACATGCAAATTGAAAAGACTGGACCGCTCACATCTTTGAAGCAACAGAATTACTTGTTACGATTCACATATATTAAAAATAAACTAATTGACTAAGTCATCACACTAAATGGATCTTGACATATCTAAAATTGTAAATATATACACCTCGGCACATGTCATATGAGCCATGATAGCCATTTGTTGTCATTAATAGTCTTTTGCATGAGATATTTCCATTATGGCACCAGCTGGCTGTGGTTTAGACTAATTCTCTCAACCGCTCTTAAAGTACTACTACTACGAGTATCCAGAAGTCTCTTAATATATTCGACATCGTTTGTGATTTCTCATAGTAAAAACAATGCAGTTTGTAATTTTGTCATTCAATGGGACGGATTTTTATTAATAACAAGCACACAATTTCTGTTAATCATGTTTGACAGGTAAAAGTATAATAAAAGAATAAAAACAAGCTTATTCGCCAACTGCTACTTGGGCGGTAGTGGACACTGTTGGTTCAAAAAATTCTGTCTAATACAACAACCTTCTAAAGAAGGTACTGGTTAGGCAACTCATCTTCTAAATTTTGCTACCGACTGCAAGCTTTCTTACCACCCTCTCAAATTCACGGCTTCCTTGAGTGTCTCTTGAAATACTGATTTCGTTTTCAGAATAAAAAATTACAATTTAAAGCTGAAAAAGAAATCAAGTTTGAAGATAGTTCCATCGAAAAAGAAAGGTGATCACTGAAGTTCTGGGACCCTTCTAATTATTGTAGAAGAACTTGAAGGTAATACATACCTTTGTCCAATTCGCTCACTCGATACGATTTTTTAATAAATGGACTTGTTAAAATCGCTTAGATAAGAAATTCGCATAACATTCCAGAATGGCTTTAACCACTTTCAAATATTACTAAAATGAACAACTTTATGGTTATAAGCCACATACATTTTATCTACTTTTTTTCAACTTATGATTAATTTAATAAAAAAACTGCATCTCATACATCTTAAAGAAACAGTTTTAAAATCATTTTCCAAGCTTAAAGATAATGTACGGTTTAGCTGAAAGAAACGACACGCCTAAGCAAGCGGGATTTTTAAAGATAAAATATCTGAGTCTTCGTACAGAATAAACTGATGAGCGCTAAGAGATTGCCAAATCATGTTGCTCATCTTCAGCGATGTGACATTAAATGCCAAAAGTCTTCGTACTGTAGACAAATCAGAATGTGTGTGAATTGGCGTTCCAAGTTTTTGCCCCGATCCGAAAAGAATAAAATAATATTATACTTCTAATGCAGTAGGTAAATTTAACAGGATGAGAACCTTAATTGAGCCTCAAGGTTAAGTAACGTTGATCGTTACTACGTAAATAATTAAAGTTGTAAAGTCATTGAATTGAAAATAATGGTGTCCCATACCAGAAAACGTTTCAAGGTTGCATAAAATTACGTAAAGAAAGATGATGGAGATTTCTGCACATCACAATCAACATCATTACTTAATATCTAGACTTGGAATTAACTTACATTTTGCGAAGATTTCCATTTGACTTGGACTGTGCCGTACTGAAGTATGCTGGCAGGGATTTTCTAACAAAATAGAACATAAAAGATATACCTAAGGAGTATGTAATAAAGTGAAAGAGGTATATCATAACTAATTTACGTATATGCAGTTTTCTTTTAACTTGGGAGCTTGGGAGGCTCAAGACGCTGGTTATTATCTCCAATAGGAGAGAAGGTATAGGAATGCGTTTTATGTTATTCATTAACATTCGACCATTCATAGATTTTCTATATAATCTTGGTCTTTCTCATCCCTTGTTACTTCCGAAATCATTCACTGAATCTCACCATTCTTCCAACAAGCTCGAATCTGAATCAAGGTGGTCTCTGGGGATAACGACCTTGGGTTAGAGGGACCAGCTCTCGCAAGAGATGAAGGTACGGTTAACCGAATGGAATAATTCACCACTATGAATCAAATTATAAGATGATTAAGAGGCTTGTCTCAGTATCTTTACGCATTTTTGACGTTAACATGAATATGCATTTTAGCAATGAATAACTAGGTAGAGATTATCAAATGGAGATGAGATGTTGAATTGCAATCAAGAGAAGATATTAAGAGAGAAAATTAGTTGAGGATGCTGTAGATTGAGCATATTAATAATTGTTTATTTTTTATAAGTTGGCAGTAAGGACTGATAAACATTAGAAATGCTCATGTTCGCAATGATGATGGTGTTTTGACGGGTATTTATATTAAATCCAATAATATTAAAACATTAACTAAGGCACATATGCTAGCAGAAAATCATGGCGTAAGCTTCTATTTTTTCTGCCCGTTTCGTCCACGATTCTCTATAGGTTCTTGAAGGAAATCGACAAATTCATGACGATTGAAGCACGGGTATTTCTGTTCCCTACATTTTTGAAGGTTGGCTCAATTTGTAATGAAATGCATTGAATACTCCATATAGCAGCCATTTAAATAGGAAAAGGTGATTTTTATGATGACACTAGACAATTCTGTCCATATTGTTAAGTTTCAACAAAATTTCTTATTTTTCTTATAATGTCTGTTTACTTTAGTGGTGCAGTGATAATGTAACTTTTCCATTGCAGAGGTCACGAAATGGAAACACGTTGATGTTTATCCGTTAATTAGAATAATCTCTCCCGATAAGTGACGGTGATCTCTTTAATCGGAAAACACTTCATTCCGTCCATTATTATTGAACTCATTGACTGACCTCAATCTAAGCTGCCTTTTGCAAGCCTATTTGTTATTAGCGAGGCCCAAATACAGTCCGTTTCTTCATTCTATCGAATATACTTATTCAGCTGCATTCAACTCTGGGGCCGCTAAATTAGAATCTAGCATCTTAATAATATGGGTATTTAACTTTGCAATAGGAAGGTCAATATTTCGTGATGAGTAACAGAAATAGGAGTGAGTTCCTCATAAAACAATCTCCACGGTATACATCTTAATGAAGTTCGGATGAAGCAAAATATTTCGTTGTCATTTTTAAAAGACAATCCGATCATTGTTTTCACCCCTTTAATGTAAGCTTAAACAAAGAGGATGAACTTTGTCATTAACTTGGCAATTGGTAATATATTCGCAATTTCAGGCTAGACTATCACGCTCTAACTTCATCCACGATTGACACGTTTTCACCCAACTTTAGTGCCAATAAGGGCCTTTTCTCCTGGTGCCTTATTATCGCATCAAATCTGGATTAAAAACAAATTTAACATTTATTTTAGTAATTAACGATTAGTTTTCGTATTTAAAACAGTGTGCCTTAGACGATCAGTTTTAATAGACGATATCCAAACCTCGAGAAAAACACAAAATCAACTAAATTTGGTGCGAAAATAAGCGAATTTTACTAAATAGCTTATTAAGTATAAGTGAGTAATAATGTTAATTTGATTTAAAATAATAGTTTCAATTTTGCGCACTAAATCCGATTGGAGTGGAGAAAAATCAAATTTAGTATAGGTTCTAATGGTAACATTCTGAAACCCCAATTACAACTTTACACTTCATCTGACATTAAAATAGGAATCGATTTCATCAAAACACAGTCGTTTCTAGAATATTGACGCCTTAAATGCTATTTGCATCATTACATCCATATTTAACATTCACGTGATCTCTATTTTTGACAAAATACAACCTAGCAAGAAAACCCGCCTTTCCTGCGTGTGGTTGTGTATACGAAATTTCCTGAGATTTTGATTAATTAACATTTTTGCTCCACTAAAACCAGAATATCGAGCCTTGTATGGCTTTAACGTCACATCTACCATTTAGACTGCAGTCAAATCTCAACACAATGGTGATGACGACCTATGACGTCATGAGATGCTATGCATATTTTTCAGACGAGAAACCAAGGTACTACACTAGAATGAGATTGCTCTCTACGTATCAGCTTGTAACAGAAGTTCTGTCCATTTTATTAATTTGAATTAAAATGGAAATTCTGTCAAAAATGCATTTATTTAGTGTTCAACATAGTCACCATTTTTATTAATTACATCTTTCCATCTTGTCACTAGCTTTCTCATTCCTTCTTCATAGAATTTAGTCAGTCTGGACTCGAAAAAAGGAAACCAGCTTCTTTTCGACCTCTTCTCTTGAAGTAAGCCTTTGTCCCATTAAATGATTCTGTAAGCTCCTGAAAGGATAAAAATCGGTTGGTGTAAGATGGGGAGATTATGGTGGGTGGTACATGACTTCCCAGCCAATTTCTTCAACGAGATTTTTAGTTGCTTTTGAAGTGTGGGGTCTGGCATTGTCATGGTGCAGAATCACTCCCTTCCGATTGATCAAAGATGGCCGTTTTTCCTGCCACTAACTGCTTTTAAATGAGTTAGCTGCTGACAGTCAACTTCAGATGTTATTTTTTGATTGTCATCCATCAGTTCATAATAAATGATTCCCACTCACCACCATGCACACAAAAAAAATTTGTTTCGAGTGCCGTTCACTTCTCGGTTTGGAAGTGGAATTGGCTTTGAACCACTGTCTTGACTTAGCCACTGTCTTTTGGGCTTAACATTGTTGTAAAGGATCCACCACTTCTCCTCGCTGTCAGTTATGAATCGGTCTAAAAAAGGTGCCTGAAGTTCAGTTCACGAGAACGCAGTGAAACACAACAAATCACACGCTGTTGCTTGTTGATTTCTGACAAACCGTGCGAGGAGCCCATTTCTCAGCCTTTGAGACTTTCCCAGCCAAGTCTCTTCATTTCCCTATATATGGTCATATGGCGGCTCACGTGAAAGGTTTTGCTCAGTTCTCTAATAGTGCAGATTGGATCTTCATCAATGGCAACTTGCAGTTGCTCAGAATCGAGTTTTTTTGAGCATCCTGCTCTCGGTTCGTCTCCCGTCTTTCAGGCTGAAGTCATCCTTTTTGAAACCACCTGCAGAAAACCACCTTCTGCGGGCCTTTTCATTCACAACGTCATTTCCATGAGTGTCTGAATGTTTTCGCCGTTGAGCCTACTGTATCTTCTTCATGAAATTCAAACAGTGAAATATGCCTGATATGCTCTTTATTTGGAGTGCACATTAGGGCTGGAAATAGTTACTAATAACGGTAATTATCACACAATCTGAAAGAAGAAATAATATTTTATTAAATACCACAGATAAGCACACAACATTAACAAGCTAAATTGAAGTAATCGTGCCCTAAACACATAGCTCAAAAATTGAACAGAATTTCTGTTATAACCTGATACTTTCTTCAGTTATCAGTGAGATATCTATTACAGTATGGCTCCTCCATTTTACCCACAGAGCTTTAGAGTCAATGCAGAAGAAGGTGCCTATGTCATGATCCTTTAAATCATTGTTCAGCCACTTTGGATAGACGGCATAGCCAATGGAGGAAAACCCTACGTCTTCGAATAAGATTTGCCTCCATCACATAAAGCTCCCACAACCCAGGATTATAGAGATGGCCAAGAATTTTCATTGTCACATCAAACTTATGCCCGCCTCCTAACTCACCAGAGGGGTTGAAAAGGAAGTTAATAAGCATTCCCATAATACCAATAGCCTGAATAATGGAGGACATCAGTAAATATCACCCGATCAAAGTTTGCAATCACCTTCGAACTCGAAGTGAGTTAATGATAGAATATATAGAACAAAACTTAGATTAATATTATGTTTATTTGTTTTGTTATGAGAAAATTTGGGTTTCAACCATTAACAGTTCCATTTTCTATTTTCTAAATGTGCGTAAAGTGTCCTCAGATATCTTGCGCACTCTGCACACGGCTCCACAATGTGTTTATAACCAGAGGATTTTTATTGTTTGCTCATCGACAAGAGAACGTGAAATCAGTCAGCTCCATCGGCGTACCTTAATGCGCCCCGTTAATCACAGCCCAAGTTCCTCCCATTTAGTGCTCATGCATACTACCCTCCCCTCATAATTACTCTTCCCATTCCCATACCTTTTCCTCTCCCATTCTTTTACGGTTTATAAATACACTTGTGTTCTTTTTTCCTAAAATTTTTGAACAGCTATTGGATTCTGCTAACTTCCAGGAAGATCAACAGTTCGGTGAGAGAATTTCTAGCCTAAGTTGGTCGGGCTCGTAAAGTAGTTTTACTACCACTTTGGATAATTCAACAGGAGAATAATAAGCCATAGACAAATGGGAAAAAGCTTAGAACACAGTTAGGTATGAAATTTATAATCATATAAAGGAATAGTAAACGGAAAATCAGTCATCAAGCTCCTCCCGCGCCATTTACAGTCAGTAATTAGCATTGTAATAGTAACGGAAGAGCTATCCTGAATGAGCTATGCTGAACTCTACTATATCAAGTTTGTGCGAGCTCGTATTTTGCTGTAAGCTTTTCGTTATTAAAAACCGAAATATGCTGGTTACAAATTGCAGCTAATGCCAACTAATATGTGAGTGGCTCCACAACTCACATTTTAAATTTATCAAATTTGAGTTTATGCCTTCTCATTCGAATGGTGAAATGCGGGATTGCTAAATTAATGACACATGTAAACTTTCACTTTTGAGAAATAATATTTGCAATTCCATGATGGCGCCTTTGTAGCTGTGTTTTAAATTAATAGGATGTCCCCAACTGACCTTATGGACAAAGTGGTGCCAATCAAAGATTGGATTATGCAGTAACCGTTCTTTGCGTGACCGAAACTTCCAAATTCACAATCTTCTCTCCTTTCCTCAGTAAATGTTGTGTGGAAAACTTTGCATCCCCTGTTAAACCGTATCCTTGGAACACCTTCATAATTTAAAAACTTTATAAAGGAAAACAAAAGTCGGTGATTAAATTTTCATGAAATTTCCAAAAACTTCCTTTTTCTCCACACTACCATAAAAATGAGACCTCAGTAAATTCCTTAACAAGGAATAAATAAAACTACTGGATTTTAAACAGGTCAGAAATAATGATGGTGCATTTCGCAAAAAATTAAATGAAATATTCCACCGTCAGAAGCTAATATTTAGAATATAAGGGTACCCAAAATACTGTCATCACTTTAAGTTTATTGCTTTCGCTGTCGTCCGATTTGTATGAAAGTGATAATAGTACGAGTTTTGTGATATCCAATAGAGTTAAACTGGGGGAACTCTAATGAATTGTAAGATGCTTTAGCTCAACTACCTTTTATAAATATAAGAGCCTATTAGAATCGTATGGGCTAATATCATCCTGCTTTTGGACCTTTGGAGAAAGAAAAAACTGAAGTGGTAAGACCTCCCATTTTATTTAATTATCCTCCAATAATCAATGGAAATCATGGAAAATAATATGCTCTGTAGCCCAGTGAACGAGCAATGGCATTTGAATTTAAAGCATGACTCAAACTCAAACCCAAATCCAAAACTGAAAACAAATATGAAGATTTTTGATATGCTGACCTTGTTAATGCAGTCATTCTCCCATAATGGAGAATTTTAAATTAATTTTTTTGCTTCGCTTTGGGTTATAATATTACAATATTTTAAAATATACTTAAGTGCTATTTTTGTTATGGCAATTCTCTTACTCAAAGAGATTGGATTATGTCATCTTGGTACGACTCTGAATAAGCCTCATTTAAGCACGTTAGTAGAAATTTATCTTAAAGTGGTGACGTTATCAAAATAGAAGTGTAGGCATCACCATGTAGGCGCAATATGATACAAAAGTATTTTTAAATGACGGAAAGCTAAGGTTCTGGAGAGATAATTCCAGGGATCTCCTTACAGTCAAGGGGTAAAATGCACTAATCACGCCTAAAAGCCCGAAGAAAGGCAAATTCTATTATACCTCTGTTTCTTTAGTGGAAGACCCGTAGACGTAATCATAAAATAAGATAAGACAAGAATGTAGGGAAAATGGAAGACAATTGAATCCCATTAAAAGTCATTCAGATTTAAAAAGATCGTGAATTTGACATCTAGAAATCTTTCTCGTGGTAAGATGCTCCCAATATCATTAAATATTGGTAGGAGGGAGGCATACCGAGTTGTATTGAATAAAACTAAGCTGTTAATCTTTCGAAATTCACTATTTAGATCAAATGTCATAAATGCCACTTAAATGGAAAAGAATTCCAAATAATTGGACTGCTTTGTTAACAAACCACCACGACCTCCAAAACCCCAACTTTGCTCAGATTTAAATGATTTTTCTATTCACATATTCACTCTCTAATTGCACTCTGTTGAATTATATAACTCGTGAAATGAGTCAATTTCACTTTATGAAACACTTAGAGCTATCAAAAAAGACGTCCAATTCATACCTGCTTAATAAGACTGTAAAATATTTGTTTCATCGTGATTTAATTATCTTGACCTACACTCATTGCAATGAACGTTAACCAGAAGGTATAAAAAATTACTGGATTAGCTAAGTATCACTAAATGTCTGGCCTTAGTCGACTTGAAGTCCATAAATATCAATGCAAATATTGATAAGGGTGAGAAAAATTTTACCATTTTATGCTTTCTTTCAGCTAACTTTCCTATTTTTTACATTTCCTGAAGATTTACATCTGCCATTAACATAAAATATTTTATCTTCCCAGATAAAATGAAATATCTCAAAAGAATATAACTAAAAAAAGAATAATTCACAACGAAATAGAAGTTTTTTTTGTCAGATATCACTAAAATTCAATAATAATGCCATATTATGCCTCAGCAGGAAATGCATAGCTAAATAGCAAAATTAGTAACTCTTTTAGATGTATGGAAAAAGCTTATAATTATCACCTGGCACTAAGTCTAGTTACATAATGTAATTAGAATCATTCGATGGAAAATAAATAGAACCAGTCCCGGTACTCATGCATTTTTGATGATTGCTTTGCGTGATTGCCTCGGATCTAATCAGAATTTGACATAAATTGTTTTATCCACTTAGCGGTAATCTCTGACTTCACCTTGCCTGTTTTACTCGAAATAGTACATATCATGTTTGAGTTTGTTCGTTTGAAATTCCTCCTGTTCATATATTTTTATTAAACGGGAAGAGGCCTGAAAAGGAGGAAAACGACAAAATGAGGGAATGAGGCGAGTCTAACTACACTTAAATTCTGGATATATCAGTTGGTCAAACATTTCAGATGTAGACTAAAAATTAAAATACATAAATAAAATAAATGTCGCCTTAAACTGTTAGAAAATGTTGCTAAACTAATCCATCGATTCCTTTCTGATAAGGTTTCGCATGATTTTATGAGAAGCAAACATATACATTCTTCAATTCTAAAAGCCTTCTTTCTAGAAATATTAATGAGTTGCTACATACATATTAGTTAAAAAAAAACATTTTTAATATAAACCTACTCCAGAAACTGAAGTAGAGATCATGAAGCCACATTGTGATTTTTAAATTTAGGGTGGCATCATTATCCAAACCTTAGATTTGTTCAAATACACGCTCAAACTTTCCGAAATTGCGTAAACTCAAACTCGCTATAACCCTGAAGTGATGCCATTACCAATTAATCACCTTCAAAGCTAAATTCCAAAAGAACAAAATGCTCTCAAAATATGGAACTTCTAAATATACAGTAGTATCAGTCATAATTTTATATCTGCTTCTGTAAATTATAAAAATAGAATGGATTTGATTAAGTCAAAAGTATAAAGAGTTTTAGACTTAAACTTTCTAGCGCTATTATTTCCCAAATGACGAAGTTTTGTGTCAAAGTTGACTTCTGTAATCTTTCTATTGGTCATTAATTGACTTGCCTTAATTTCATTCATCATTCACGTTTTTTATCCGAATGAATCATTACAGTTTTGGTTTCCGTCTTCTCAATATGATACCAAGTAATTCTTTCTTCACCACCATGGCTCAGTCAAGTAACTGCAGTAACCATTTTTAACTTTATTTTCATTTAAACAAGCGACATCAGTTTCTTAGATAAAGCGATTGAAATGTAATATATTTTCATTCTGTACTACTGATTACATTCAATTACCTATCAATATATATATTGTGACAGATTGACTGAATATCCATCGTAGACCGTATCCTACAGCTCATACATTTCGTTCAGAATCGAATACCGAAATAAAAAAATAGATTAATCGCTGCTGATTAATGGTTTACAGGTTAGACTAATATTCAGTAATAAATGTTGATGCTCAATTTTCGCATTGTCTATAATGTGGTCCTTTGGTTGCTGTGAGGGATAAAACTTTTCTGCGAATCAGGCTAATTCGGAATGTCTCTTTCTTAAAGAAGTTATACACATTTTTAAGTAAGTCAAATCTCGAAAAATGTAAGTAATATATATTAATAAATAGCTGGCCCGATTGAATAGAACGTTTAAAGGTCGGCATATATTATTCAAATAACGCTCACTCTATTACCTTTCGAAAAATTGCAAACCGGGAGGAAATGTTATTTCAAACAGAAATTTCGTTGTTTTTTTTCACATAAATGCCAACTTTAAAATAAAAGAAAATCAGTGAATCGACTTGGCATTGTGGATAACAGACCGCATATCATTGAAGTAATATACTTTTCTATGACTAGAGTCCAGTTAAGGTATATTTTAATACCAGTCACGAAACTTCCAATGGAAATAAATAGTCATTTTCAGTGGCATTCTGATGACAAATCAAATATTTTATGACTGCAAGTTATGCACTAGTAAAAATTAATTAAGTAATACCTCTTGGATATTTAAAAATCTACCAAATCTGTTGACTCAAGTGCTCACTACCATAAAATTAAGAGCACTCCATCGTTCACACGTTCTTAAAATAAAACTAGGTTTTTAAGTAGTTCTTGTTTGTCTGATGCTGTTGCATACGTTCATTAGTTGAGTGCGAACGTGAGTAACTTCATTTACGGGAAATAAAACGATATAATAGCAGTTATTATAGAAGCAGCATTAAGTTCAAAGAGAAGAAGAAGAAGATGAATTCGTTCGGTTTTCCTGGAATGTTAGTAGAAAATTAACTATTTAATTAAATTTGGAGGAGTTTTTAATTCTTCCAGCGGAAGGGCTAATCTCTTAATTTTACAAAGGTTTATAAAGAAAATAAAAATTTACTACCCAAAACTGGTTAATTTCCCGCTGTAGGCTACAAAGTTGGCTCCCTCATAATTTCTACTTCTTAACTAATAGGATTTTATTAGTACCTAGCAGTAAGCAAAATTTCTACTGGAGTAAATCAATTTCTCAGTTAGGCTCCTTTCAACGAACAAAAAGACAATCAATTTAAAATTTGCATTGTTAATATAGTTAATCAGATTATTAAATAAATTACATCGACCTGAAACTATGTATTTCTTTTATTTACTTTCATTACATTTTATTTCATTTCTTATGATCTTCCATTCAAATAACCAACGCCTTTATTCTGAACTTAAATGTATGAATGAATATTTCTAGGAACTTAAACAAATGTGTTAAAATATAATATTCGTCATTCGCAAAAAGAGGGAAAACTTTACAGGAATTAATAAATGTGACAAATATAACACCAAGTCAATTTCATAAGTGCTGGTCCCTGTCTCATTTTCTTAGATTTCGATAGTTTTATGACTTGATATTAATTAATACAGTAATAAAACATCTCCTTCCAGAAGTTTCAAATTAAAATTAAAATATTCAAAACAGATAAAATCGCAATTTGCAAGTTTAAACTGTCTTTGTTCTTATGACTTATCAAAATCACCTTAATTAGAAGACAGTTTCCTAAAATGTTTAACTAGCAAAGTTGATGACGTCTTTCTCAACTATAAAGATGATTTGAAACGAGGAATAAAATAGCAAAATTCTAAGTAAGAGCAAATGCATTTGATTAGAGTTTAAATCATCGCAAATGTTTATTTAATTTAAAAATAGAATGATTTATATTTCTAAGCTTGATATTGTAATGAAATTAAATACATCCACCAATCGCAACATTTTCTATACATCATTTGATCGCTGCGACAAAACTTAACAATTTATTTTAAAATAAAAAAGATTGTAGGAAAACTGCACTTGAGTAAATCAGTTTGATTGGTCTATTTCTGAGTGTAACTCCAGACTAGTTATTTTTGTCACTTTAGAGATACTTGAAAATAATCTATTTAAAAATGTTCTTTTATCACTAGTGATATTTGTCAAAAAATATTATAATATATAGGTTAAGATTAAGGAACACATCTGGGCTGTTAAATTTACAACTGTGAATACCGTGAAATCAACGGTATCACCTATCCCCAGGCTCAACGGTCAACAAGGAATTTCAGTGTCCCATTTATGGTTGCTTTAAGTGTTATAAAAGACAAGGATTGTTGAAACGCTGCATATCAGAACGTTAATTTCAACGTCAAAATAAGTTTAAAAGTGGGCTTTCTAGAAAATTCTTTCGTAAGGGCAATAGCACATATTTTGTTAAGCTCTTGTTAAGTTTTGAAGCAAATGTCTTACCGCCTCTGTTACCCAAATTATTTCCCACATCTACATCTATGCATCTACTTGTCCAAAAGTATAATAACTATTATTTTTATAAATAAACAAACGATTATTATGAAGTTAATATCAAAATTAAAGAAAGTTTAGGATCTTATTTAAAAGCAGCTCAGTGAAACGAAATATAAATTTGGCTTCAAACAGATGCCCTTTTACAAATAGGAGTCTCGTCTTTCCAAAGTGCGCAGATTTGAAGGCCTCACCTTACTGTTCTAAAATTTGAACCAATGAGCATATAAACGCAATTTTGTCTAGCTATTTCGCCATGAGCTGTAAAGAATTCTATTTTTGTTTCATGCTAGTCACTGTTTGCCCCCATTTAGTGAGAAAATGTCTTGAAATTTTAATTCTAAGCGAGTCTCCTGCATAAAGTCAACTTTTAGCACGTATTAAGGGTATTAATGTAAGATAAAATAGAAACCTGTGCATTAACTTCCCTGCACTAACCTTGAATAATAATTTATGGATTGGAGCAACTTTGCTTTCAATCATCTGGGTTTTAGTTACCAGATGCACCTACTAGGATCCTAGAGTTTAACTCCTGTAATCCTAACTGGAAGGGTGTTTTACCAATGTGCTAGCGACTTATTTTGTACATGGTTATTAGCTTATTTGACGAGATAATTCCCCAACTGCTGTAGCAGCAGATATTATCATTTAATCTATAATTCATAAGTGGTACGAAATGTAATATATTTTCCCATTATTTGCTGAGTTAAATATGTGCAAAATTTGTATTATAACCGATTCTTCTAAATGATGAAAATTGGACCTAGGAATGTTATGACGATGCAAAATGGGCAATACCGCTTAGAGAAAAGTGCTCTGACTACGTTTTTCTCCACTTTGATCTTTTGCCGTTTTTCCTGTTTTCAGATGCTCGCTTTTGATTATAACTGGGAAAGTTATTGCATAATAGTAGTTTCTCATTTTCTAATGGCTTGTGGTGTAATTTGTTGATGAAAAGAGTACCAGTATCTCAAGGCGGGGGTGGGGTAGCGTGTATTTTTATACAGTCATGTATTTCGTCAGCGGCTTTGTATCTCAATCGTGTTTTCTCCTTCCAAATACGCATTTTTCCTCCTTCTCATATGCAAACATGTGTTTGTCCCTCATACTCACAACAAAATTTTGCTTCACCGCCTCAGACATGGGAAAATTTGTTGTGAAACTATTGTTTTTCATGATGAAAGTACGCTTCGGCCAGATCAGGATGTGTTCTATCAGAACTATAATTGTTTTCAGCACACAACTATGGTTACTGCAACTGGAGACATATCAAAAATATCTTTGCCCCGCGATTTAAATCAGTATTAACCTGAACTAATTTTGATGGAAATCGAGAAACTGTCCTTATCGTGATTTATATACTAAAAAGTCGAAATGATTAAGCTTAAGATATCTTCACTTATGACTAGCCAAATGGTAGGCAACTTGTAGTGTTTTGTTAGATAGGATACATGTGAAGGAATGAAATCACAAAAGAGATTAAGTTTCGCACACTGTATATGTCCATATATAGGCATAGTCTGCCTTTTAGCTCAGCTGATATTGTTGATTTCCTTTAATTAGCAAATGATGATGTTTGCTTAATTACGTCTTACAGAACCCATCTTCCCATAACGATCGCTTAGGCAAATAAAAATTTGACAACACGTGCAACATATTCAAAACCGTGTCTCCAAAATGACCACCCTTAATATTTCCTTTAGTCAACCTGTTTTAAGGGGTCAGTTGAAGAAATTGACAAAAGCAAACACATAGCAAATTTATCATTTCGGTTGGGGAATAAATGGCCAGTTTGGCAATTTTCCGAGATCATTCAGTTGTTCTCACTTGGCACAGGAATTTGGAGCCAAGTATAAAAGAATTGTAAATCGATAGTTAAATATATCCTACAAATATAGTAAAAAAACAGATTATTAAGTTGCAATGTCATAAGTAAATTATTCAACCTAGCATGTACATGAGTAAAGTAACATAGATACGTCGCAGTTGATTAGCCGAAACATGTAGGTATGAACGCGATTAATGCTACGGTTACTTATTGCTTTTCGACTAGAACAAGCTAACAAATAAATACTGAATAAAGTTAAATTAAGGGGCAAATTAGCAAAATCAAAGAAATCGAAAATGCTTAATAACGAAAAATTTTTAAATTCCAATGTTTCGTTCCTTCGTGCTCTCGGTACCTGAGAAATAACTCAGTGAGGATTCCTCGGTTTCGTTTAATAAGAACTTGTTTCTCTTAAAATAAGAACTGTCCGACCAGGTGTGCTTCAACTGTTTAAATTAAATGAAAATCATCAGAATCACGAACAATGTTTTCATTCAAAATAAATAATTATTTGCTCAATATAATTAAAGAAAGAAAATGGACAAATAAATTTTTTTGTAGGCTAAAGCGATACGTTCTCGCTCTTAATGAATTTGATCATGCTTCCCATTCCCTTTAAATTCCGAAATGTAACTGCGTATTTTCGCTTTAACTTATGGGCAACTTAGAGACCAAAAATCAGACACAACCAAAACCTAGGTCGTAGATGTTTGTTGCGATTTGCAGTTGGAACTAAAACTGAACTCTTCGTATACCAAAACCTTACTTATTTTCAAGCTTAATTAAGGACATTGCGCAGCAGTGTGTTTCCGCTTGGTGCATGAACGAAATCTGATTGGTGGCGAGCTTGGCCAAATCTCCGGGCGCTGCACGCAAGCCCACAGTGGCCGGGGAAATTTGTGTCTACGCGCACGTCATTCTGCTACTTCATATCCCTCATCCGATCGACTCGATTCAATCCAAATGAAAGAACCCGATTGGAATGTTCAGGTATTGGCCCTTTTACTTTTGTGTTTAGATGGACCATTTAGACTATAAAACCCAGCGAGGCAGCTAGAAGTTGGAGAGGAGTTTTGCTTGCTGCGGTAGTTATAATTCTTATTCTCAGCGTCCTTATAATTTCAGTCCTTTATGTAACTCCGAGTAGGCTGCATTTCTAATTTTACTGACTTATTTATTTCAGTTAAGTTAAGTAAAGATAATGAAATCCTGTCCTTGGAAAAACTACTTAATTGGAGCATTCAATACCAAGAAGTTATTTGGATTTCAGGTAATTTTGAAAATTTTTGTGTTATTGTTCAGGAAACACATTTGCCTATGCAAACGATAAGGGATTAACTGTGATTACACACAAATCATCAGAAGTGGGTCAAGAATATACTCACAGAGAAGTGCTCAATTTGTCTGCAGAAAAGGTTGGTCAAATTTCTCCTATTCGTTGATTCAGATGTGTTATGTTTCCTAAAATAACGTGTTTCGTCCTCGTTTTAGGACATCAAAGTATCCAAAATTTGGTCTTGCATGAATGGCGATTACTTTCTCGTTAAATATGATAATATAAGGGTATTTACTTATTTCAGACATTTTACTTAAATACTTTCGGACTACTAATGATATATGTATAATGAATTGTTCACTAGAGTTATTCTCAAGACCGGCATCCGCTTTTTGAAATTGTTCAAGATGTCAAAAAGTAAGTGCTTGCCGAAATACATGTAGATACAGGCTTGAAGTATAGTGGTTTTATTTATATTTCATTTGAAATTAAATAAACAAGTACTTATGACTATCGAAAAGTTCACTGAATTGTCAATATTTTTAATTCTGAAAGGGTTAACTTTTTAATAATGAGAGTGAAATAGGCTATTCCGAATGTAAAAATACGGCAGAATTTCAGCAAATAACTAAAACTGTCAATACTTATGAATAGACAGATATTTAATACTTTCGAATTTAATTATATAAACTTTAATATATATGTATATATATTTATATAATTGGCAAATTGTAGTTCTATTTTTAAATTTGTGTTCGGAATCATTTTGATTAAATAAATTAGACCAAATTATAGTGCATGAATAGTTCAAGATTGAATGAAATAAATTATTTGGAGGAAATTTCACTTTGATATCGCATTTTATATCAACTTTCCTTCAGTATGGCTAATGTTGATGCACTACGAATACGCGAACTAAGGAATGAGAAAAGACAATTTGAGCCTGTGATTGCGGCTTCCTGTTTCCCTAAGAGTAATATAACGGTAAAACCTCAATCTCTTTTACTTTATATTGCTCTTTTACTACCTCAGCAATTATTATTTGTATTTTCAATCAAGGTTGCAGTTGCTGGCGGTCACGTATTTTCTGCTCAAGGAGTGCTATCCGATGTTAATGGAAACTATGGATTTAAATGTCTATCTTGTGGGATATCGGATCAAACCTTCGCTGAGCTAAGTCCAGAATACAAAGGTAAGCAGGCAAGAAAGCTCCAATAGCGTGAAAAGCATAAATTTATTAAGTTATAATCTCTAATCTATCCATTTATTAAATATGAATATAAACAAGTTGTTCATTGTTAAATATTTAGGTTCATTTATTTCACCTTCCCAACTGTTTAAGTTATGCCCGTTTCACACAAGTCGGCAACTTGATTTTGATTTATATTTCGCGCCAACATAGTCTTGAGTACTTCTGAGATGTATAATGGACTTTAAATTTTTTAGGAATACCATTTGCTGTTCAGATAGTGCAAAATTATCTAAGAAGAAATTGAGGACTTTTTCCAAACCGCCTCAAACCCGCTTTAACATGCCATCAAAAATTTCCATTTTGGTATTCTTATCGATTTTAGTAATTACTGCTTGTGCTTGATATTTCTGGGTAAATAAAGTGAGAGCATGATGTTCTCTTTCGGGAATTCTTTTCATTTTTTATTGGAATAGTTTTAACACTATTTCTTTTTATTAGGTCTGTTTGGATATCAATTTAATACCGTAATGTGGATCTCCACAATGGGATCGGAAAAAGTTCTTACTCTAACACTAAACTCGCAGAATAAGGTGGCCTCTTTGGATAAGGACCATCTCTTCATAAATACTTTCTGTTGAATTTATTGGTTTTGCATATTTAGGTGACCTCAGGAGCGGCAATCTTTGAACTGAATGAATCGAGGCCACCTAAATTGATAACAAGCGCCCTTCTTCGAAATGCGATTGCTAACAGCTTGCCTGAAGAAAGGTAACAACTTAGCTCACTTTACTTTTATTTTGTCTACCAAATATTCTAGTTATTACATTATTCATGCACAATGGATTGACAATGACAATGTCATATTGAATGTCATTAATGGTAACCAAAGACATCTATGGATTATTGCATGTTCGTTGACAACCGATTCCCCATATTGCACTCAGGTTCGTTTGAAATGTTTAAATATTGTATGAAAAACTCTTATATATTAGTTATATTACTATCATGTAATGGAGGTTTAAATGATATATTTATTTCACTACATGGATGTAATGGAAATTTTATAGATAGAACATAAATATTTAATTTCCTTTTTATCTGTATTTTTAGATTTGGGATTTCATAAGCGAGCAATGTCCTTTGGACAATGTGAGTCCGATCATAGAACAACAATGTTCAATATTCAATATATACTTAGCGATTTAATGACCGAACTTGAATGAGCAACCTGAAAATATATCAAAATTTTTAAAATCCTGACCTCGAGTAGCCAATGTATGAAATGCTAATGATTGTTACTTGTTGGGAAAGCTAACCTACATCTAATAAATTTAATCCAATCTTTGGGGAGGGTAAGTGGCTTGTGTGCTTTCCTAGGGAAATACTGATAGAGCTTACAATAAATTCTGTGATAGATATATTTTCATTATAATATTATATGTTATATATAACAGATTGAATATGTATTTTATATAAAATGTCTATGTTTGGGAATTTCATTAGCTCATGACTGGCCTCTTTAATTTCGGTTTTGCTTTCGAAGATAGTACAGCCAACCTCCTTGTAGAAATTCGTCCACACTTTTCCAAATTCACCAGTAATATCAGTATCTTATTTCTGGGGACTACCTTTCCGATAATTAACCTGCATCGGGCTTACACTGGTTAGCAGTACTGCTGCTAATGCTGCTCGCATTCTTATCATAAAATGCGACAGAAAATGTCCAGCGCTAGAAACACGCATTTAATATCACCACTTTCCCCTTTCTCTGCTTGTTAGTAGTAGAGCGCAACTTCGCCTTTCTCCTATAAAGCTTCAAATTGGAAAAAATTCTGGATGCGTTTGTGGGTAGAATGTCAATTTTTTTCATTCCACTGTTTGAATATGTACGTACACATTGTTTTGTTTCCCATATTTTAGATACAAATACTATAAACTTCATGCATTTCCTCTTTCAGTAATCTAAAATTGAACGGTATTTCATTTTCCTAAGGATAGTAAGATCCCTTGATTTTTTAAAATATTATGAGTTATGTGCAATCGGAGGTATTTTTTGGATAAGTACTTCGTTTTTATGAAATTTGTTCCGCATGAACAAAACAGGCATGGGTATCATCATAGAGGCTTACTAATGAAACAAAAAAATACTTCAATTGAAAATTTCGTGGAGTCATAATTTTCACAGAGATTGAAATTCAAATGCCAAAGAAATTGTCATGAATAGATCACAATTTTAACTTAGTCAAGTATTTCCTTGCATTCTCATTATGAACAATACTCTGGGAACTCGTTATCTGGAATATCCAGGGTCGTGTAATTTGCATCACAAAATTGTATGCAGAATATTGACGGGGTTTAATCCAGAGTGATCTAAACATGAAACATTTTCACGCTGCTGAATTTGTTCAAAAAGGAGCTATTTGTGGAATGTAACAGATCAACACGCAGAAACAAATTCGAAAAGTAGAAAATTAGAATATTGTATCTATTTGTTCCTCTTCAAAGTTTCAAGTGCATTAAAGTAAATAAAGGAGGAGTTTTAAAGAAATATCTACAGGATATTTTTGTCCTTCAGAAAATTTCCTTGTCCCATCTAAAGTCACAGTAATCAATTTGTTTTAAATCCTTAACAGCGAAAATAAAGTAACATTGAACTGTCCGTTGTTTTATTAGTAGGAAATTCATCAACATAAGGGCTGTTCTTGAAGTTATTCATTTTCCATTACCAGAATAATGGAAAAATTCAACATTTATCAGCATTAAAATTTTATTTTAGTTGACAAAATTTTGTTCAAAAATGATGAAAATCTTTATGCTGAAGTTAACTTCGCATTTATCTGCAATTCATCATAGATACCAAATCATTTCCAAAACCATGAACGTGGAGTATATTACACAATTCTACCTGAACTCATTGAAAATCGGTTGCAATATCGGGTTGCAAAACTAAAGGTATGTTCTAGCTATCTTACCGACTAAACCACATTTTTTCATAGTTTGTAAAAGGCGGCAAAGTCGAATCTCATGTCTGGTTGACCCCAAAGGAATACAAAGTAGAAAGCTTGGAAAAAGTGATGGATAACTACGTTTGGTTTACTTCTGCTTTTGCCGTTGAGGGATCGAAACATCTATTAAGGTGAAAATAAATTACGCAAAATTCTTTTCATATTGGGAAATAAATTTTATCATGTTTGACCAATATCCGGGTTAGAAGATGAATAGATATGCGAAATAGAATAAATGATATCTCATTAATTTATATTTTTAATAAATAATGGAATGAAAAGTAACCGACAGGACATTCAGTTTATATCAAATCCAATTATTAAAAGGTACTTAATAAAATAATGGAGCTCGCACTCAGACACGCGCTTGAAGTATGACTAGCCCTTTGTTGAATTAATTGATAAAATACATCCAGAGCTCTGGCCTTCTGGCCTTGCTGTTCTCTTGAGTTTACGATAGTACAAGTCTAATAAAAACTCTCGATCCAAAAAATTAAAAAAATCAAATTCATTAAAACGGGAAAAGATTGTTACCTTGTGATTGTTTTTACCGTTTAATAAATGGAATCTGAGGAGATGAGGACAAATCAAATGCCTTATTTGAATGGCTAGTAATTAATTTAAGTTAACTTTGATGCAAAAATATCGTTTTCCAACCCTCTTAATAAAAATAATTCGATTATATATTTCACGATTATTTCATTTTTATTCCTAAAATATCCGCATAACAGGTTTATTCGACTATGTTAGCTAGGCAAAAACCTCCTGTTTAAGTCTATAGCGAAAGTTTGCATTGTTTCTTTGCTCCATAGAGCTCAAAGAATTATAATATGTTTAACCATACAAATGAATAAATTAAATAGGAAATCCAAAGTATTGCTCATATGACAGTCAGGGAGTTTTTCGAGCTGTCTGATATTATCACGAACATGAAATGTCATAATACTCCAGGTTTAATACCTAAAATATCATTCCCTTTATAACCTTATTTTAGGTTAGATATAACGGATGGCTCAACGGTCTGCCTAACCTGCTTCATCGGATCGAAAAATGAAACCAACATATACTCCCGCTTAGCCTACGCCACAGTTAGTGATGACAGTAGTTCTTTCGCTGCCAGGTTTGAGACCGGATACGAATTTTTTGAACCTCTTCACATTCAACGATCAGCCACAACTCTTCTTCAAAATCGACTCACTGGTTCTATCACAGAGACTTATGGAGAAGCCGATGCCAAAATTATCAATAATCACCTCATCAAACCCATTCTCACTTGCGATTGGATGGAATGGAAAGAAACAGGAACGGATATTTATGTTTTCTCATATTTGGCGGAGAAGCGATTAAGTAATACGCCTTTAGATATTGTAATACAGAAATATGTTTTGTTTTAATTTAGCAACAATTTTATGGAGAAGTACGCTTATGACTGCATTACTGAGGAATTCAACGAACTCCAAAAATGAAACTGTTAGGAAACGGCGATCAGTTGACATTGACGATGTGTTTATTCCTGACGAACAATTGCCACCAAAATTAGCCAATAAGGATGATGATGCGGTCAAGTTAAAAGTGAAAACAAGACGACTATTTAAGCATATGCCACTTGGATTATCTTTTTTGGTTTCAAATGTCCTTGATGGAGGCGAACAGTTCTGGATGCCCTACTCCACTTTGAGATGCCTCACAATAAGAAAAAGTGCGCTGAATACAATAGAAGATGACTGCAATGTCTTAGTACGCTTCTGGTACCCACCAACTTTGAATGAGAACCATATCACGCAGTATGCTTTTCTGCTTGTCGTGTAAGCTGATTTTCCCTATCTTACGTAATTGTGTTAGTATGCATATTTTTTAACTCACAGACTACGCCCAGTAGTGCATGATCGGTTATTTCTCACAGATCTTAAGATTATAGTAAACACATGTGGCTGTTACACGGGAATAAATAACTTTTCAGTTATTTCATAAGACCTGAGCAATACAGACGTGACAGAATATAATGATTTACTTTCTACTATGTATGGTAGGCAATCAATTAAAAAATACGTTGGGTTGTCTCGTATACTGGCGTCAATAATATTTTTAATTACAACGTTTTCTTTTTTATTTCTTATTTCGACGTTGGACTGATTCCCTCGTAAGCGAGTATTTAATTTCATTAATTTTATGATAGGTTCAAATTTATATCGTTTTGCCTTTACCTGTTTTGTCATTTGTTTAATGGTATTTGAAGTATTGTCGAAGTATAAAGAGAATTTAATAGCCACCATTTGTGCGAGTCTCGCGCTTATATTAAATCAGAAAAGTATTAATATTCTAAATTTATATCTCAATTATCCTTCTTTAGGCCTAATGATAAAATGCCATAAATCTTGAGGGTAGAGGAATGAAATTGGATGGAATCCTACACTTATTGATAGTACATGTGGATGAAAAATTCGCTCAACAGATTATTCGCTCATTAAGAGTAAACGCGTTTCCATTCAAGCTTCTGTTGATGGGAGTGCTTTGGCTAAAGTTTGACGTCTATTCATCTACATTGTGGCAGAACACTGGGCTCAAAATGCCATTAGATGGAGATTCAACCACGAGGAGAGAATTTTGGAACCGCTGTAACGTGCACTATTGCATCCAATCTTGAAACGTTACACATAATTAGCCCTTAAGAGAGCAACACTTGCCGAAGCTATTTACTGTTTGGAAGGATCGCAAAATTGGAGAACAGGTTTTTGACGGTAGTAAAACGTGATATACAAGTCAAAAATAAAAAAAATGGGAAAAACTTATCTCTTTCATCGTTCTTGCGGGTGGGTAATTATGTATGTTGTTGAATTGATGAGGTATGTGATCCATCTTATATCAAACCTGGATTAAAAAATGAAGGGAAAAGTAACCCTTATTCATTTTCGTAAAATATGCCTCTTTGAATGTTCGGTCAAGTTCAGCTGAAACAGTTTCATTTAAAGAAATATTCAGTCATAATTTTGGTCCGATTCGTTTAATCTTTGAACACACATTTTTATTCTAGGCTTTAAAAATTAATTTGTATTTAATTAGAGGATATAATGCTTCATTAGGTGTCATTTGAATCTAAAATGCTGTGAATTGTAATATTTTCTTGCCTAATCTCTGCATATCTCTCTTGAGATGTAGTTGCTTGGTAGAAGGCTGTCAAAAAATCATTTACGCACGTCGGTGCTGTTAGACTGAAGTTGGGTCGTGCACTTTTACTTTTAAAATGTCAAATTTCACGCATAGTTTCGGATAATTTTAGAAATAACCAAGGGAAGAGGACTTTTCTATCCTTAAAATACTAATTCACAGTTTTGTTAAATGGGACTGAGCTTCTACGTCATTTATTGGTCTCAACTAACACAGTGTTACCGACGTGAGTTGTGTGTCGAAACTTATTAAGGAATGATCCTTTGTTTTATAAGTGATTTTATACATGCCTTTCGGTCAGTAGTTTTGTGACTTTTACTCTTGTCAGCAGCATTCAAGCTTCTTCAATAATTCAAGTTAGCCTGAGTCGTAATTGGAGTGTGAAAGAGAAATGAGTCATTATATCTATTTATCTGTATCCATTTACAGTTACAAAGAAAATCTATTTTATTTGAGACATCACCGAAGGGGCTATGAAATTTAGGAAAATTAGTTAATACCTCAAATATAAATAAACCACCTGGAGAGCCAAGAGGGTTTTACGCTATTTAATGAGATTAAGCACCCACATTCTGTAGTAATATATTTATAACTTCAAGTATATCGTATAAGCAGTTAACGTTTAAAAGTACAAAGAGCCTGGCGTAATAAGTCATGCACTTCTATCGGCGCAAAAAATGCTTAATTTTTTCTTATTAGACGGAAAAATTTACATCGGTCTTTGGAGGATAATCTTTATGAAAAACTTGCCTTCTCCTTGAGCTCCCGTGAACGAGTCATAGTGGGGCGAGTAGAAAATTGGCTGGGTGTCTGCGGAAATCTCTATTCCACCGAGAATCCCACATCTCAGGTTGTGCTCTATCGTAGTCTGCTCAAGTAAGTGCAAATCGCTACTCTGTTTAGTTTTAAATTTCCATAAATTAAATAGTGCTTTTCAAAATTAATCTAGTCACGCATTTTATTTTAATCTCTATCTGTTAATGCATAAAGCCTCATAAGTACTAAAATCAGAAGGCTAAAAGCCTTTAAAATTAAGATGATTGATAGAACACAAAATGTTATTATAATAAGTTTAAGAAGCAGTCACTTTACTGATATTTGTTATTTTAGGACTGTCCAGGATAATTATCATTATATCAATCCAGACCAGGTTGCTGTGATAGGCAAGAGGGTGAGTTTTCGGGCATTAATGCGGTTTTAACTTAAAAACTCCCTCAATGAACTGTTAATTATCTTATTATTAAAGCTCCTGCATGCAACTTGCAGTGGGCCATTTAACTTTTTAAATACCCATCCGTACATGCTGTTTAAGTATTCATTTAATTTGTGCAAAGTTGACAAAATAACAACGTTATAATAATGCACTTCTAAATCCTGATGAGGAAAATTTCAAAGTTTTAGTATTACTCCTTTTATTCATCCTAAACTATTTTGATATTAATCTAATAACAACTCAGAGCTAAAGTGCATATTCTGTTGTATAAAATGGAATCCGCCCGCTGCATTTCTTTTAAGTGCACATTTGGGTATTATATGCTTTAATTATGATATATCTAAAAAGTATGGTCAAGGTTAAAAAAGGAAGTCTGTGAGGTGTAATCCAATTTATGCCTGATTATTCACGTGTATCGTTGACGAAGCTTCTAACTTGAGTTTCTATATGGACGTCGGTCACAGAGTCGACACTCATAGACGCTTAAGAGATCATGCTGATTCATATCATGAATGCTATTTCATTGCTCTGAAAATTCTCCTTCAGTGGACTCGGCGCTTATTACGTAAAGAGTCAAACGCATGGAAATAACTCATTCTGAAAATTGGTGAAGTAAAGGCCTCACTTGTAGGTAAGACTCTGAGGTTAAAAACTAATCGAAATGAGCTGAGTAACAAGTGAATTTGATACAATGGACACTGATCGGTAGGATATAACAATAATACTAACAATAATAATGACCACTAACCAGTTGGGTTTTATGGAATATAGGTAAAAATTGGGTTCCATACAACTATATTTTGTTCAGTTAAAATCAAATTTAGTATATTTTAGTATCACAGTGAAAGATATGAAATAATGACAAGTTTGACTTAGTCGAGAATCTAAATTTTTAGACTTACAATGAAACACGATGCCGAAGATAAGCAATGTTACGTGGAGTCTAAACCCGTTTGACACCGATTAATCGGTTATCAAAGTCCTATTTAATTAGAATAACATATCAAAATCAATTATCATATTATGAAAATCATCCATTCAAATCATAAAATGTGTTTATTTAGTGAGAATTCCTGTCAACTTCTGCGAATGCAATGCAAAAATGATTTTAACTAAAATTTCATTATGTATATCGCTTAAAGCGTTTCTAAAGCAGATAAAATTTGACCAACTTCTAATAATTATTATTTAACTTTTGTTTCACTTCAATCATGCAATATTTCCTAACTATTTTACCTATTTTCTTATTCAATAACATATATTATAAAGGGACACCATTAATTTATCCGGTTTTTACACTAAATAACTAAAAAGTTTGTTTTATCTATATTCTAACCTTTGTTAAGAAATATTTGATGAAAAAATTGTAAATTTTCATAATCTAATTCATAATTTAAATAAACGATATAAATTTCTATTTACTCACAACTCAAATCTGTTTTCTGTCAAATAGAACAACTTCCAAATTGAACAAAATGTTACCTTAATAGAAAATTACATTTATGCTTATCTTAGCTTACAAATATTTTATGAGAATTTTTTGTACTTTGCAATTCTAATGCAGTTTGATAAATCCAATTTAGTAAAGCGTTAATGTTAGTGACAAATGTCTCCTGCATTATTCATTTACCCACTATTATCTGGAATTACTACTGCCTCGGTCTATAAACAAAAGAATGGAAGAAGCGCGCTTTTACAAGAGAATACAACTAGAAGAGAATAAGAATAAGTAGACAAGTATATAAAATCGCTCGGGAAGAGAACATTTTGAACCCTGGACTAATTATTAAGATTAAACCGAGGTATCTTATTATCATTTTAGACAAGTAGCAGATGCTTACTGTCCTTTTGAATTATGATTGATTTATTTTCCACATAATCAACTTAACTTTGATAAAATTAGTAAAACTTGACACATTTATATAATTATAGCGGCAAAATGTTGAAAACCCAATAGATTTCCAAGAAATAAAAAAACAGAGATAAAAACGTTTCGGTTAAATGCCCAGCAAAATAAAAAATTTGATCCGCAATTCAAGAAATTTGTATTCTATTTTACCTAAACCAGATCATTAACGTGGAATTTTGTAATATACTCCCTTTTTACACGAGATCAACAGGTAAGAGTTGTCGAAAATCTTGGAGTGTTAGAGGCGTCTAAGCAGAGAGTTGTCCAATAATGGAGACACGCAGTTGTAGGTCATTTTAAAGTTTAAATAATATAAGAGTATGCAATGTTCTATTATTTCTAACAAGTAATTTCGATCCTCTACTCGTAAAGTACCATCAAAGATCATTTACATTAGGTTTCAGTAAATCGAAATTTTTCTAGGGTGCGGACGCTCATCTCGCTGGATTAATTTTAGCCAGCGGTCACTCTCCGATCGTACCCCGCTGCGGTGTTCTCATAACCCCCATCATCAACTACTCAAAAACAGGTGAGCTAAACTCTCTCGCTCTCCCCCTTCAGTATCAATGGCAGTGACAATCTTATTGAACTAATTTAAATATTGTGGAAGGCCCAACTTAAGGTCTAGTTCCCGAGCTCTCATGAGAAAAAAGTTTTGCTAAGAAGTTTATGCACTTGTTATTTTGATTTAGTCAAAATGCCAAATAACTTTAAAGTTTGGAATTTTATAACATGGAATTGGAAGGATTGTTCTATTAACTTAACCCTTAATTCGTTTAAATACAAATCATAATAAACTAATCTCTCCATATTTAATGTATTTTTTCCTTTTGGCTAAGTTAATTCATTTAAAGGCCTAAATAAATTGGTAGCTATATCCAGATAAGAGGAAATACTCTATTTCAATATCTCTTGCTTTCAATTCAAAGTTATATTTTAGTTCATGTAAAAATAATGTCCTTTGAAGCATTTTACTCAATATTAATATCTAGCATATTATTCTTCAAGAGTAGCGAATCATTATTGATGAACTTCACATTAAGATCAACATGCCCGGTTTTATTTTCACTCATCTATTCTAGAATTATCGCATGCAGGCCGATTTCTATGCACCAAGGAATTCTGCAGAAGATGCTTTTTCCCCAAGCCACAAAGTAAACTTGTGGCTTAAACTTCCCTATAATCACTGATAAAGCCAAATAAGTGTTTTTAGAAGACTGTTCATATGGAACCTGCAAGATATCAGTTATACGTACTAAGTTTGGCTTTCCTATTTCAAAATAATTATAGTCTTACCATTTGTTAGAATCTTCTTCACTAAAAGAAAATACATTTGGTGTGTTTGGTCAACCGGACTGGACTCTGCAAATATGGATTTATTTTGAAAATAAGAGGCGGATCCTGGAAACGAACCCTTGAAAAATGAAGCCGTTGATTACATTCAATTAACAAAAGCCATAAAACCCGAGTCCTAATATCAGGTTTTGTGAGACTCTTGTAACGCCCTTACTTTTTTGTATTTCTATTCAGTTCCCTTCTGAAAACCCACCAACTTTTTGAATAAGTAAAAAATATAGTCGAAATGCCCACTATTAACCCTGTGAAATAGAAACTATCAGGATATAGGCGTTGAAATTTTTATTTTTATAGGTAACTAAGGAAAAACACTAGAAGATGCATTGAAAAGTTCAGGTCCAACGAAAATCACTGAATTTTCCAGATCATTTAGTTACGTTTAAACCTAATTCAGTTACTATTTTTTCGGAAAATGTATCACATTTTCGCCTTATGAGGAAGAGAAGAACATTCAAATTTAATACTCTTTTAGAGAATTGGAAATATTAATCAAAGAATTAATATTTAAGTGCGTTGTTAAATGACTAATTTGTAAAAAATAAAAAGAGACGAGATGTAGTTTAAAATTTGTCTCAATGCTGATTTCTGGTTATAAAGTGGCTTATGACTTTATAATGTCTTCGCAAAATTAATTTTTATTAGTACATTCATAGGTGTCCTATATGTACAGAAATGATTTGCTCCATCTACTTCAGAAGAGGTTATCTGCAAATAGACAATAAATTGTTTTACTGACTACTTTTAATTTGATATTTACATGGACCGGCATTAGTGAAAGTTGATAATGAAGTAGTTCATTCCAAGTAAACCTTAGAATTTCCTTTTAAGAATGGAACAGAGCGTGTGTGACATCAAATAATGTTTGCTTGAAACCCATTCATTGAAATTTTAACCTAATGGCTCTTTTAAAGTCATTTGATGGATAAAATTATTAATTAACAATAAACTCGTATTTTACAACCCGTTAACTCTATTGCCTTTAGTTTCAACGCTGGCTGAGAGATACCTGAAATCATTTAAAGAAAACGAGCCAAATTATGTCGTAAGTTAATTTGGTTAAATCAACTAATCCTCGTTCATTTATTATAAATTCGTTTTTTTTTAATATTTCAGATGGTGAATTTAGTTCAGCATCCAATAAATTTGTTGGATAAATCTATACTTGTAATGCATGAATACTCCGATTGTAAGCTCTTAATAATTATACTGCTTCCCTGTTAATTACAAGTTTAAATTAAAGGCTATCATTTGCGTTCAATTTCAGCTCTCTATCCATTCAATCAAACTGCAGAATTATCTCAGTTTTTGGTACGGAACAAAATCGACCATGATTTACAGGTAAGCTTTTTAATCTCTCTTTCCTTATAATTAATGATGGAAATATTGCAGAGATTCTCAAAGTTGTAGTTTTTAATTTACATTCAATATTACTTTTTGAGAAAGTATCTATTAATTTCCATTACCTTATGCTTTGCAAGTGCCGGTTTCAATTTTAAATATTTGAAACAAAACAGTCACTTAAAAGAGATTTATATAATGTAATTCAAATTAATTGATTGTTTAATTAGCAATTATGAAGACAAAAATTTATTAAATGTGAAATTCCGGAAATCGCTTTCGTTTCACTTATCACCAAGTTGTTGAATAGATGCACTCTGAAATTAAAGTAAAATTCACACTCCATCAGCAGTGAAAATAAGTGAATCTAATAGGACACTGATAAACGTTCGGGATGCGATTATTTTAAATTTCTGTTTGAAGCATCTTTAAGTAACAGGCTAGCCATTCTTTCTATAAATTTTGTTCAGCCTTTATCTTAATAAAACCACAATCTCCGTCTTTGCATATCACACTTTGACACTTTGAAGTCCATTAATAGTGCAAAATGAAACACTAACAATGGAATAGTACAGAAATTTAAATATATGTACCTGTGAAAGTATGACTTCTCATGTCACGATCAAAAATTAATAGAAGCAGCCTTGGCCTCTCTGCTGCTCTAGGGACTAGAAATATTTAAACTTTCCTCTTCCATATTCCAGGGGGAGAACACTGATAAGTTATCTATGGACATATCTGAGCAACAGCTTCATATGATAAATGATCTGATGAGAAAGGGATGTAAGCAAATCAATAATTCAACTGACTGATGACATTGATTTAATTGGAGGTAAAGTCTACAGCTTGTAATAGTCTTTGCCATTTAATTAACCAAATGGATCGATTGCGCCTTAGACTGGTGTGACGCCAGAGGCAACGCCCTAAGTTAATTCAATCAGGAAAAAAGGTAAAACAGTTTGCAGGTTTTACTCCTTTATTGTCCATGTTGGAGCTTTGATAGTTGCCATTCCTGAAAACACTGATTTTACATTGAATTCATATATTTTTTCCCATTTTAGCTACATTCTTGCGGAGCTTTGGGCACCCTAAATGTAGAGGAACATATTTCCTTCATCAAGGAAGTCTCCGATTTTCTTTTCGACTGTTTTAATCGAACTTCAAGTCGTTGGGATAAAATTCCCAACTTTACGAACCAAAATTGAAATTCAATTGAATTTGTAAAAAGTAAGATTAAATCGTGTTATTATTACATCCTAAAGAAGACCTTTAGTCAGGATTCACCGCATTTTGAGTATATCATCATGTGCAATTGTAAAGCTGTGTGGGAAATTAAGTAATTACAAGAAACATATTTTGTAAATAAACAGATGCGCTTCATACGTGCTTATTTGCCTCCATTTACATGAATGGACAATGAATCCGTATTCGAAGTTTTTAATACGCTGAAATAATAAACTTGATCCACGCCTGTGAACTTCATTAATTGTATTGGTAAAAGTTAGTTTTCTGAACAGCAACAAGATACGGTAGTGCATACTACCTCAAAATAATGTTTAAAATATTTAAACACAGAAATGACCTTATTTATTTAGGTCATGGCCAAAATACATGAAATATTCCAGCTCTCGTTAAGGTCACGTTAAGGTTATGTGAATTCGGAAAATAACCAAAAATTATGAAGTGAAATGAATATATTTTGTTTCCAAAAATATTTACAGCGAAAATTTCCCCTCAATAAGGGCCTCAGTCACGATTTTATTGGTCTTGAAAAGGTGGAAGATATTCCAGTACGATTGCAATTTTCAATGAAAAGTATACGAATGAGTGTCTTAAAATGTAAGATGAAAATGAACACTTAGAAGTAGGAAAGAAGCAAACTAATTTAAATTTGAAATCAGACAAGACCGTTTTAGCGTTACTGAATACATGTTAGTTAATGGCTCCGTTAATGCAAATATAAAATTTCAGAAGGTTAATAAGTATTCCAATAGCATGAGGCATTATCTTTAGATTCTTAAAAGTAGGATAGATTGAAGTAGTAAGCAGTTACTAGCACAGCACGACAACTAGCAGGTTCCCGTGAACTAATAATTTACTGGCCATCACCTCGAAAACATTCAGCTATAATGATGGATTGCAATGATTTATTATCCGACGGTAGAACATTATTAGATTTTTTCTGTTCAACCAATGGAAACTTTTAAGGGATTCGCCAAATTAGTGAGGTAGGCAGTGTTTTCGTTCAGTGAACTAACTTTTGATGTATTTAAACAATTAAGGCCTTTATTTATGAGAGCCTTTTCTATAAAGAAATGAAGATAAGGAAGTAGGCATTGTCCAGAACCTTGCTATTTGAAATTGTATTTCTTTATGAATTAAAAATACCGGATTTAATTTCTAACACTAGCAACGTTGTTCGTGACTATCAGAATTCACAGGACTGACAATTTGCTTTAGTCTTTTTCAATTTTGAGAATATTAAATTGTGGAATTCGTTTGATTTGATTCAATCTTCTGCATTGCATTCCTCGTAAAATTTGATCTTTGTGAACAAACAAAGCTTACAATATTTCATTATATCGGTTATCAAGCAAAAAGTTCGGGATTCGCTAGACTATACAATGTCCATTTCAAGACATGGCATTATGGGTAGTTCTCCCGTACCGAATTCATTTTAAGTTCGTTAATGTACCATTCAAATGGTGAGATAAATGTATACAATGATGAATTAATTTAGTTCATGTAAAAATAATGAACAAATAGGAATCGTATTTCTACTGTATTGACTTGGCTTGAAAAGGATTTAAATCAAAAGAATTTCAATAGCAGGTGGTTATCATGATTATTGGAACCAAAACATGGGTTTCGCTGATCATTGTCTTCTTTTTCCGTAATTCTATTCCCCACCACTTAATACAAATCGCAATTGGTTCTAATGACATTTTTCAGTTCATGTTAAATCTATTATAATAGCAAGTTTCTTCGTCTGATATCACTTTGTAGGTTTCTATTATCGAGGGAAAATTAAAAATCTTTGAAAAATCAATCATAAATGGGATGGAGGCTTTTTATCAACTGCTAATTGGAAAAGAATGGCTTCATTGTATAAGCTGTCTTTTTCTCGCTTGATTAGCCAAATCAATTAAAGTTTACAGACTTCAATCGACGTCTACTGAGCATAGGAATAATTTACACGGAAATATATATCATACTTTGCAACATTTACTTCAAGGTGGAACGAACAGCGCAACGATAGAGCTTGGAAAACCGTGTTTTTCATTCTCAATATAAGTTTTAAATGAAGTTGACTCTTAATCATATAATGATCATTTGAATTAATTAGCCAAATATGAGCCATTGGCCATGTGCCATATGAGTATAATAATATTTTGTGATACACAGTTCATTAAGAAAGTCATTGAAAAGGAAAAAATTAAATTGATCCTAGCAAGAGCTCCTTCTACTTTTCTGCATATTGGACTCGATCTAAGTCAACTGTATCCATGGTTTCAGTGGTATTGGAGGGGTAGCTGATTTTAGATTAGAATTAAACAATGAATAAAATTGCCTTGCTGAATGTGTTCATCTTTTATCGGACCTGGGATAAAGCAAATTATTGAGCTTCTAGCAGGAAAAGTTTCCGATTTAAATCTGCGTAATGAAAAATGTGTCCTTGTGGTAAAAAGTTTCAGATTTCAGCGGAAATTGAATGCTAAATAAATACTTTTTCGTCAATGTGGCCTTCAGTGAATTCCAAAACACAAGTTGAATATGTCGCTTGCATACTATTCATTATAATAGAAAAACAGGGTGTAAGCATCAGTACAGGTTATCGATACATAAATTTTTATCTTGACCCTTCGGGAACTACTCTAAACAACTGACGGTGTCAGTTAACAACAGTTCCAAAAATTAGAATAAAAACAGTATTGCATAAACTACGAGAGGAATTTGAGCAAGTAAGGGAGATGAGGGAGGGAGGAGAACAGAGGGAAGCGTAGGAGCCGGTGAATGTCAATCATGTGTATGTGAGTGGAAATACAAAGATCAGTTATATGAACCACTTGGATAAGGGCACATGAGAAGGAATGAGTACAGATATACCTTAAAATGAAACGGGGCAATCACAGAAAAAAGAGAATCGATAAACTCTTCCAGACATGACAAATAGGGGTTTGAGTGGGAGAGAAAGACATTAGTGCTGCTTCGTGGACGAACTGAAGTATATTCATGGAGAATACGAACAGAGTAATTTTGGAAATTACAGAGTCATCCTTCAGACTATTTGAGCTTTATATATTGCTTGATATCTTCTTACTAGGTTTCAACCTGTGGATACATTTAAATTATAAAATTATTGTTTAAAGATAGGAGTTTCTAGATTAATTTCGAGTCATTATCCTTAAGCCGCATCAGTTCTGTAATTGGATTTGATTTATTTTAAGTGACTTTCCCTCTTTCTTCATTTGTAATGATTCCCATTCATTTGGCTGAAAAAAGGGGAACTAAACTGCGGTATTTGAGATACGGGGGGTAAATTCACACTTCTATAAGTTGCAGACCTGTGTACTCATGAAAGCGTAAACTTTTTCTACCTTGTATTTTTCAATCATCAATATTTTTATCTTTACTCACTTTAAGAGTCAAACTAAAACAACGAAAAGAGCAGTAACTTTAATGGAATGAGAATGAGCTATCAATTAAGTACTTGAAAAAATCGATATGATTCCAAACAGCTGTGAAAGGTATAAAAAGTCGCTTCTGACTCTTATTAATGCATATGTAGATGAAAAATAAAAAAATAATATTTCTAAACTGCCACAGAATCTGTGCTCTTAAAAAAAATGTCAAGCCTTTTCAACTATGCCTTTAATTAACTAAAACAACAGTCCTGCTTCGATCAAGAAAAAGAAAACAGATTTTACATGTTTTTCAACGTTTTTATTAATAGATTATGACCTGCAAAGTGTCATTCACACTATCTATGAAATGTCGGTAAGAGACTGTGGCATGAAATCTACCATGCTTCATCTCATTCAAATTTTCTTTTGAGGTATTCCCTTGACATCGTCTCAAAAATCGGCTAAACTGTCTTCAAGAATACACTTTTTGTTAAGTATTGAAATAGTTTTGGTTGAATTTTGCCACTTTTATTCTTTTATTCTTATTTTTATGACATCATAATATTGTCGTACCATTTAGGCTGATAACATTCTCAAAAATTTTTTCATAAAACGGTAGACACGGAATTTTATTGAAAAGATATTCAATTGCAATGGATGAGAATATTTTAATTAAGAACATTCTGATGTAAAAACGGGTTTATGGAATTTAGTGTCAGCATTCATAAAAGTACCATATTTAAATCAAGCATGTCATCAGCTCTCATCCGATGATTTCATTGATTAAGTATTTTGTTTGCATTACGCCTTTCAATAATTCAGTTCTCTTTTGTTTTGTAAGTTTGGTTTATGAAGTCAAAAGCGAATAAAAGTAGACTTAAAAAATGTCATTTCACCTAAAAGATCTCTACAAGAAAAAGTTAGAAAGGATTTTTGATTGATAATAAATATAACATGTAAAATATTTAAAGATTTAGGTTACATTATAAAATAAATGAACAGATTCCCTAATTGAATAAAAATAACAATTAGGTTAAGGACAACCGTATTAGGTTATACCTTGCTTTTACAATACACCGTGGGTCGACGGTCCCATAGTAGGGACAAGTCATGTAATTATGTCACTAAAACGATTTTGAAGTTGCCGAGAATGCTGAATTGACGAGGTACTATTGCAGGCATTTTATTATTCTTGATCATGAGGTGTTTAGTGACAACTGGCATCTAGTATTCTTTAAATAGAAGCTTAATTAGAGGAATTATATTCAAGATATACAAAGAATTTGGTCAGTGTGCCACATCAGAACAAATTGAACAAATTCCTATATTCCAGTATTGTTAGAAGAAATGATAATCATTTTCCCCCAATATTTCTTCTATGAACAAAAATGTATTTTCTTTCTTTATTTCCCCACCGATAAAAGACACTTGATAATTATTCGTTTTTGTTTAAGCCAATACCGATTGAGTTTGAGTTTCGTTAATACACTCGTGTTGACTACAACGTGCCTTCTTATCTGCTGTGGGTTATTAGCTTCTGTGTTAAGTTGCTATATTACCGAGTGTTCTAGATTGTTGGCTCTGCTAGATTACTATCCGAACTCCTAGTTGGTTACGTTATAGCAAGCATGCATCAAATAATCTTCATTCTAAAAGCTTGAATCTGACTGAAAGAAATACAAATATGCTGCAACCAGCCAGTTCTCATTGTGAAATACGACAAAATTATAACAAAATTTTAATCGTTGTTCTGAAAGTGGATTGCTCGAATCCACCTATATTTGGCTCACACATAATCTCATTTGTTTAAGTATTGAATAGCTTCATTAACAGAAAAAAGTTCAAGAAAAAGATGAAAATAAATCCACTTTTATTTCTTGAGAGTTAAAGGAAGCTATTGTTGCCGAATGTATGGAATTGTTATTTTTGTGATCACTAGCATAACATTCATTCCAGTTTCTTTATTTTTAATCAAATAAATCAAAATCTATCGAAGATACATAATTCTTCTTGAAATTGCAAGAAGGAAAGTTTAACTTGCCAAGATCGGGGGTTTGTTGCAATCTTTGCATTATGAACGCAAAGAGGTAAATTTAGCATTTGCAAATATTTAGATGGTTTAATGAAATAAAGGTTAGTAAATATGAGGCTAAATATATTGGGTGGTTCACCAGTGGTACAATTGCTGCATTAAATATTAAATGAGTGTTTATTTAAGTGGATAAATGCCTCTTATAAATTAGACTACAATATAAAAAGGTAATATTAAAAAATCTGAGAGTGCCCTTATTAATTAATTAAGAAGTAAAGTCATTTTTTGTCAGGATTATCAATTTAGTCCCTTTGCACAAAATTATTTGTGCATAATATCAAATATTTCTACGTCTGCCCAATGCTTCTTTTTAAAGGTAAATGATGCGGACCTAGATCACATAGATGGAATAAGTCAAGTCGTCTGTGACGCTAGAACAGTTTATCGGTGGCCAGGAAAGTCACCCAAATTTTGTGAAAGACACTTCTCCGTGAAACGTAGGTCGTATCTGGTCGTTAATGTTTCCGTGCAACGATTGACATCTGTGTTAGTATCGATGTACGCACAACATAGGCGGAATACTCTTGACAATGCTATATCATTCCAAATCCCTAATCGTTAATGGATATCATGCTCTCTAGTTCAGTAACTGATAAATGAAAATATTTTCACAATAATAGTATTTATTAGCTTCAAGTAGATTTGATCTCTACTACTTCCAACAAATATGAAGTTCCCGTTATCATTGTAATAAAAAATCATTATTTTAAAAAGATTTTTTCATAGAATTCAAACTTAATCAGC
>CAADRB010000057.1:94507-144834 GCA_900708905.1 Hymenolepis diminuta | reverse complement strand
ATTGCTATTGCCAGCAGATGTCTATCAACACCTGGTGATTAGAAATGATTAATTGGCGATAAGATCTCCACTATAATGTCCACAGGTGGTCCCCCTGTGTATTTGCACATTGATACCTAAACAAATATAGATCATCATGCCGAGACACCGACAACGAGATATGGCTGACGTCTACCAAAGAAATATTCTGTATATAAACCTAATTTACTAATTAATAAACTGGGGGTGGCATATATGCACCTATAAACTGAGCTGGCGACTTATTCCATCAATTCGATCGAAGTGGCTTCGATAGAGATCAACTTTATTACAATTATTAGAATTAATTTAATACAAGTAAGTGTTTTTATAAGTTTAGCATGTGTGTATATGCAGTATAATAGACAAATTAATCATTTATGTTTTAAATTTGGAACCCGGATTAGAACTTAATGTAAAATTAGATTTCGGAAAGCAGCTGTAATATACGCATATTATGAATACTTAAGAAATTTTACTTTTGTTACTTTGTTAAGTCGAATTATTCGACTTAAAATTCAAAAGCAACTTAATGTTGCAATAAATCGTTTTATTCACTTATTATAAACGCTCCAAGACATGTACAAGCTTAAAAATAAATTTTGCGACCTAATTTAATGTAAATGGAGTAAAATTAGGTAATATTTGACCAAACCTGTTAAATGTGGTATTTGTTTAATGTGTTCATTTCAAGGGCATTTATAAAATCAGTGTTGGTTTCTAATTATAGATGGGATTATGTTATTAAAGTGTGAGTTTCTATTGTTTAAAGCCGGCAAATATTGAATGATTTTTAATATTTTAGATAATTTTTGATCATTTAAATCTAATGGTATTCTATTTTGCCCGTTTGAAGCATAAAATTATTCCTTTAATAATAATATCTAATAAAATACCTTTGTTATATGGCAATGTTTTATCCAGTAAATATCTAGCTATTCAGTATGGCTTTCAATGAAGTCTGCCAATCTGAAATTCCTGATAATCTCAAGCGCCCTGGAAAACCTATATCCCGACCAAAACCCCTTTCCTCTGAATCCTCTCTGTCCTCTTCGGGAGTTTCCTTTGAAGATACAATTTCTGACATATCTCACTTCACAAATACCATCAAAAATTCCTTAGGTAGTTATTATTATCGAATATGTTTCAATTAAAAACTTTACTAATTTTTATGTGTCCAATATATGTTTTTGCATTTCGTTTTTAATTACTCCTGTATAATTAATTTTTTAAAATTAAATGAAGGGATTTTATGCATGCTTTTAACTTTGAATGTCGGGGAAGTATTTTTGGCTCTGCCACAAATTTTGTCCAATATCAGCTTGTGCGTCCCACCCACGCGTTTATTGTAATATATACAAACTCCGTAAATGCTCTCAAATCAGATTATTTATTATCGACCTGCTTTTTACACTTTATCAGGAGAGGCCTGTAGTGATCTATCCTGCGCACATTCGGCCTCAAGCGGATTTATAACAAATCGAGATGACGCCAATACTGTTTCATCCTTGCATTCAGTCTCTATTCACGATCCCCACGTTTTTGTCACTCCGATTCTCAGGTGCGTTTTCCCTACCTTTCTTTCTCAATACATTTCTCTTTCTGCCCAAAATTTGTATTTAATATTCTTATTTATTTTTAAATAGTCTTAAAATGTTTTTTTTTATAATTTAATTTCTATGAACATTTTATAATCTCTTTATATTTTACTGATACCATGCATTTGTTGGTTTTATTTAGTCAAAATGTTACGTTCTCTTTATAATTCCACTTTGTTTACCTATAAAATCTTTATCATTACATATGTGGCTGGTGAATTGGTACTTGGAGATATAGTTGTAAATTAGTGCTTTGATTTCTTAGATTTTTATGTGTTGAAATGACATAGCATAATTAGCGTTTTTTAGGTTAGATGGTACTAATCTCTTTGTATTTCACTTTTCAAGCACGAATTCGTCTAAGACCGAGGTTCACAACTCGATAAATTAAATAGGATAATCTTTTTTATATATGCTTTATTTAATATATTCCTTCTGTTTTTCTTTGATACAGAGAGGCTTCAAGGTTGAATCGATCTCAGCTTCAGCAGATTAGAAAATCTTTTCTTCCTTACACTGGATCCTCCCAATTCGAAGATGACGATTTAGGGGAAGAGGAGAATGAAGAGGACGAGAATGTCATGACATGTAGTCCCACAATCCATTTTTCTACCGCCCATTTCAAACTACCGTCAGAGGCGCGTGCTCCAGCCGTCTCTCCTCGTCCTACCGATCTGATATGCAAATCCACGGAGGAGGAAACAATCTCCCAATCAAGAGGTGAAGAACTCACCTTAACTGTATCGAACTTTCTGATCAATTTGAGAAATTCCTCCTCTCTTCAAATATCACCACCAGATGAGATTATTGAAACAATAACTGTGACTCCTCTATCCATTGAGAAGTCTACGCCCACGGAGAATTTTGGATGTTTTAAGGCTTTTTTTAGGCTCTTTACAAAGGAGGTCGAACCTGTGGCCAATTGCCAAACAGTTGAAGGTGATTTTGACTTTCATGTTGTCTATTTACTTCTTTATTTTAAAAATCTGAATTAATGAGTTATTATTTGAGTTTCAAGTCTAAATTCCCAAAAGTGGAGCTGCGCCTTTGGGAGAGCTTGATTTCAGATTAATTTGCCAAAGTGCAATAATTTTGATGTTATCAATCTAAACTTTTAGATGTTTACTGATGATCTTTCCTAATTATTAGTACATTTATTGTTTACCCAGAAGAATATTCACTGAGTCTGTCAGTCTAAGATTTGTAGCATTCATTTATAGTACTTTTGTTCAGTTTGGAATATGTTGCGTAATGTAAATAATTGCTAATATTTGGTTGTTTTTGGTGAACATTATCCCACCATAATCATTCTAAATGTTTTTTTTTCTGTTTAATATTCTCCTAAAATTCTAATTTATAGCCAATCTGTCTGTTCTACCAAAGACTCCCTTCGCATCTTTCTTGATCTGTCAGCAGTATTATCTTTACTATAGCCCTTAGAAACCTTGGTGGGAGGGAAGTCAGTGGGCATTTTCCTTTGGTTCAGTATATTAAAAATAGGCTTTCTTGAAGTATATAACATAGATGCGAGCCTGTTGCTACCAATCACTCTTGATTTTTTTGTGGGAAGGTACCTTAAGTTGTTACTTTTACATGGTAGCAGTCAGTAAGAGAGTTATAGAACACAACTAATTCAGATTTAACTGGTACGTAATATCATAAGCCAAATAGTTTTTCAATATGTATTGATCACAATTAATGTATACAATATAGTACAGAAGTATGCCTAAGAATACCAAGATGATTTAGCGAGTATTTTTAAAAATAAGGGAGCTGGGATTATGAAAGCGGAAGCGTATATTAGAAATAGTAGCTTCCATATTAGTCGCATTTTCAAAAGTTATTTGTTATGCAATCAGGTCAATATGTAGTACGTTTGTTTTCATTCTAACATACAATCACCGCAAACTTAATCCTTTATGAAGAGGCATATAAATCAGTTGATACCCCTCGAATTTAGTTAATAAGAGGTAGATCAACGAATTTTAGCATTTTGAATCGAGAGAAAATCTGAATACGATAATGCAATCTCTTTCCAGATTGAATGCTTTAAAGGGAAATAATTAGATGACTTGATCTATTGCTTTTTATATCATGGTTTTAATTTTCTTTAGGCCATCATTACACTCTGAGAGGGATTAAAACGTCTCAATTTGAGGGGAATGGAAGTTGTCACAGTGCTGTGAAAGTGTGATGTATTTCCGGTTATGTTGTAAATTGTTTGGGGAGAGGGTGGTTACACAAGCTTAATGTCTATCCGGACAAGATGCAGCATTCTAATTTTTTTGGTTACCTCGACGCTCTTTATATTCGTGTTTTTCCTCTTAGTCACCTTAGATTAGTCTGATTTTACTATAACTATAACTATTATTCTGGTTTTTTTAGGAAACCATTTCAATAAAAGTCATTAAATCTGGTTATTATAACAATTTATGCTTCGACTGATCGGATCTTCCCTATATTGACTTTAATGCATGTTCGTCACATATCTGGATGGCAGAAGGCACGGCAAAGGCGACTTAGTAATATCTAAACATAAAATAATTAAAATTGCTAAAAAAGTAAGCGTAATGTTAAAAGTTATGAGATTGAGGGATGAATATTTTTACGCAATAATCTAGATTTTAATTTCATCAGGGTTTCTTTGAACTCAAAATATTGGTTTCGTAGTAGCCGAATATTTAATAAGTGAGTCTATCGACTGATAGATCATTATGTCAGTACATTTAATTCATTTAATAAGAGTAGACAACACAGAGGATATCATAAAATTTAGATAACTTGTAATGCAGAATCTAGGAAATAGTTTCTTCTATTTTCGAAGAATAGTGAAAACGATGGTGAGAATACTTGTAGGTGAGAGATGAAAACCTAAAGTGGTGTTTGCTACGATGAGTTATACATAACTAAAGGGATAACATAAGCGTATAGACAGACAGAAAAAAGGGGAAATAGAGGGAAATTTGTGGAATAGTATAAATCAATTCCAAGGGTCACAGAGATGGCTGAACACTGCAAGTCTAAACATGATGGGTCTGGAGAGACACGTAGCAGTATTTACAACAATTTATCCAAAGTCATATACCTACAGATATAGAATATGTGTAAGATATACTAAGTTGTATAAAGCGTACAGGATTGAAACCGTTGCAATTATAACACGGAACTCAAAAGTATTCATTAATTTACCTCAATGCGTAATCCTTTGAACCTTCAGAACGATCGCTCCGAATTATATTCTTCAAATCCCCATAAGTTTCACTCTTCTGTTGCTATATACATCTGGTCTATACATCCGTGAATACAAATAAAAACGGGGAAAATAAGTCCGGATAGGATAAAAAATTATCAAAGGGAGTGTTTGACAACAAATTTGATAAGTTTCGGCCGTGTCTGGATAATTTCATAATTATTCCTTTGTAAGTATAGTTTGCTTTTGATTGATGATTAGTCTAATTTGTCTATCGATCTAATCTATTTTTCTTTCTAAATACCGAACTTCACTTTTTTTATTCATCCCTCTACCCTTAAACTGTTTGTTACATTTCACCCACCTCCTAACTCCTTCAAATTGAGCTCTACTTTCTCCTATCTCCCTGCTTTTCTGTTCGTTTGTTTCGAGGCTGATGCCTTCAGTCTCTATCCCCTTTATAGCATATTTTGGTAAAGTACATAAAAGCTTGAAAGCACAAAACCTTTGCTATTTTTCTCTATCCTATGTTGGGTATTCCTAAATTTTAGCCTTCTCCCTGACAAAACTAGGAGTTTGGACGTCAGAATAAATATTGTCACTAAATCCCCACGTTAACCTATGATATTTGTTTTATTGAATGAGAGGTTTTGTTAAAGGTACTATTTAGACTGACAGTTCGTAATTTTTAATATAGTTTTTTGGAGAAAGAGAAAGCCGAATTGCAGAATTGTGCGTATTTAAACTAAGATCTCTATATAACCTCATTTGTGGCTGGGATTGTAGTTAGATTTTAAATGCTCAGTTAGGGCTTTGAAGACAAGTGGGTGAAAATTGTTAGAGATATAGGTTTTCCAGAATGAAGGTTCACAATCATTTACATTTTCTAAATTTCGTATTTTACAGTTCATTTCAAATGTGTCTGTTAGCAGAAGAAAGTGCCCACTACAATTAACTAAGCCTAAAAGATTGTGTGGCGGCGTAACTCTTATCTAACTAGTTATAAGATTGTCAAAGAGCCGTTAATTATTGGCCCTATAGCTGAAAAATTAGATATGCTTTCAGAATAGCATTAAAAATTAATTAAATTATTTATTTTTGGATGATAAATAATTATAATTTAGTTTTAGCTAAATCAATGACTTGCTGTTTCCCAGAATATGGTTCGGTTTTGCTTCAAATCTCAGAGCAGATTAAGCGAAATTTAATGCGATTTCAATTGTTCAGCTATTAGAATTATAAGTTCCTTCTAAAAGGCTTAATTTGTCTCCTCAAATAGGATATTATTACATACTTTATAATTAGAACCTCAATGGGAATGGCCCCCATCAGAAATCGATGATCTGCAATACGTTGGATCTGGAGCACAGGGATCAGTCTACAAAGCAACACTCCGAGGTCGCGTCATTGCGGTCAAAAAAGTCAGCAAACAGTCCGAGACAGAAATTCGACATCTTCGCGGTCTGTGCCATCCAAATGTCGTTCAGTTTCTGTGAGTTCCTCTAATACCTACCTATTAAATACGAGTATTACCCCTTCATGTTTTAATACGTTTAAATAAAAACTTTTGACCAAATTGCTATGTTTTTAGCTAGTTAGATAACTGGCACAAATATTGTTCTGCAATATTAAACTGGTAGCAGAAGTCTTGTCGAACACACTTTGGGGCAGATTAAATTAAGTTTCAGGCCAGAGTGGAATCTTATTGGCCAACGCCTCCACGCTCTTTCGCTCAAAGTTAGGCAAAATTAGTAACTTGGGGTTTGCCAATCAGAATAGAGGCATGTGAACTTTCACAATGTCGAGGCTAAATTTATTACCTATTTCTCTTAATCCCTTCTTAAATTTGTTTAAATGTATTTTATTGTATGTTTTCCTTTTTTTTCTAGGGGAGTTTCGATTGATGGTCCATGGTACTCCATTCTCATGGAATATTGTCCAAATGGAAACCTCTTTGACATAATTCATAATAATACGTCCGTGAGCATTGAGAGTATTATTAGTTGGACTCAGCAAATTGCCCAAGGTATGAATTATCTTCATAGCCACAAAGTTATTCATCGAGACCTCAAATCTCCAAAGTGAGTTAAACCTGGATAACTACTGAAATTGAATTCAATAGCTCTCGAAACATCAAAGATAACACCGTTAATATGTAAATTCCCGGAGTTAAATATTAACTAAGGTGAATAGGAAGTGACAGCCATATATCAGAACTACAAAAATGGGATATAATATTATTATAATATAATCTATTTGAAATATTTATGACTACCGGTCCAATGCAGTGAATTATTTTTTGTATCAGTAATAATTGTATTAATTTCAATCTAAATATCTTAAATTTGTTGGTATTCACTCCAAGATTAATAATAATGATAATCATAAACAATCTCGACTTATTCTTCTTTCCCGATATTTTACATCGTATAAAGCTCAAGGCTACAATCTGATTGATCAATAAAATCCTCCCCTTGCACGTTCGTCCTCCAAAAACAGGTCACCTATACCGTTCTACATAAACTGCAAATACCAAACTAGTCGGGAAAAAGATAATATGTATATTGACAATCACGACGAATCAGCACTTGCTTTTGAATAAGTCCAAATGATCTGGGTCAAGAAATAAAGTGAAATTAGGATGTGATTTTCACATCAATTGATCTGAAAATTGTTTTCTTATTTTTTTAAAAGTATTCTTATTGGCGATGATGGTCAACTGAAGATATCAGACTTTGGAGTATCGAAAGAATTCACCGAAAATTCCACAAAGATGTCATTTGCTGGAACCGTAGCGTGGATGGCTCCAGAGATTATGCGTGATGAGCCCTGCTCCTTTAAAGTAGATGTCTGGTAAGCCCTCTGATGTAGTTATTTTTTATGTCAGTATTAAATAATGATAGCTTAATAAGGGTAACCTAGCCTCATATTGAGAAAATCAAGTATAGATGAAGCAATATGGACTTTGTTTTCAAATTACGCCAATGTCACAACCCTTAATAAAATGGGACCATTTTAATTTGCACATATCTTATATAAAGTTAATTAATAATAAGAGGTAACGTTCGGTATTTTATTCAGGGCTAGATATCAAAACAGGGGGAATCTATTTCATTTTTGTAAAGTATTTGTGCGTTCTTAGTGCCACTTGTGTATAAACTCAGGATTGTCAGCACCGCATATAGTGACATTTACTGATAAATTGGCCGACGCTTTGTAAATGCGCAGCTAAATGGAAATGGCTGTAAAATATTGTGTTTATTCACTGTGTTTTATAAAGTTGCAATTACTCAGACTCTTGGAAGAAGTTGAGAGAAAACCTGTAGATCAAACACCGATTTTTTTATTATGAAAATAAGTTCGCTTATATAAAATTGGATACGTGGGAAAGTGATTGGCTGCCTGGTAAGCCAATAGTTATGGCGATATTTACTTCATTGATGGTCCAGGAGTGAATGTAGAAATCCAATGAAATCGACAATTCAGCGAACAAGAGATTAGGCTCATGAAGTTCACTCGTTTGCACCCAAAATATTCGATTCGGCTTCCTAACACTGAGAAAAATAAAGCTCTTTGAGGACTTAAAATTGAATGATGGGAGCCATCACTCGATGTTTGTTTTAAGCAGCTATTTGAAATGCAATCTAAGTAAGACTCATTGTTTATGCAAATATTAAGGAATAAATATTTCAGTTTTAACTTTTCAATTAAGGTCTTTCGGAGTGATTGTTTGGGAGATTCTTACCTGTGAAATACCCTTCAATGGAGTGGATGTTGGTGCTATCATCTACGGAATCGCTAGCAATCGCTTCAGCCTCCCTATCCCCACCTCTTGTCCTACTGAATTTCGAGTTTTGATGAAACGCTGCTGGTCAGTTAGTCTATCTCTTTAGTTCATTTGATTAAAAATGATCAGTTTTTTAGCAGGAAGGGGCTCTGGCTAAGAGTTAGACGCCAAAGTAGAACAGCTAGGCTACAACCCTTTCCAGTTGTACGGACTATAGAATGGAATCACTGCAAATCAATGCGCGCGTAGAAGCAATTTTTCGGCAGAAAGATATGTGTATCGATAATTATAACATTTAGAAGAAAGGAGAGGATTATAAAATGTAGTATGAAAACTAATTATAAGGAAAATTTTTTTAATCCCTAAATTCACCTCAGCTTGTTCAATATGGTCGACTTATTTGATTTTTCAATTCCGCTTTAGTCAAGCGTGTTAAATATTCTTATTAATTTTAATTCGAAGTTTGTATTACAACATTTGGATTATAGTGTTTCCTTTTTAGACCTACGAAGTATCAGTTGTTAATATTTGCCAAATTCAATCTGTTTAGTATCCTTTGTTCCTAATAAATTAAAAAATCAAAATATGCCATTAATCTTTATTATTAATGCAATTAGTCCGTTCGGTTTCTGGGTGTTGCATACTTGGTAATGTAATTGATGTCTTGATCTAGGCGATATTTCAGTCAGATGACTTCCCCTTGTCATAAATTTTAAGATTCATTTTCCTTAAAAAGCTTAGCTTTTCACTCTCACTATCCACTGACCATGACAAAGGCCTATTTCTGTTCGCTTAGTGTTTTAGCCAAACTTAATCTATTTTATCTCCCATGTTGCATCTTTGGTTGTCTGGGTTTTAGACATCGCAGCGAGTCAGGACCTATTCATGGTCCTTATTTAAGTTAATTTGAATAAACGTACTACAATCAACTTAGTTTTGATGTATGACTAATAGGGTATCTTCGTTTTGTGATTCCCATTTGCATATTTCTAGATTGAGTTTTGGAACAGGTAAATTAATAACATATTGTGTACTACGGTTCCAATTTTGATCAGGCAATTTTTTTCGCCAGATGCAAGTTCTTCTCTTGTCGTTGATTGAAGTAATTTGCTTCAATTTTAGGCGATAATTTCACGAAGTAAACAGTCTATCGAGAGTCGAACTTATTTATCAGTAAAGGCATTTTCTCACTTATTTATGGTCAATGGTAGTTTTAAAATATGACGCGTTTGTATCTGGTGTTTGTGATATTCTTTAATGATGAATCGTAATATCATTTATTGCAGGTGTCCTAAGCCGCGTAATAGACCAAGCTTCCCCCAAATTCTCTCTCAACTTGAATTGGCATGTTCGGAGTTACTTCAATGGAGAGAGGATGATTTCTCAAATCTTCGCAGTCTTTGGCAAGAAGAAATCCACCTTCAACTGATGGTTCGTATCGTCTCCTTTGAATTCGTTAAGTCCTACTCAGTGTTTTTTCTACCATAATTTTTAAAAAGACGACTTCGCTTCTGGGGGAAATTGTAATGTTTGGCCCAATTGGGCAAAGGAATCATTGACGTTTGTAATTATTGTTCTGCTTTTGTCAATATTGATCAATTAAGACAATTTCCTTCAGCAGTATTTTTAAAACTCTTTCTTGAATAGTCGAAATCTTTCCTTATTTTTAACTTTATAAATCATTGATTTTCCATTGCGTAACGTGGCTTTAAATTGGTTCTCATAATAAGGGAGAGGACAGTGACAAGCGTTGTCATAGCAATTAGTCGCATATAATAAAAGGTATTCATGCTTCACCGGAAAAATAAATCAAATTAGCATAAAGTAAATGGAAATGAAAGTTTGCGATTAGTAATTCCTCTGCTTGTTTAAGGAAGACATTTACAAATACTTTTTTTGAATGAAACAACTTTATCAGATCACCTCTTTCCAATGAACAATATTAGTTTGTTAAACTTTTTTCATTCAAATAAGTAATATATAAATCTTTAACATTGATTTTTGAATTAAAAACAAACCGGTTTTTCCTAGGATTTGTTAAAAGAGGGTTCTAGAGCACCGAAATTGGAGCTTTCATTGATGCGCCAACGCAGGCAAGAACTAAAAGATGCGCAGACTATTCGCCAGAACTACGAGGAGAAGTTGCATCGGGTTAATCAACTGTGCAGCCATCTGAAAACCCTCACAGAAGAACTTGAAAGGGAACAACAAAAAGTTAGTCAGTATGTATCAAGGCTTCATTTCTCAATTTTTAGTCAATTGTGGGTTGTGTAATACCTTAACCAATTAATGTCATATTTCAGAGAAAGAAATCGATACAGACGTCTAATTTACGAGAGAAGTCGATCTACAACCCCATTTGGCGTGGAGAACTTCACAAAAATGTCTCATCCCCCTGTCCCTCCAAGTAGATCAAGTCGTCGATCGCAGTCGAGGAATTCTCGTTGCAGACGTCGTGAGGCTGAGGCGGTAAAGTTCACGTGCAAAAATTGTGGAACTCTGAATGTTTCAAGCCATTCCGCGGATAGGGCAACCGTAGGACAAGCAAAGCGCGACACGAGAACTGCTCCTTCTGGACAGAATTCACGGTGGTTGAAGAATTGGTGTGCTGCAACGAAATCAAAGATAATTGAGAATGCTTCGCTTATGTAAGTATCTATCTCTTAATAAAAAGATAAAAATTTCACTTAAAATATATTTCCGAAGCCCCAATTCTATATCGCCTAATGGTGGTCAAGTTTTCATCCCTGAGTCAAAAAATAGAAAAGGAATCTGGCTTATGGAATTTAAAATCTTATCTCATTCATTAATCGGTTCAGATTAAGGTACTATCATTACTTTGCTATTTTCAGCTTATCCCTCTGCATCACCCCAAAGGTTTCCCGAAATTAGATAACTATCTTTAATCAATGTGTTAAAATTGAGTATGGCATTCTGACGTGCCAACCCCTCTTGTCTTATTATAGATTTAATGCATCCAAAAATAGGATAACTGGAATATGTTGAATTCATAACAGTACTGTGAATTCTTAGTTACTTTTCTGCGAAAATGTGCATATTATTTGGAACATGCCATGAATTCCTCTGATATCGAGCTGCACAGCAAGTAGGATTGACCGGATTGGTGTCGGCAAAAATTTTCTGATTTTAGTTATTTCTAGCATTTATTGGTACCTGATGACTCGTAAGTTTTATTTTACGTAAATTGAGTATTCTTTCATGGTAGCCCGGGGGCTAAGGCTTGTTAGTGATTTGCTGAGATTTCTCAAACAAATTCACTGAAATTCAAAAGTTAGGAATATGCGAGAGCGTAGTCCTATGATTAGCCTTTCCAGACAGTGTTAAGTCTCTTTTTATCTGACATCTTAACGCTCTTTCGGAATGACCGTAAAAATAAATTGGTTAATTGAAGAATTCTAATGACAAATGAAATTCGTAATTTAATCATTTTAAAGTCATCTGAAAGTGAACTTTTAATTTAAGAATTATAATTTGTTGATGGTCATGGAATGTGCTAAGTATATCTTCAAACACCTGTATGTTCGCAGGTTTAATTCAGAAGGCATTTTCTATTCTATTTAAGGAAAACGAAACTGCGAAGGTTCGCTAGCGTTGGAGACATCCATGAGGAATCAGAAAATAAAAAATCCGAAATTGTATTCAAATCGGTAAATGTTCCGACAGAGGGAGAAACTACTGAAGTACCGATCATCAGTTCCACAATGTTGTGTCAGGCTCGACCGCTCGATTCGGAGTTAGAGGAACAGGCTGATGATGAAAAATCCTGCGAAATTAGTCCGAGAAAAGAGAGTACTAAAGATAAGGTTTGTAATTCATTTAATTTCATTTGGTGAAATATCATAAAACTCAGTGTAACCGTTTTTTTTCAATTCATAGATTCTGAACCGATTGAAGTATATATCAGCCTCACAAGATAATATACACCGTCCAAAACAGTCATCACTGACTTTGAGGCGAAACTCATGCGGTCTAGAGGCTGAATGTATGAATCCAAAACAACAGCTCGTCTCCTCAGCAAATGCGCAGATTTCTCCATCATTGAAGGACCTGCGATTGAGCATGTTTTTCGAGAGAGTAGAAGAAATAGAGAATGATAAAATAGGGATTCCTGAAGAATCTCAGCGAAGTCTTTCTGTTTCGACATCATATTCAACAGAAAGCGACGAGGAAGGATTCAATGGCAGCAAAGCTACTGTCATCTTTAAGCATCTCAATTCTAGACCTCAATCTGGTGATACGTAAGTCTATTTTCAAAATTGTATTTAACATCGCTTTTAAACTTTGTTTGTTAACCTACTTTTATTATGAGCTTAATCAATGTTAAATACTTATGATTTTGTGTATAATTTCCAGAATTTAATAAAGTAAAAAGGTTATGTTTAAAAAGAACTCACTGTTTGAACTTCGCTTTGATTTGGAATATAAACTATAATTATTTATTAGTCGAGTCAGCGGCAGTTTATAGACTATGTCAGTATCATAATAGTTCCATGATTTATATGAATTTTTCAATTTGCCTTGTATAGAGATTTCGTAGCTAATGGAACGATGGATCTAATAAAATAAGGATTTTTTGTTGCTTCTAATTGTTCATTCAGTAGTAGAAATAAAATATCTGTTATTTTTCAGTTTTTTGTCTAAAGTTTAAACAATGTGTTATTTGCCGTGTTTAAATATCCTACGGTATAAGTTTTCAAGTCTTGAAAGGAATTATTCTGATAATGGAGTTGATTAATTCTCTTTTTGGAGCAATTGAAATAGCTTTAAATACTTTTATTAATCCTTATTTTATTTACAAATGGTTAACTAAATGATAACTAAAACGCTAACATCAAAATTTTGAGTTACATCTCATATTAGGTCGAGAGTAATCCTTTGATAGACACCTGTCGCAAACAGCTAAAATGAAGAGGAAAACTAGTTAAGTTAACTGTGACAGATTAAACAAACTCTAACGAAGGCAATATTTGTAACCTGTTTGCCAAATTTTATGCAAGAAGAACATTAAATTAATACGGACACAATCCCGGCTTAGCCAAAGTTTGAGCATACGTTTATGCAAGAATCGATAGATATGCTCCGGGAGTGAGTGTGTTCATCGAAATAGTGAACTTGAAATCTTACAGAAGGTTAGAGTCATTTATTTCTCTCCCTTGTTAATTGACCTATAAATAAGTAGAAGTAAATTGGTGAATACTTTTAAGCCGGCGATGAGTCATGCAGTGGTATCGGTAACCGGAAAGAAGGTTCGTTTAAGAGAAAATTAATCGGAAGAGAGCAATTCCTCTATACGTCAGAGAACGGAGATTAGGGAGAGCGCAATTGGATCTCTAAAATATTTGAAAATTAGGTATCATGTGGTTAATTCCCTCTTCTTTGTAGTATGCATAGTCAAATAATATGAGTTTATTTAATTAAAACAGTGCTTTTTTTAATTTATTTTTAAATGGTCAGTCACCTCTTTAAAGTTAAATTGCTCAAAATATAAGTTTAACTCTCTTAGATTGTTTAAAGTTACAATTTATGGAAATAATCGTTCTTTAACATTTCAAAAAGCACTAAAAGACATTTTAATAGATATTGATAAGTCGAACTGATATTTACTTATAAATAATAACAGTGAATAAATGATCAAGGAAGATGTATCGTTGATAAATCAATCTGTAAGTCATGATGAACTTGATCTTCCATATTTTAGCTGCCGTACTCGACCGCCTCAGGCACCCCTACCTTCTCGCGGAGTTTCCAGTGATCGTCTTCAAGAACGAAGGGTGTCTAAACTTACAGAAGAAAACGATGATCTTCCGCCCTGTCTGCCTTCTACAACAGGTCCCACTTTGAGCGTGTCGCATCGATCCTCCCCACGTCTACGTCAACAGCCAGGTCGACGTCTTCGACGCACCCCACAATTGCTTCTCTCTGTTGTGCATCCGCCTCCGTCTCCACCTGCAAACAACGACATCTCATCCTCAGTCATCACCTCTCGATCTCCAGCTCTTGACATCTCTCTCAATTCATCATCCTTATCCACCTCACCTAGCCTAACAACAAGTCAAATGAGACGGGTTAGCTTAGTGAACTTCTTTGATTAAGGAAATGTTTGATCGTCGTCCATAATGCACTTTCCATTTCAGAGCATCGAAAAGTTGACAATAGAACTGACAGACCATATCGCTGATAGCCTCTCTGAGAAGGAGCGAAGGGTAGACGTTATTGAACGACAGTTGTTGAAGGCAGCATGTGATAGACAGCGCTGCCTCCCAGTTCACAGTGTAGCATTCGTTACTCATGATAAAAGAGATATCAACGCTTCAACCGATAGCGATGTTGGAAGTGATCAGTATGGAGCTGAGAAACCTTGGCTCAGTGCAGCTGATTTGAACTCCAAGGTTAATGGTCTCTCTATGGATACCTCAAGTATACTAGATGTAAGTGTTATACCCAAATATTTTACTAAATAAGTTTCAAGTCTACTAAATAAGATGATTTATTTTTTGCTTTTAGAATGAGTCAATAGCCACAGATTCAGAAACAGATGTTCTTTGACTCCTATTAGCTTCTTATCAAACATTCTTCTAGTCATTTTACACATGCTGCTCCTCACTTGCATGATCACTTGTACTATTTTCCCATTACTACGCCCCTTTCTATCATTTTGCTCAAACCAGCCAAGCACAAGTGTGTGAGTAGATAGATGGCATTATATGAATAACGCACAGATTGGCTTTAAAATGCATTTATATACGTAATAGACGAGAGCATCCCTTCCAGGATCAATTCGATGATCAAGAGTATCGAAATGCACGATGTTATGCCGAGCTAGAGCCATTGTTTTTAGTGCTTCGAGTTCATTTATATGAAAACAACTACTGAATGATTATAATAAAGTTGAGATAAAAGTCGTTTTCTTTTGAAGCACATTTCTGGGAAGGTTTGTATCGCTATTTAAAACTAACGGACTACTATTACAAGTCTGCTTGTTAATTTGAAAAAAATGAGAAAGAAATTCTTATAATTTTGAAGTCGCAACTCTCGAGCAAATTTGAGTCTCCAATATTTCTTGGTTCTGACTCTAAGATTAATTAAGAAGTTAAAGTAAATAGGTTAATTTTAAAGCTGACTTTGGTTAAATAGAGGGAATGGGAAGAGTCTTGCATTGAAAGCTAAATTATTGAAACAAAAGCTCTTGAAAACTTAATAATTTGGTAAAATATATAAAGCGTTCAAATGAGCCGAAGATGAAGTTAATACTAATAATCCCTAAGTGGTTATGCAATCAAAAATAAACAATTAACAATTAACTGGTAATAATTTCAAATAATGGGCGTTCCATTTTAGATTGCATCTAACCATTTACATTTACACGATCTTTATCGATGTTTGATTATAATGTATCATTTATGAACACGTATAATTAAAATTCACTTGATATAGATCATCCTATTAAGTAAAAAGGAATTTAGTATTCTTAATATTCTATCATCACCGTTACCGCTAAGAATTCCAATTACAGTTAAAATCAAAGTGAATTCTTAAAATCTCTAGACGGCAGGCCACATAAAAAATATAATGTTAAAAAGATAGTATTATGTTAAATTTTATTTGCTTGTCAAACATTTCCTTAATTTGCGCTTACATAATATTAGCCCGATTTCGAATCCTAAATTTGCTACAGATAGTCCAAATCAAAAACTTTTAATGTAATATTTATAAATATTTATAAGCATGCACATGAGACAATGCAATCTAATTTCCTTATTTGAACGCACGATTTCCGTCAAAAATCATGACACTAATTGTGAATATTATTGTCTTCAAAACAATCATATTTGTTAGAATTTTCCAAAGTTAAAGCACGTTTTTGACACTCTAAAGGTGCGGTCCTCTAGTAGGTGGTTCTTTTAGCAAAACGGAGATATGAGTATTTTTGGATGTTTATTTTTTAATTTTGAATTTTTTTCAATTTTCTCATATGTTTCCTCTAGCTTATTTGCATTTGAAGTTCAATACTTACCAATTATAGATATTTACTGTATCAAAAATTCCTAATTTTAATTATTAAAGCTCGATCTGAATAGTCAATATGCTATCATTCTGATTTTTAAACGTGTTTTATTTATTTATTTAGTGGATGACTGAAGAGACATGGATACTGCAGAAGTGTCGCAGACCGAAAGGTTACGGCACCCTTCGTGAAAATCACGGTAGTGCCTCTGATCAGCCGTTTACTAATTACACTGTGCAACCTAGCGATACTCTCACATCGATCGCTGTTAAAAATGACATATCTGTAGGTGATTCTAACTTGTTTATTACTTGTAATAAAATTAGGTCACTGCGATTCTGGATAAAAGTTTAAGTACAGTTCAGAAATTATATATTTTTTTATTTCTTTCGAGTTTACATTACTTTAAATTTTGCGCTTACTATATTTATTATATCCAAGGTTGGGTAAGAGAAATGAGTTTTTTTTGGAAGTGGGTTTAGGGAGATGAATTGGTTCGTATATTTTTATACAAGCCACTTCACTATTTGTCTTTTATTCTAAGCTTGTCATCGGTTCACCTACCAGACTCGATTTTTGTTTCGTTTTGTAAACATTTTTACTTGTTGGATTTGATTTATTAGGCCTCATCAATTGTGTGAACCCACTTTTTGAATAAATAGGGAAGAAAATATATTTACATTTCACGATATTTCCGATTGCTTGTGGTTATATCAGACTTTAATAAATATTCATTTGCCTTTCATTTGAATAATAACACTAAAAAATTTATGCTACAATAAGTTTTGTTAATTTTCAGGTGGGTCAGTTAAGGCATTTTAATCGGATTTTGCTCTCTGGGGACAAATTAATAGTTCCCGGAACCGTCTTGCGCATTCCCCTTCTTCCTCAAAAGAACACAATCAATTCTTCAAATAAGTAAGTCTGAGGTGGTTTTGTGTACTTTATTGTAGTATCTCGAATCTTAAAAGTATTTTCATCTTCATAGTACTCTTTCGTCAAACGGTCATCAAACACAGACTCCTTCCTCATCCTCAACTGCTGATAATGCCGAGCGCCAGCACCAATTAATGATTGATCCACTTGTCGATACAATTACTCCCACTTCTCAGTCCTTTCATTTAGACCGACCTTCAGATCACCTTCCAGAAAGGCTATGATTTTTATTCCTTTATTGAATTTTTGTAGTGTCCCGTACTGTTTTGTCTTAGTGTGTGATAATCATTTCTGTTATTATTATACTGTTAGTATGACGCATACTGTTGAGTCCAGTTTAGTTTGGGTAGGATTTTAGTGCGTTATAATGAGAGGAAAAGAGTGCGAATGGATTCATGTCGGAACGCCGCGAACTAAGTGGTGGGGATGTCCACTGTCATTTGTACGTTCAATTCAAATACAATTAGTAGATCCTCTTTAGCATGTTTTAAAGAATCTAAGGCTGATATGAGAATAATCCTTCAAAATTATAACGATTAAGAGTGGAGATCAATAATGATATTTTGCGCTGTATTTTAATTCGAGCAGACAAATTTATTTGCGATGGGTTAAAATATGGCCTGGAAATCTGACTGCATGTAAAAGTCTTGGGGTAGGCTACTCACGCCCCCCAAGTTGTCATCTATCATCCTTATCGGTATGGGGGACCAAGTTTCTCCTGATAATGTTTAGTCTGGACAAAATCCGCTGATATGTCACTCATCATATTTTCGAACGTCTCCCGATTTGATAGGAATTTGTATCCCGCCAAAGTTTGTCCCGGGGACTCCCTTTTGTTTATGATTTAAAACTATGGAAAGCAGACTTCCGTAAACACAAACCATTTGTGTCTTACTTGAGTAGACGTATTCAGACGATCACTCTTAAGTCTTCTGACTAGAGGTACAGTGGAGCTGACAAAATAACTGCATGGGATTCTCGAATGTGTAACCGTGCCACGTTTACCGGGTAGTAGCTTAAAACTAGGGTGCATCATAAAAGAAGTAGAAAATTCTATTCTTGTGCTACAACACCACTATCAGTCTATCAATGAGTCGAAGTATGTGAACCAATCGTATGAAAACAGATATTTTTATTTATAATCTTTGATAAATTAACTCAACGCATCGGAACCACTAAAATAGTGTTTTCTTTCACTTTGGAACTGAGTCAAGTGCAGCCTTTAACGTAGTAGAAAGTAGGTACTTAACATAACAGCGACGGCAAATAAGCTTTACTACAAAATATTTCACTGATGTAACTGCGTTAAAACCAATCTCATAAGTAAAGGCTACAATGTGTGTTTAAACTAGCCTATTTTTAAGACCTCGATGAAGAGATAACTAATTTTATGGCGATGGTATATTGCGTCTGATATACACAATTACTCGGGTAGATCGAATCAACAATATCGTAAAGAAAACATACTTGAATGTGCCTTATTATATATTTATCGATTTGTTATTTGCACAAGGAAAATCTGTTTGTAAGCATACATTTTGTTGAAAAAATAAGCTTGGCACAAGAATCCATATTATCTTAATTACGCCATAAATTTTCACTAAAAACAGAAGATTCGACGGAGATATATTGTTGATAATTAATTGTTAACCTTGAAGCACAAACTCCAACCCGATTTGAAGTCCGCCTGCGTAAATATGCAGACGTCGGAGGTATTTGATATCATTACATCGTAGTATTTCTTCAAGTTAAATGTTTTGCTACCTCCATGGCATTTGCTACGAGATCTACTAGTTATTTCGAATAATAATTTTAACGAGTTTACATTTTGTTGTGTTATATATTTTCTCAGACTTTTTTAGAGTGCCTGATTTTCAACTAAATATTTGTTACTACAATTCAAATAATTCTATTTCAGATGTATGCCGAAAGCAATGGATTTCAATCTCCTGGATTACAGTCAATGGCAAATGACTATGAGATTGGTTTGGATCCCGCATCAAGTATGATTTTCAGCTCAGATTATCAAAAGTAAGCTGAGATTACCCTTTTAACATGTTATAAATTTGCTTAAAAGCCTTAATTTACTATTCATGTCAATAGAAATGATGAAATTATTAAAATGCTGGACAGCAATAAATACAATCTAAAGCTATTGGCAATGCGTCGTATTATTGCGGTAAGCTACTCCATGATCTCATAACCCTGCGTTAATTAATATTTCGTCAACGTCCATTATTAATTTTAAGATGGTCGCCAGGGGTAAAGAATGCTCTGATCTATTTCCAGCTGTCGTGAAAAATGTCGTTTCAAAGGATCCTGAAGTAAGAATTCGATTCACTGCTATATTGTTTATCAACAAACATTATCCAGACTGATTGCTCCTCTTTTATTTAGATTAAAAAGCTGGTCTATGCATATCTCGTTCGTTACGCTGAGGAACAGCAAGATCTCGCTCTGCTGTCGATTTCAACATTTCAAAGATCTCTGAAAGTTAGTCTTTACACCTTTATTGTTAGTGCCCATAAATATGCAGAATGTAATTTTGTATCTCTTGTGTATTTGAAGGATGCGAATCAACTGATTAGGGCTTCCGCTTTGAGAGTTCTTTCTTCCATTCGAATTCCTGTAATTGCGCCAATTCTAATGTTGGCTGTTCGTGATGGGTCGGTGGATTTGTCGCCTTATGTCCGAAAAACTGTCGCACATGCCATTCCTAAACTCTACAGGTTAGTTTTTCCTTGTGGTAAAGATTTGAGTTTTTTACTAGTATTCTTTATCCCTATCGAATTGCTATTGTGATTAATCATCGTTATCAAACGTGTGTGCATGATGTTTTAGGCATCCATCACATTTAAGATGCATGCATCAAGTCCTCCTAGAAGAAATCTTTCCTTTTTATTCCGAATGTTTTCAAGTTTATGGTACTTTTGATATTTTATTGATGCTTCCTCCTGAACACTAAAACTGGAGGAATAGTTTATACCATCGACACTATCTATCTTTTCGAAGGTCATAGTTATTAAATACATCATTTTGAACTACCTGTTTGGTATATCGTGCTTGTAAGTCAAGTGTCGAAGTAATCGCTTAATTATTTTACTTATCATCATAAATGAGTTTTTAAGCTTAATAACACGGGGGGAGGCTTTGTACTGAGTCTAATCGAAGATTGTTTCCGTGTTTCGTTTTAATTCATTTTAAATATGATTATCTGAAAATAATTGTTATGTTTTTATAAAGTTTGTTTGTATACTCAAATGATATTTTAACCTTCCTTCAGTTTGTTGATCCTTGATTTCCAACTTATTCTTCGATTAACATTGAAGGATTTAATGTTCAATAATATCTACGAAAACGAACCTGTGGTCACTCAATATTGAATATTAAACTGTTAATGCTTGCTTGATATTTGCTTAAATTCTCGTTTTATTTTTCAGCTTGGAGCCGGAGGAGAAGGAGTCTCTGGTTGAAATAATTAACAAATTGTTAGAGGATAAATCCACGGTTGTGGCAGGATCCGCTATACAGGCATTCGAGGAGGTTTGTTCTGAACGTCTTGATCTTATCCACAAGTGAGTTGGTCGATAATATTTTGTGCGAGAGTTGTCTTCTTGCAAAAGGAAAAATTATCTGATTTTAAGTCACATTTTAACCTACTTGTGTTTGGAAATAATAGATTTTTACATAATTCAAAGGGATATTATAGTGAATTTAAATCCCGTATAAAGAACAACTACGCTCCATGATCTTAAAAATAGAATCTCTCATACATTCGTTCATAAAAAGCACTATCTCTTAATAATTCTTGTGTGTTTTATATAATTATTTAATTTCTATTCTTTTATTTGATGCTGTGAATGAAATCGTATTTGATCTGAGATACTTCGAAATTCTACTCCTGCAATTTATCTGTAATTTGATTTTTCTATCTTAAATCTTTATTAGTATTTATTAAACCACTTATTTTTTATAATATTGCATTAGTCTATGAAGTTAATAATACCAATTGTGTAAGCAGATGTCTTTGGTTTTGCTGGAGAAGGCCTTTGAAACTCAAGGTTTTTGTCTGTCTCGATTCTTTTCCAATAAAATTTTATTTTGGAATTCATTCAACCCTGTTATACTGCCTCAATCCCCGGATTTAATTAGATTTAACCTCAACAGTGATTAATTGACTGTTTTTTGCATTTACCTATAATATCAACTCATTTTATTTATGAAGTCGGTGTAATATACAAGTCCATCGGATGTCTTTGATTTGTACATAAGTCCAGTCTGGGGAATTTGGGGTCTATTTTTGAACTGGAGATCGAAATTCATCTCTATTTTTAGAACACATGTCTGTGTCTTCGTACCACTTTGGGTGCTTCTTAATATTTGTCTCCAGAGGCTTTGAAAGTACCGTTTCATTGTGCACTCCCACGGTAATCTGTTGGACTGTACAAAATCAGCCAATGAGAGAAAATTGCATTCGGATAGGTGAGGTCTTGGCCCATTATAAAATCTCAAACATCCAGAATATCGAGGAAATTTTGTCATTGAAGCCTTTTAACTTCATACTGTAGTGATGCTTTTTTTAAAGTAGATTCAAATCTGCTTTCCGTAAAAATTAAAATAAATATTAGCAAAAGTAAATTAATGTCTAGATAGACTACTTCTACAGTCGTTTGCTGCTTCCTTGTCCAATATTTTTGTATTTCGTTCACTTAGGCACTATCGGAAGCTCTGCAGCCTGCTGATGGACGTGGACGAATGGGGTCAGGTTGCCATAATTAATATGCTAACCAGATACGCCAGGACTCAATTTCCCGATCCAAAGACCTGTATGGTTAGTCTGGATAATTCTCATTACTTTCAATTTGTGGAGATTAATGCAATTAAGGAAATCATCTAATATCGAAATTCCTTGAAATGGTTCTCCTTCATATTAAGTTAGGTTTTATCTATTTTCTCATGTATAGAGGTATTCTTATTGTCATAACGTATTAAAATATCATTCTCTCACTAATTCTTCTTAACGTCAAATAAAATCACAGTTGTTAAATATTTTAGGCTTTTCACCGATGTCTAAATAGAGAGAAATTGGTATCTTGAATTCACTTTGATGCGCTAATGAATTCTGCATTAAATGCAGTAAGGAGAAAATAGTAATAAATATCTTTAAGAATATCTATAGAAGAGAAGGAGTGAGAACATTCAGAGAACTCTATGATAATCGGATATTTTCGGTGTATTCGAAAGAAACCCACAGGTTTCATCTCTCGATTGTTGGATTCCCACGCTCACACCTGGGCATGTATGACCACATTTGGAAAAGCCGTCGCTAGAGTTGTTGGCTAACTGGGCAGCAAGTCATCACATTTTCGCTTCCAACTTCCCCAGTAGAAAAACCATCGTTGGAGGTGTAAGTCTTTAACCTTCTTCCTGAGTTATTGTAGTTTTATAAAGGGTAACTGAGCATTATAAAAATAAGAAACTTGCATTTTATCACCTCTTGGTTAATATTAGTCGGTTATTTCTGTAACAGGATTGCTCTGGTGGTTCCTTTTATTATAACACAATCCGCCTTTAAAGGAAAATGTGCATAAATTGGGATGTTTTGATTTAATAAAGAGAAGAATGAATGGGATAAATCTTTAATTGGAATAAAGACGTCACTGGTTGGCTTAATCATCCTCATCGCAAATCGCTGCGCTCAAGCACAGATTTACGTGAGATTTTCTAATTTGTTTTTTTCAGACATCATCTACTCGGCCCATCATTGCCAGTAATAAGATCAGTGAAGTCCAGAAATCCGCAAAAGCCAAAGAAGGTGAAGAAAGTGTTACTGAAGAGGACACAGATGAAGAAGAGAATTTCTTGAAAGGAAAGCATGCTGTGAACGGCATCAGCAACCCTAAACACGCGGAGATGCTTCGATCTGACTATCGACTTCTTATTACTTGTTGTCGGCTCCTTTTATTTAGTCATAACGCTGCTGTAAGGCTATTTTAACACTTGCGAACTTGTTGCCTGTGAAAACATTATTTGTATCAGCCTCTTATCTCTCGTTTAGGTTGTTTTAGCTGTAGCTCAACTCTTTTACCATTGTGCGCCGAAAGAAGAAATGCCTGCTGTTATACGAGCTCTGATGCGCATTCTGAGAACATCCAAGTGAGTTAACTAATAGCAGTACCTTTCTTTTCGTTTATTCGTAAAGTTAGCTTGCTTTTTTCTAATGAACGTTTTCATCTTTTCCAGAGAGATCGAATATGTAGTACTCTCGAACGTTGCTTCGATGAGTCTTCTGCACCCGGCACTCTTTGAACCCTACATCCGCATGTTCTTTGTATTCAACTCTGATTCTACTCAAGTCAAAATGCTCAAACTGGAAGTTCTCACTAATCTGGTCAGTACAACAACAAGCCCAATCATTCTGCGTGAATTCCAAGTGAGTTGATTTATGCAATAAGCAGAAAAGGATGTTATTTTTTTATGCCATCAATTATAATATCGGATTTTCTGCAGATAGACCTTTACCAAAGGTTCGTTTCTAAATGCGTCTCTTTAATTTTCTTTAATAATTTGGGGAAATGAAAAGCGGTCAGTTTCAATTAGGTCCCTCCCTTTCTGAGCATCTAAACGATCACTTTGGTCGATCTATTATCAAATCTTGATCAGTGCAATCATTCAGAAAATCCAGATAGGGTAAATGGAAATCAATTCAAGTCATTTTCATTTAACTGTCTACGTTTACAGAATAGTAAACCTTGGAATTCTCACTTAGACCAAATCGCAAACTGAAATTTTTTACAATTTAATTGTATGTTTATTTTCTTTGGAAATGAGGAAATTCTTTTTCAGCAGTGAAGGTAATGACAGTGTATTCCGACTCCGAAATTCATATGGGATATAAAAGCATTATCTACCTTGGGGTTTCATTGTTACAACTAATGTATGCAAAATAGATCTGGAAGGTTAGCGCCAGTGAATCTCGGCTGAAAAAATTCATTCATTTTAAGAAGTAAAAAATATCGAATGTTGCGAATCCTGCAGCTAAGAGGTTCGTTATCTCTCCAAATATTACCCTAACTCTTTTGATTTAATAGAAATCGGTTATTTCGATTTTTTTTTAAGGTGTTGGTCCTAGAATAAAATTTATTTATTGAATGGAAAATCTCATGGATGTAGGAATGCATGTAGAACACTAAAGAAGCTTCTTTTGTAGGCGCAAGAAGTATTGGATCCACAGAAGGGTAATTATAGGAATGTATTCAATGTAACTTCAGGAATTAAGTAACACCAGGACCTATTTATGTTCAGGGCACAATAGTAGAACTTCAGGGCAGGAAGTTTAATGAAATAGATATTTATATTACAAGACAACTAGCTGAAGTTGATTGTAAATGCTCTAAACCACTTGTATTGTTCGAGCAAACATTGTAAGTAATTTTATCAATCAGTGTTCTTATTAAATATACAATGAGTTCGTTGCGATTAATTTTCTCATTGAAAGAAGGCAAAGCATAAGGTGAAATTTTATAATCTACCTATTTCTCTTTGATCGAAATCCTAAGATTGTTCAATCATGTCAATGATGATCTAGGGTTGACTTCAGACTTGATTTTAATGCATTCGTTTTTACTATTTCAGGCATATGTAGAATCGTCTGATCAAGAATTTGTTCTTGCAACAGTTCGGTCCATCGGCCGTTGCGCCAGTATGGTTCCACAAATCTCCGAAACTTGTCTCCGAGGTTTGCTGCGTCTAATGTCCCGCAAAAACGGTTTGGTTTTAATCAAATTTGAGACTGAAACATTTCAGATTATATATTGGATTTACAATCCTTATTTTTCAGAGAGCCTTGTTGGTGAAAGCGTTGTGGTTATGCGAAAATTACTCCAGATGCAAGTGGGTACTCTCTTTCTACTTAATCTTGATTATTTCTGATTAACAATACGACTTTCATTCTTCTAAATACTTTAACTAGCTTAGTAGCCAGGTGGATAAGTCTAATGTCAGTTTGGTAAGCTTCACTCCTTTGCACTTCTGGGTTTGGATTTTTGTTTCTGATTTTTGTTCTGCCACCAAGTAATACTTGACTGATCTCTGGGCAACGATTTTCAAGTCTGTTGGAATAATTATTCCATCTCTTTTAGACTACCGACCACAAGGACATAATTCTGCACTTGGCGCAAATGGTGGAAGAAATTACTATTCCCTCTGCGAGAGCATCTATTCTTTGGCTTCTGGGAGAGTATGGACATCGAGTGCCCAAAATTGCTCCGGATGTTCTCAGAAAGATGGCGAAAACATTTCCCAAGGAACATATTGCTGTAAAGCTTCAAGTTAGTCGCCTGTCTTCTACCTCACTCAGTGTAATTTTGTTTGCCTTTAAGTTCTAAATTATTTCGTTTATAGGTTCTGAATCTTGCAGCTAAACTATGCATTGTTAATCCAAAGCAGGCCCTCCTTTTAGCACAATATGTTTTCACTCTGGCGAAATATGATCAAAACTATGATATCCGAGATAGGTCTCGAATGTTCAGGGCCCTCATATTCCCTAAAAACGCTGATTCCACAGTTAGTCAAAATTTATAATTATCTAATGTTTTCCTCACTTATACTTTAACATCTCATTTTATTTGCAGAATCCAGATGCACTTTTCTTGGCTAGAAACGCAAAGAAGGTTCTTCTGGCTACGAAGCCAGCTCCTGTGCTAAGATCAAATTTTGCTGGTAAGATATGTATGATATGTGTCCTATTTGGCGTAATTAGTAACACTATTTAGTACTAATCACAAGATAATTTGTTCCTAGTTGGAGTACTGTGATTGCGATTTTAATTTACGTACGTTAGTTATTCTTGGTAAAAGAATGAATTATCTGCTAATGCCATTTGTTATTGAAGACCGGCCCTCATTTCGACTCGGTTCGATGTCCCAACTACTGGGTCATGAGATCACCAATTACGTGGAGTTGCCCGAATGGCCAGAGGTTCCGCCAGATCCCACTAGCCGCCAAGTTGCTGCCCTCCCGTCTGGTTCCTCCTCGTTGTCTAACTACTCAAATGAGGGAAGAAGTTTCTCTATCAGTCAACAAGATACCGAAGATGAAACTGAAGAGTCCTCTACGGAAGACGACAATTCCAGCGAAGAGGAAAATGAGGAAGATGGGAGCTCTGGGGAGGATGAAAAAGAGGAGGTGTTTTATTGAAAATTAAAATTACTCCAGATAGATCAAATTGTAAGGTTTGGTATCCTTAGCTTGCTTTCATGAATCGACATAATTTGATGTTGTTAACATTCAGTATGTGTCTTCGTTAAAGTAAAGTTAACAAATCCTTTTTTCGTAATGTGAGATACTATCACTGTTATTGATCATCTGGATTGATACTACTGTTACAGTTTTTGTACCTGGTTTGTGAATTAGAAGGATGGTAAAAATTCTGTAACTTAAAGGTGGTGCTTTAAAGAAAATTACAAGAGTTTATGGATTGGTATATGTGGAAACTATCGGTAAATCTCTGATTGGGAATTACAGTCTTTGACTTGTCTTCAAGTTTATCGAAATCATTCTTTTCGGCTTTCTAAATCTTAAACGGACAACTGACATTGCCTCACTATTAAGCCGCTCATTGGTTGTCTCTTGTGTTAGTGAAAAAATACATAAAATGTAATCACTAGCTTAATATTTTTTTGCATCTGAACCAGCAATAGAGAAGGAAACTAGACTGTGAAATGATATAGCTAACAAATTGGACTTTGAATAAGATGAGATGATCCTAGGTACGATAAATTAGAAAGCGATGAAAAATCATTTATGTAGGTGTAGCTTTATTTTATGTTAGTTCATTTATTCTTAAAAGAATATCGCAAGTGACAGGCAAAGCTGGATTCCAGAAGATGATTAAATAAATGAGACCTTCACTTTACCTTTCATATTTAAGCATTTCTTGAGGAAAATTGAGGTTCTAGATAAATTTTATCCCTTTTTCGTTAATTTAGGATGAGGAGGAAGAAAACAACGAAGAGATCAGTGGCAAAATAAAGTCTAACAAGAAGAGAGGAGTTGTTAGTAGTAAAAGTAGTACTTTTGACTCTGACACCAGCCCTCCTGCAGCAAGCTCTCTGAAGTCTCTTCGCAGAACTTCGTCGAAATCATCTTTGGAAACAGAAGATGATGATAGCGAAGGTGAAGAAGAAGAAGAAGTCAAGAGAGTAATTCTCAGTCATAGATTTTCATATATATACTACTCATGTACGGATTTTAGTAATATGCATTGTTCTTCTGTTTAGTCTCTCGCGTCAATGAAGAAAAAGAAGGAAAGGGGGACGCCTGTAGATTTGCTTCTTCTGGATTTGGATAGTGAGTTCTATATTAATAGTTGCTTCAAAAATTATGCGCAAATTCATTATAGTAGAGCTTCACAGTAATAGGTCTCTACTGTCCGTAAATTTTTGCTGTGGCATGCTCCAATTTGTCTATTGTCATTTTAAATAATTGTGATTCACTTACGCTTTTATAATCTCTCGTCAGAGAGACTCCAATTCCTTACTCCGCTGCTCCAGACTAAAGCACTTCCCTTCAGAAAATCTGGTATTAATCGTAATCTCCAACCTTTTGTGGTACAAATGTTATTGCCAGGTCAGTAATAGATATTATAATAATAATATAAACTTCTTCTGATTGATTCGTTTTAGTGCTAAAAGCCTATTTGTCTGCTGCTATGGTCTAGGTATCCGCTAGATATTGCGAAGCTATTGCTGAACCAGAGAGAGGAGACGGGTAATGCGGTATTTTATAAAATAAGACTCTTCTATGCTGTAGTGCCGCTAAGATACATAGTTCCGTTGCTGCGATGTCTGTCCACTGGATATTGCCAAGTTATAGTTGACAAAGATCTGATAGGATGATAAAACGGAACGCAGTTAACCCAAAATATTTTACCAACTAAACAAAGGCGTTAAATAGGAATACAAATTGTCTTCATGTTATTGATGTCTAGAAATCACAACATTGCCGGATTTACAATTTTTTGTTCCATATGACTAAGATATCAGGAATAATGTGCGCCCTTCTCTTGATAAGAATGATGGACGACTTTGGGACAATCTACGTAATTACTCATTTCGAAACACAACGTAAACATCGCGGCAGTGAGCTTTGTTTTGTCGGCTTCCCATCATAGTCATTCTCAGTAACTATTAATTTTTCTAAGACTAGTGAGATAAGGGTCTCTTCATACAATTGCCTATTGAACGGCAATCCACCTGGCTTCCAAGACGTAAAGAATGGCATGCTTCCGCAGAGTCGTAGAGTTATTCATCCAGTGATAAAGCAAGGGCTATGTTAACAGTGTCTTAGCAGTAGTTTTCACTTATTAGGACCGAAACGGACCGATCAGAAGGAGGAAATTCATAAACATTTAAGTAAATAATCGAAATTCTGACTAGTTTCTACTTAGAGGCAGTATATCCGATATGGTGCTTTGTAGTTTGAAATTCACTAAGTACTGTTATTTTAATAAAAAAATACACTTTTTTTCATCAAAATTACTCCATGCGCTTTGGCTTGGTTAAACTTCCAAGAGAGACCTCATTTTTGTTTCTGATCCTTTGTTGCAGCTCCATCTGTTCCGACTATGGAAAGTACAGTAAGTTCTTTGTCGTCATTGGCAGACCCACTTATTCCCACTCCTGTTGCGACTTCCACCGTCCAAAAATGTGATTCCCCTACTGATCAGGAACCTGCTCTACCACCCGGTGAATCCAAAATTGAGGTATGTCTTAAAGAAATATGCCTTTTGGAAAGATCGGGTTTATCTTCTCTCTCTTGTACGGACTTTAATTACTAATCGGGCAATTTCCAAGGAGATCCCGTTAAGTGTATTAAGTTTAACTTCTCATATTATTCTTAAGTGTGAATTAACAAGTATCATAATTATTCTAAATGAGATAAATTGCTGGGGTTTTCAAAGAAGCAATATAAGTTAGAAGTTATCTTTCACGTTGTGCTATACCTAAAATCCCTTGTACATTTCCCCGTTTACCTAAGAGGTGATTATGGTTAGGCATTGAAGTCTTACAGGAACATTCAAGGACATTGTTTTAAATGCTACAAATTCCACTTAGTATGGTCCATCATCTTCACTATCTGTTTAACATTGGTCTTAAGTGTGTCCTTTATGCTTGTAGCTTAGCATTCCAGCGTATGAGATTGCCTCTCCGGAGTGGTTTTACATAACCTCGGCCTATGCAATGCCTCTTCAAGTGGAAGGTCGTTTCATTCGAACGATGAATGCTCCCTCCGGTTCTCACATACAGACAACCGTGGAACTTCGGTTGGTCAATCGCAGTGTTGCTCCAGCCTTGCGTCTTCTTCGTCTTCGGACCGATGAAAGCACTTTCAAAGGAGCAGGAGCTTTCAAATCAGCCCATTGTATGGAGTCATTCGGAGAAATCGGTAAGGCCTCTTTACTTGACTCATTGCAAATTAAGTGCGATAAGCAACGTTATCGTCATTTTAAATTTGCTAGTTCTCATTTTGAGAAGGAGGCGGGTATTTATTTACGCCTCTTAGTAATATTCTCTTATTCAGTAGATTAAATTCATCATCAGTTATATTTTAGTTCATGCAAAGCTAAGATACGATTTAGGCTTATCATACGCGACTTTCAATAACATATTTGGGAAGAGATGGGAAAAAATAGGGGAATTTCAATCCTGATAGGAAGATTTCTACAGTGCTCGCGGTTGTGTTCCTTCGTTCCCAGAAACTTCCTTGAAATTTTTGTCAGCGTTCGTTTGGGGCGTAGCTTTCAGTCGGTCCCTTTCTAGTTCTGTATCAGTACCTGGTTTGTGCACATCTAGACTCCATTTAAATCTTTTTCAAATTGATAAATCCTCTTATTTACCATTTAATTTCGATTTCGGTGATAACTTTATTTCCATTTTGTTTTCTAGCCTCACTTGATGTGCGTTCCAGCGTTAACGTATTTCTAGGTGTTAATTTCTGCAATTCCACCCAGCCCCTCCGTCTTAATCTTCGATACCAGCTTGAAGCCTTGGAGGGCGATGACGGCGAAAGCCAAGAAGTAAAACCCCCTGATGAAGTTGATCGTAAGAAACCCCCTCTTCAAGAAGAAGTTCTGACCCTAGAGATTAAGCCAACCGTTGGTGAGCTCTTCCAACCCCTTAACATGACACCTCGTGAATTTGTCAATAAGCAAGGTAGGAAATCACATCCGTTTAAGTCATTGAATTCATTTAATCAGATTATAACGTAAATTAATTATAATCTAGCCTCTCTTCGAGGAATGCACGAGACGAACAAGTCATTTGCCATCCCATCTTTGGACGAATCCAAATTTCTACTAACAGCTGTAAAGCGGATACTAAAACGGTCGAATCTTGCTCTAATTGGCGCCTTTAAGCGTTCCGAGTTCACTCATTTGCGATTAGCTGGTGTTACTACTGCTGATAACACTTGCTGTCTTGTTGAAGTAACCACTAAACGTGACAGCAATGAGGGCACTCTCCGAGTGAATACTGAGGCTGTTGCGTTGGGCATCCAGTTAGCTGAAGACTTGTTAGTTGACCTTGCAGGAAAAATTAATATCTGAGCTGTGTGCATATCATTAATTGGATTTACATTTATTTCTATAATTGCTGATACGTCTCTTTATTCTTGTCCGTCTGTTCACGCTTGTGACTGTGAACTTTGCCCTACTTCTTGCATTCCTTCCTTCGTTTTCTATATCTAAAACTCACTCCAACTTTCTGTGATCGTTTTTAAATGAAATATCGTTAACTAGAATATGACGTCGTAATGGCTTTCGTTGTACTTCTTTCAGGAGGGAAGGGATGGAAGGATATTTTTGAAATGTTTTTTTAATGCGACAACGCCGAATAATTTCCTTTTTCATCTATGCGATTTTCTGATTATTTTGTCGATATTTGTTCTTGAAGGAAGTGATAGGTATTAAGTGGGTACCATTTGAAAGAAACTTATAGCAGTATGTGGCTAAAACCTACTGTTATTTTGCCTAACAATAATGGTAAATATTATTTCCGTGCATTAATGCCTATTCATTTAATGATTCAAAGGATTCTCCCTATATCCAAGACGGAAGAATGGAATTCACTAAATACAATGCAATTGGATAGAAGTAAAAGCGATCACACCAGCATCTAACACGAGGTTATATTCATACACAAGTGTGTATATCTATGTGTCGTGGAAAACAAAAACTCGTAAACCTGTTAATTCATTCTAATGTAATTTAGCAGTAAGTCTGGGAGTTAATAAAAGTAATGTATGGTAATTAATAGAAAGAATAAGCTAGATTATTTATTAGTGAATGTGATCTTAACCTATAATCACCTACATGTGTTTTGAACGCATTTGATGGAAGTAGTGCACCTAATAAAAATAACTTCTTTATCAAATCCCTCTCGATTACCAGATTGTTTATTTTGTTAGTGTAATTACGTTAGAGGTCAGTCGGGGCCACATCGATTGAATAGATGGAATAAGTCGAGTCACTCACGTCCCCAGATCAGTCCGGAGGTGGTAGACAAGCCACCCCAATTTACTAATTAGTAAATTAGGTTTATACACAGAACATTTCTTTGGTAGACGTCAGTCATGTCTCATCGTCGGTGTCTCGGCATGATGATCGACATCTCTTTCGGTATCTATGTACAAACACACAGCGGGATCACCTGTGAACACCGTATTGGAGATCTTATGGCCAGTCAGTCATTTCTAATCGCCATGTGTTGATAGACATCTGTTGGTTATAGCAGTTAGTTAGTGAGCAGCCATTGATCCAGATAATTATACTAGTTGATTTACTTTGGATTGCTTGACAGGTGTCACTTGCTCATTGATTTGAAAGTGCAAGTGTAAACGGAAGTTCTGTTTAAGGTCTCACTATTGATCACCAACTTTTACATTATTTTCTTCCTACTCACGTTTCTCGCGACCGCTTAGCAAGCATCAGTAAAAGACTATTCATGGCGAAGGTTCCGTTAAATATCTGGTTTATGGCAGTGGTTAGAATTACGTCAGCCGCTGTGTCTTTTTGAGATAGAAAGGGGAGGTCATTATGGTTATATATTCTAACTTGAGATGCGAATAGAAGCTTCGAATAGTCATGAAACAAAAAGGCCGTTCATTTCATCTCCAACACTGCCTTTCCTTTCTGTGAAATATATGACCACGAACTTAATCTCCCAAAAGTTAGAATACCTAAACGAAATCTACATTATTGGTATGTTACTAATAAGTATCTGCTAAATAAAAGGAAATGCATTGCCAATGGCAAAAGAAATTTCTTACTTATTTTCCGAATCGGGTTGAATGTGAAATGAATTGAATGAAATATATAACCCGAATACCAAAAAATTACGTTTGATTCTCCACGAATAACAAATATCTTTATTAACTAAAAGTCTTTTCGTCGAAACCGGATTTTTCACATTTGAGAAATCTATTGATAAAGCATTAGATGATAATACAACTTAATGTGAAAATCAGCACTGACCAATGAGTATTTTAACATTACATTATTTTCCAAAATTATCTGCATATATTCCAACATAAAAAGAAAAGAAAGAAATGTGACAAAACATCGCATTTTTGAGTCGAAACAAAACATGGCAAGTAAAAAGTATTTTTGATATGTATCGCATTTGATATTTAATTTCATATTAATAAAATATACCTTTTGAAAAGTTTTTCAATATTTAAAGAGCTTGTTTGTTTATTGCACATTGAAGTGTTATAATGTTTGCCGATAATTTACCATTTCGAAGGCGTATTTTTGTGCTATGTATTTTCATTGATGTTTTCTACTTTTTTGGTATGGCGAATCAATTGCAATATATGTACTCTAGAAATTTTAATGCAGAAGAAAATGAATGGTTGTGATAGTGATGCAGATGTCATTGCAGTATACAGATATGACAAGACAAGCAACGAAGATCTACAATTCGAAAAGGGTGAACGCCTTACAATATTACGGAAATTGACAGTAAGTTTCCATCGATATAACACTTTCTAGGACGGCAATTGGGCTCTAGCCAAAAATAGCACGGGCCAAACTGGTTTAATACCACTAAATTTCGTCGAAAAACAGACTCCGCCACCGTAACTTTCTAAAATTCTGATTTGACATTCGTTCAGGTGGCTTCATGGAAAAATATCCCGCGTTGTAACGGAGAGTCTTTTGCAAAATGAACCCCTTGGAAGCTTTCTTGTACGGGAATCTGGCCGTTTTGCTGGTGATTATACTCTCTCTGTAGTTGCTCCTGATCCCTTTGATACTAACCAAAGTAATAAACCAGAAACTCCCGTACAACATTATCACATTTATTCAGTTGATGGTGTCGACTCTTCGCGGTTCTTCTCTCTTGACAATAAGGATGTTTTCCCCAGTTTGCGAAAACTTGTTCAGGTAATTTTAGCGTTATAATATAGTGGTGGATTTAGCATTATAAAGTTCCCGATCGAGGATTGGCTCATCCTCTCACTGAACCGATTTTCGATATGGAGAGAATTTGTTTACGATGGCTTAGAGATCATCATTGGGTCCGTAGGGAGCGTCTTGATTTTGGTCAAAACATCGGTCATGGTGAATTTGGTGGTAAGAGTTACTCTTACTGTTCCGTGTTTTAATGTTCTGTGCGTTTCATGAGTACCTGAATACTTGACACCTTTTAGAAGTCTTGAAGGCCAGTTATGATGATCGCGAGGTAGCGGTGAAGCGATATAAGGCAACGGCTCGGCGTCAGTTGATTTACGAAGCGTGTGTCATGTCGTAAGTCACTTGCTGTTTTTAACACGCACTCTACCCTAATCTATAAGCGCATATATTTACTAATAGGTCTTCGTATTTGTTTATGCTCCGGATTTTATCCCCATTGGGCTGAGCTATATACGTGATAAACAATGCCTGTCTCTTTATGATCAGTTCTTAATTAAGATTTATTTAATTGATGCTAGCCTAATGAACTGGTGTAGTTTATTTCTTATTTGAGCTGCCTTTTAGAGTATGGTATCTTTGATTTTTGTTCATCCCCTTAAATGCGATAAAATACAGTTTTCCGTGCTTTTTCTCTTCAAAACCTTCTATGCAATATTGCAGTATATTGGGATTAGCCATACCCTTTTTTCCGGATGTTTTAATCGCTGCTCTTATTCTTTTACTTGAAGGTCAAAGCAAAACTGTCAACTTTATTTTCTCGATTTTAATTAATTTCTCCTTTATGTCAAAGTATTGGACGATATATGTATAGAGATATCAGTTATGCCAAGTGTCTTCCCTTCCTGATTGTCCTTTTGTAATTATTTTTACCATTTTCTTTTCCAGTGAAGAATACCATACGTAGAGAACCTTAGATGTGAAGTTTGGACTCATTTTTTGTTTATATGAATGCAATCAGATTTAAGAAAAGTAAAGAACATTAAAGAAGGTTTAGGAGTAGAAAAATGAGAAATTTGATTAAGCACTAAGGTGAAGAGTTTTGTGTATTGTGTAACCAGGGTTAAAACCTCGTTCGGATGGGCGTACTGGATTAGGAATTCGCACATACAATCTCATTTTCTCGAGCATATATTAGCAATCTCAAAATATCCTGCTATTGCAAATGCTTCAGTACACTACCAATATCGTAATAATTTCTAACCACTTTACTTACTAATAAACTTTTTCTACATTTCTTTCATTTCGTTGTCAATTTGGTTATTCTGTATATCCGTCTGCCTCTAGTGAACAATGTCTGTATTAAAATTAATTCAAGAATTTTCCCGTCTTTGTTGCATTAATTTATCTGCTTTTGTATGGAGACCGTGGGAATCTTATTTTCATGAATATTAGTGAATTGTAATTTTTGTGCAATCTTTATTTTTTCTACTATTGAATTCAGTTTAATTTTTAAGCAAAAGCAAGTTTAAGGGCAGTGCACTGTATTTTCCTGAAGGGGTGGGGTGGCTATGCTGTTAGCCGAGATTCTTTATGCATCCTCCCCAAGAGTGATGCCTGTTTTATTATTGCTGAGTTTCCACCCCTTCATTGGGTGATATGTCTTATTCATGAAAACTGCTCTGCCAGATTCTTCAACGGCTTAAAAGCGGATTTTGTTGGCGAGGCCTATATTTCACATCTTGTGTGTTTCCGCCTTAGATTCTTCCAATATTATTCATTTAATTAAATCGCGTTACCTCCTTTTAAAATCGAAATAAAAAGGTAAAAATTTGAGCCGCATTTCACTTTTAACTTATTTTGAATTTCAAACCATATTTTATAACAAGTAATCGGTTAAATCCTAATGGCTTAACTATACTATTTGTGTATGCTATTTGCTGTTATGAAATTCTTATGGATGGCACTTAATGAATTAAGTATTATTTGAAGATTTCGCTTACATATGTACGTAACAAACCAATTTCTCCTCCTCATTTTCATCTGAACGATGAAAAAATATTGTCAATTTTTAATAATAGCCTATTTAAATATTTCATATGGTCATTATTTTTTTATTTACTGTCTGAATTACTGGACTGTATCTCTGAAATGAATTGCAATGATGTTTTCGCACTTTTCACTTTTATGATAATGTCGTCGGTTAGTCGTTTTATAATTCTTGACCGGCAAACCAATGGAAAGCAAAGTTTGTCTTCTCGCTTGGAAGTACGGTGGCGACGGAATTATATTTGGGTTTTATCATTATTATTACTCATGTCAATGCAAAATCTTTTAATTATGAGAATAACAAATGAGTTCAATAGTGTATGAATTGGCTCCCAGATCTATTGGTGAGATAACGTCCACAATATTCAGAGCTTGTTAATCTAATGAAATATATTTCTGTTATTGGCCAACCCTTTTTGGAAGTGAGTCGAAGTGTATTGGGGTAATCATATATCTTCCTTTCAGAATCGCAGTGTTCGATATTTAACAGTATGCTCGTTTAAATTCACCACTGGACTATTAGTCGGGTGTTCGCCATTAGTAAATGGTACATAGAGCTAATTTAACTTTCTCAGTTTTATATGGATTAATAGATGATTTGGATAAACTTTAAGGTTTTAGTTTGTCCTGCAAAGTCTTAACTGTCCTGAAAAAGATTGTTTACTCTGGAACTTCCTATTCCAGTTAAGGTAGTCGTAGCATGTGAATTGCGTATTAATCGAAGCGAGTTTAGTTGTGAGTCATTCAGTTGGCTGTTGCGCAAATTTAATTAATAACATCTTATGTTTCATACGTTTGTTTGCTTCTCACTAAGTCCAATTTAAACCTCGTTCCAGCGTCTAGTATATTAGGCAAAACGGTTGACTGTTCAGGTCCCTGTTATTCCCACATTAACTCGGTTTATCAAAGTAATTGTTTTCTCGCGACTCATTTCCAGACACAGTACCATCCAGCAATTGAAAAAACCGGTCCAGACAGAACGTTAGGGCCCTTCCGGATTTTTTTTTGTTTTGATGACTATTCGCTTTCAAAAAATGTATTTACTAAATCGGTCTTTAAATCACCGATGTTTGGCTGAATGAGTTAGTGTCTTACTTCTAACGAACGATCCAGATCTGGAGTTATAAAATGTAAGTCGAGACTGATGATTAAAGACGGAGATAATTGGAGTTCTCTATGGTCTTTATTTTCAAAGAATGGGTTTGAATACATAAAGAGAGAATTGAGAAGAATGTTGATGAGCATAACCATGCTTTTTTCGTCGTGTCGACTTCACTTCCTCACCTTCCCTCTTCCATGCTAGTTGGTGTTTAGCAAAATTACCTTGATATTGTATTTCTTCGGTACAATTGACTATTATCCTACTGGGGGTACTGTATTTCACAACTTTTTGTGTTAATGAATGGTTTGATATGATCTCTATAAATTGATCAAAATATAAAGTTTTAATTGTCTCTAGGTTTTCCGAATCACATCTTTTCATGAATTGGATCTAGATGCAACCACACATTCTTAGTATAATTTGTCAATTTTTCTTGGGGAATTCGTCTTAAAATTGTGTGTTCAAGAGTTAGAGGTTTTATTTCCAATCTTATGCGTGTCCACATTGAATGGATGATTAAAACCTTCTCATCCTGAGACATCTTTTATGAGTGTTAAGAAACGTCCCGTTATTGGGTTTCTACTGTCATTATCATATTCGGCCGAACTTCCTCCTATTTTAAATCGGCTTTGCTTCTTTATTTCTAGACAACTGAAGCATGAGAATCTCTTGGCATTGCTAGGCATTACTGAGGACAGAGGGACGGCAGCGACAGAATCTGCAACAGCAACAGCGGACACAACCTCTCCGTCCTCCACACTCTGTTTGGTCACTGAATTCTCGCCTCTCGGTTCCCTTCTTGCCTTTCTTCGCTCACGTGGACGCACCGTCATCACTCATTCCGCCCTGCTCTCCTTCGCTACGTGAGTCTGTTATCTTCGCCAGCTGATGGCGCTGTCATTGTGTACATCCATTGGATTAAAAACAATAATGAGAAATCAGAATGGAATTTGAATATCTCATCTGCCCAAGATATGTGCTGAATGGAAGTTGTACACCATCTATCCGTTCTTCATTCTGCGCGATTCAGTTATTAATTTCTACGGTGACAGTAGCCTCATTTACCGTGTTTCTATCAGCACCATTTTTCTGACTGATACCCTAACAGTCATCATTAGTGGTCTTCGATTGACTGGAGTCATGAAAACCAGTTTGATGAAAATATTTTACGTTTCCTACTCTATTTACGAATATCTGTGACCTTTTAAATAGTTAAGAACTAGTCACTCTCATTTGCATAATTTGGCGCTCTGCCATGATATTGAAATAAATCAAACTGCACAAGTCTAAATGCTGTTTGCAAACAAACTCCTAATATATTAACAAGTTATAGCGCTCCATGTTACTAGAACTCTATTAATCGAAGTAAAGTATCGGTTATTTTCAGTAGATATCTTAACTGTAGATAAATACATATGTGAATGTTTTCACCCTAAAGATAGCTGAAATTGTCATCGGTAGCTGGTTAGTCCAGCTTGACAGTCTTGTATAAATTGGGGTCTAAAATGGAAATTCATTAAGGTAAGCTTGATGGAGGAGCATGGGATCTAAACGGTGTACATAATATAGACCAAGAATCATTAAAAGGTGAAAGGATGAGAGCATGTGACCATCTTGCCTGAATGGTGACGGTCCTCCAAGTAAGGGATCTGAAGATGGGTTACTGTCCTGATCTAGATAATTTTTACCTATTTGAAATAATCAGCTTTTCAAATTTTCACGGTAATGAAATTTTATAATTAAGAATACAATAAATCAAAATTGATTTTTTCCTTTCAATTTGACATACAGGGGTAAAATTCTAAAAACAACTGTTGCAAAAGTTGAGTTAGTCAAAAGGGTTTGTATGAAATGATTTAAGTATCAGTTTAGCCCTGCTTTTTCATATTTATTCACTGCACCAGAAAGGACGTTAACGATTCCTTAAGTAGTATGAATCGACTGTTAACTAATGTGCATTTTATTTAATTTCGGAAATTTTGTGCAGAAGTCTTAGTTAATACTCAATGAATATAATTTACCTTAACTGCCACTTTCAAAAAGACAAGTTTTCCAAAATTTCTGGGTCACATTGACCCAGAACGAATGTGACGTTTGAATGTATTTCACTGATCGATGCACGTGGTTGAATTTAGGAAATCAATTGTTGACACTTGGTTTTACAAGGCAGACACAAATCTTGTTGCTCGTTTGTCGAAATGGGCGCTAAACTTAGTGTTCATCGATTTGGCTTGGGAAAGTTTGACGCTTTCTCAAAGGACTCCTCACGAGTTCACAAGTTCTCGCAATCGCGCATGAATCAAACTGAAGGTAAACGTTCAACCAACGATGTGGCAACGTCATGCAAATATCAAATGTTTAGCAATAAGACGAACATCATGGTCGATCACAATGAGGAAACTCATCAAAGACCAATCAGCAATGAAATGAGTTCTTTAGAGGCAAACTGTAACGAAATTGACATCTCATCAACGAATGGAGATGTAGAGAACATTCAGAAGGGCCTTAGAACACTTGAAATTAGAGAACAAATGATTCGGCACGGACGGATAGCTTCGGAACATCAGGAGACTGAGAAGTATGAACTGGTGGTTGATGTTATCACGAAAGCAAATAAGAGCTTGCTGAAATGTGATGCGACTGGAGACGCTCATACCAATCAAGTGTCTTTCAGGACCACTTCTGCTTTAGGAGAACACTCATTGCTAGGTTTTTCAAAGACACAATCTGGAGACATTGTCTACACCGCATTTATTAGAATGAAGAATACCAGAGTTGATGAATATGAAATACTGAAGAAGATATCGGCACGCAAGATCACCGGTCTTGAGAAGCAGTTAAATTGTAGAATAAAGCTATATGAAGAAGCATTTAAGATGCGGGCACAGATTGTGTTCAAGCTTGAAATTCGAGGCTCAGATTACAGAGATGTGTTGAAGTGCAGGAATTCATTGCCGAATTGCATAACCGAGAGGCTCATCAGTGCAGATAGCTTCCAGGAAGGGTATATTTAAGATGTGGTTTAAAGTAAGGCAGCATTGCCTTCTGTCTAGAAAACTAGGATAAAATAAACTCTTCAAAAAGATCTCCCTATTAATTTTTTGTTGGGATGTTTGTAATTTCAATCACATTCAATTAATTAACGTGTTTCCATTTGGTTTGTTGGGTAAGAGAATGTTTAAATTGAACAAAACTTTTGCATTGCGTGCATGCTTATAAAAGAGGCTATTGGTTGGCTTAGATCAGTAACTTTGATGGATAAAATTCAGCTGAGCCTGAAAAATGCTACTACTTATTTCATTACCTATTGTTGATAATATTTGAAGCAATGGGACTGTAATGTGGATCGTGGTCACGGAGGATGAATAATTCAAGTCACTTATGTCACGAGAGCAGTTGGGAGGTAACCAGAAAAGCCTCCCCAATTTTTGTTGGATACATTCAGTTTGTATGCAAGTGTTTCAGCGCACGACTTCAATATTCGCATGATGATTGGCAGCAGTGTGTGGGTCTTTTTTATCGGTGATCGATACAATAATTACAAGCTGGATTCAATTTGTTATATAGTTAGTTCTACCGATTATTAATTCAATATGAACACACAAACATGGGGGCTGTGATCGCAGTTTAATATTGCCTTTGTCAACGTTGCGAACAGAAATCTGCATACCAAGTCCGAGATTTATATTTCACAACTGATACGTTTGCATTACAAATGTCTGCGTTTGTCTATCATTCAAAATTCTGATTTATATCTAGGAATGTGGAAAAATAAGTTTGTATCTATGAAATTTTTTCCTGGAAATATTCATCGAAAAGCTTTTAGAAAATCGATTTGCTTGACCCAGCCAATTTACATCCTTTCAATACATATAGTGTTATCGTAATTGGTTTGTTTATTTTTGAGTAGTACCTCATATCTGCTTAAAAGTGGACATATTTATTTAAATTATCTTACATTTAATGATTGTGTTGATTATCCGCCTAGTTCTTCAACTTTATGGGTTCTTGGTTACTAGTTCTCCAGTAACTCTGTTCTATTCAAATTATCAGATCTTAAGTGAAGTAGACTGTTATCTTACGAAATCACATCGCTTTTACACTGGCTACGAAGAGAAGTATATCATTGAAAACCTTCAGCCCTGCTGAGATACCGTCATGTGAAAGGGAAGGCCATCTCAAATGAATATTCGTTTATTAATTTTGAAATCTTCAAAGTTCATATTCATGTTCCTCCATTCGATGTTACATTAAAAACTATATATTACTTTACTCAACTCGTTTCTTAAGTATAATCTTTTACTGATGGAATGTACTTAATTATAAATTAATGGCTTTCTGTAGGGATGTGGCTCGGGGTTTGGCCTACATAGAATCGCGTTCATTTCTGCACTGCGACGTAGCAGCTCGCAACGTTCTTCTTTTCAACCCTTCCACTCCGCACGCTCCCCATCCTGTGGCCAAATTGGGCGACTTTGGTTTAGCCTTTCGTCTCCGACCGAACATCAATGGTCAACATCAAAAAGACTACGAAGCCTTAGATGATGGCGATTTCGGTAGTAGTGGCACTGATGAAGCAACGTGTTTTTTGGCCTTCAATGGATCCCAGAGGATGGCTAATAATGTCACTCGCATTCCTATCAAGTGGACAGCTCCAGAAAGCATTAGGACAAGGGTACGTGGCTCATCGCACTGCCTGATCTGTTTGATTCGAATTGGATTAGAATTTGAGAGAACAAAATACATTGCATAAATAAAAATATTTTTTTAAAGAGAATATAAAGCTTAATACGGGTGTGAACGAATAATGATAGATGTGTGATCAACGCACCCCAATTTCGAGTTTAATTGTATCTATTAGGTTATTTCCGATATCTCTAAAACATTTCTAAATCCAAAACAGGAAAAAAGCAAAGGCTGACACGCAAAGCGTGCATTTTTTTAATAGTCTTTTTGAAGGCTCGATGAAAATGCAGAGTACATTTGTGCACCCATCTGCCCCTTCTATCACACATATGTCTTAGTTGTGAGAGCCATAAAGGCAAATTAGTGGCGAACAAATTTCGAATTTAGTTATGGAAAATCGATTACATGTATGGCACTGCCTTTAATTCAAGCACTGTTGGCGAATAAAGTAGACCGTCGCTAATGCTCGGAGTGCTTTTAAAGAATGCCGACGAGACAAGGTTAATCCACTTTAATTTCATAGACCTAGTTTATTAAAATACATTTTTACTTTGGAATTTTCATGGTAAGTCTAAACTGCTAGGTCTCCCGTTAATTTGTTTCATTTTCTGATGTCATGAGAATTTCCACCAAATTGATAGGCTCATAATTCGGGAATTTGTACTTTTAAATAGAAATTGTTCCCCTGTAACTAGTTAAATAATTTAAATAAAAGTTATGATTTAAACGACTTTTCTTTTAGCAATCGGCTCGGACAGCTTGAACTTTCTTAACTAGGCCAAAGAAAGTGAGTGTTTTAGGCGTTTTTTTTTTCAAAAACAAAGTGGGAGTATTTGTAAAGTTTGGCTATTCACTACCAATTTATTTGTCATCCCTCTATTAATGCCACTCTAAACCCATTAGTTTGAAGGATGAATCATTGCCCATTTCCAAAATTTTTATCGAAGCTATTGTTAATTCCTGGACCGTAATTTATCTCGTCCTCACAACGGCGCTTAACCCTGGGTAACCTCAAATTCTCGTATAGAACCATAGTGCGTCCTCAGGTTGTTTATTTTAATTAGCGGAATAAGCTTAGTAAGTGGACCTCGAATAGGCGCTGCTTAACCCTGCGGTGACCTCAGCTCCCCATAGCTACGTCCGAAATCATTTCCATCTGTTTATCCTATTTCTACCCTTTTTCCTTGAAATTATATAAAAACCCCTTTTACACCAGCATGGTGGGACCAAAAGCTATCAGCTCATACATTTTTCTCTCCCATTAATCGGTCTTACTCTCTCGAATCTTCGTGAACTTTGGTCTACGCAACTGTTGTGTCCCACTTTTAGAACTGTTGGTTATTGCTAACTGCCAGCTCTAGTGACTATCCCTACGAGTTAATTCCTATCTTTGCAAAAAAAGGATGGGCCTAATATTATTAAAGAAAACTTTTTTCACGGGTTACTTCGAAAATCGCCCTGTATGAACCATACGCTTATTTTACAGGAAGGAAATTTGTATTATGCGAGAAAAAACGTTTGAATGTTGTGAGCACCACACAAATGGCCGTATGATATACATCTGCCTTCTAATAGTTATATTTTTACATTGGGGGTTGTAATCGAAGTTTAGTCCTCACTCTGGGTGTTTTATATTTTTTCATTTTGGTATTTGATGATCTACTGAAAATATTTGCCTCTTAAATATATAGATTTATTGACATAATCCTATAGAAGGCTTCAGTAGCCTTGACTATGTGTTCTTTTCCAATCTGATGTTTTTGATTCCGTGTAATCGTGAAAACTTACTGTCTCAAATATCTTCCCTTTCCTAGCTGATATATTGGAGGCCTTATCGGTCGCTCCCATGATTGACGATGCTCCCATGAACTCTAACAACGTGGCTTGTATATCCTTATATTCTACTCGTCTGATTTGAGAAAGTCTGTTGTCTTCTGTTAGCTACTAAATAGATCCCTAATCAAGCTTCTATAATCTAGATTATATTGCTATTGAATCCATTTTCAAGTTAGATATGTTAATTCAAAGATCCATGCTCAAATTTAGAATGCCTTTCAAAAGATGGGATGTGAGGATGGAATGTTCAATCTTCGGAGTTTCGTAATGATACATGGAAATACGTTTTGAAGCAATTCCGTTGATGACCTAGTTTCTGCTTCAGTTAATTCTCTGAAGAAGGGGAGAATGCTTGCATCAACACAGGTACAAATCGATAAACATCTTGGGATGAGCAAAGCGGAATGAGTCGTTTGGGTATGCTTATCGAAAATCGAGGGGAGACTTGGCTGGGGTAAAAGTCGGAAAATCATGGTTGGATTTGAATTCTCTTTTTAATTTGTAACTTATCATTTATTAACTTACTAGTAGTAGCACAATTATGCCTCTACATCTTGAAGGTCTTATCAGCTCCAAGTGCAAAAATAGGAAAATCAATCGCAAAAGGCTCAACCGTAAGGCATCTGCTGAATGACTGCTGGGAATAGTTCCTTTTTTATATAGAGAGGAGCGTGTCCATAATACTTTAATGCCATTTTATCCCCTCCTGTTTTAGGTGTTCAATCATAAGTCAGATGTCTGGAGTTTCGGCGTTATGCTCTGGGAACTCTACTCCTTCGGCCGTCTTCCCTACCCCCGTTTAGTAAGTGTTCCCCTCTCTCCTCAAAGCACACTACCCTTCTGACTAATCAACTAATCGTCTTCCCAACTAATTGCAATAACCGCTCTTTGATGATTAATCGCCTTATGATTGTATGAAACACGCAAAACTTACACAGGCGTAAGCATATGATTTACTGACTTAAAAGTCCTAGTGTTTGAAGAGTTAGCTTGACAACTCTATTTCGCCGTGTAGAGTGTAAATCTTGAATTCCCCCAAAAGTTGAAAATCGCTAAATCAGTGCATCGATATATTGAAGGTATTCAGTCCATGCATTCACTGCTACAGGAGGTTTAGATTTCACTAATAATTATTTACCTTATCCTTAGATTTGACTGCCATAAATCAGTTTGTTTTAAAATAATCAGACGAACTAGCAAATAGTCTCGATGTCTCTAATTTGTAGAGGAGTTAACTGTTGATACTCGGGCCAAATTAGGCATCATGTGTCGTTATTTTCCTCACATATTTCCTTGTTTTCGAAAACTGCGACTTTGAAATTTATGCAACTGCTATTTATGCTTGAAAAATTCGATAATATGTTTATGTGTTTCGTTAGATGACAAATCAAGTGCTGGCTCATTTAGAAGCGGGAGGACGAATGGAGGCTCCCCAGGACTGTCCACGTTTTATATACTCCCTCATGCTGGAGACATGGTCTGCAGAGCCATCCCGACGACCTTCCTTTGAAGAGATCCTTGCAAGGCTCCAACATCCGCCGAGTCAGGAGGATTTGGAGGATGCCACGGCCTTCCAATTGACTCGCAACATTGGAGATACCAGCGGAATTAGCGCCTATGATAGCATCTTTGATGACAAGATCGTTTAAGTAAGCGAGGGATCTCACTATTAAACATCTTGAAGGTATTAAAATTGCGCTGCTTGCTTTGATGAATTAAGCTAACTGAAGTCAGTAGGAAGATTAGTTGTTGTGTGATTTGTGTAAAGCTCAGTGGGGCAAATCTGGTGGAAGATAAAATGGGGAAGAACAAGTAGAAATGAATTTTCCCGGGATAGATTAAAAAACTACTATCGCTGACTAATAAAACGCCAAGTCACGGGTGATATAAACTAGACTGTCACGGTAATATTGTTAGCTCCACACTGAGATAGTACTATGGGCTGACCGTTATTTATTAGGAATATACATAGTTTCAGACATATGGGAAGATGATTAGCCAATAATGTAGCAGTACCAAGAGTCCCTTTTGAAGTACTACGAGTAGGTGGTTGATATTCGATGAACCGGAGATGATTTCTGTCCAGTTGCTCTAACATCTTTCCCACAGTATGGTTAGTGCAGTGATGTGAAATCCTGATCAGTTTTGTTATACTTGCGCAGCTGGATTCCTTATCGTTAAGCTGCACCGATATCAGTTTTGTAACATTCATCAGCAGGTGTTCACACCGATTCTCTGTTGGTGGAAAGATAACTATCATGTTGTACCGGTGCCACTTGCTGTGTGACAATGGTACGCCAAGAAATGCGAATTTAGGATTTGTTCTGAAAAGTTCTGCTTTTTTTCCTTTATGATAAAATGAACCATGCCATGTTTTTTTATCTATTTGTGGCTCAACTTGCGTGACTTGGTTACGAGGCCATCGCCTTAGAACCACCGTTGTGTTTTTTCTTAATCTCATGAAATTTAACGGATATGTTTATTACCATAAGGATTAACGCCACCAGAGAGAATACATAAACAGAATCCCTGAGAAATTTTGAGGAAAATCCCAAACTAATATCTTCCAAATTGCTATTTCGATCCAAGACTTTTATTTAATAACGGTTAAAGTTAAGGAAGGTATATGTTACTCCTCCTACTTACGTTTTCTAGTCAAATTATTCATTCTTTTATATGCATAAATTAAACTTTTCCCTTTGTTCCCGTTTCAGGAAGATCGACGGTATCGTGGACATCGTTTTATAAATTGACATCTTCGCCATTCTGCCCCCTTCGACTATCATTTCTCTTTTCCCATGTACCTTCTTGCACTTCTCATTATTATTTTGTGTACAGTAAATTATTACATAAATATGTAAATTTTATTCCCTTATTTCAATGAAAGGCGATTGTTTTGGAATCAAAATTGGTGGCGCTAACACTCATCGTGAAAATTTCCGTGTAGCAACAGGCTCATGTATTGATGTGAGTATTAAGGTTTATGAAATCGCGCAATTTGTTCTTTTTTGTTCCTACCGCTGAATAACGCTGAAATAAGCAAATGAGCATCATGATTGTATGGAGTTCATCCAATCAGGATTAAAAGCTTTAGGGTATATTGGATTGGCAAACATTCGCCCACGCATGAATGAAGTGATGAAAAATGAATGAGTCATGTACAATGCTAATGGTAAAATTCTCAGTTGATACAAGCGGTCCTGGTCTAGGGGCGCAAACCGCTGTAAGCATGCACATTTAGGTGTTAGGGCCGTATGCTACCTAGTGGAAACCAAATATAAATTCTAATCGCGTTCCTCATTTGTGCATTCTAAAGCACTGTAAAAAACCAAATATTTGTCGTTTCACAGTTAGAACAAATAACTGAAAAGATTTCAGACGCCAGTTATGACAAAAAGAAACAAGCCGTAGAACTTAAAGGGAATTGACGTTTGACAGTCCCGAAATTAAATGCTGTACTGCACTACTCTTACGGAGTATATAATGAGTCATGCTGTACGACCTTCAAATCTTGACCGATATCCAAACTCAAGTCTATAAACAAATACCTGAAGAAAGCTCATAATCTATGTTAACAATTACTAAAGAATGACATTTTTTTGTCTCAGTTGAACAATGAGCACAATTTAAGAATAAATCTTAGAATCTTCTGACCCCCAAATTTGGAGACCTACTTTCATGTTAATCCGACAACCAAAAATTATTAAGATCCTTATTTCTTATTGACTTACCCAGAGCCTCAAATAAATATGAAAAAGATATCAAGAGAAATTATTGGAAAATTACACCATTACACACAGAATCAATAAAATATGAAATAATAATCGATACAGGAGTTAGATTTGATTAATCCACAGCCAGCAGTATTTCAGTCTCTTCAGGTACCTTTTTCATCTCGAAGCTTCCAGGAATCGTTTGACTTCCGATTGAAGTTTCGGTTTATAGTCCGATCGAAGAGAGATGAAGTTTGCAAGAAGCTCCTTCGGAATACCAGATTGTTCATAGTCTTGCCACACCTGTCGAATATTCTGCGGTTTGATCAGCATTAAATTCATAAGTTTCAAGAGAATATCAAACAGGTAATCGATTTTGGGGCTCTTGCATTCACGAGCTGTATCCCTATAAGCGGTAACGTCTTGCATTGCAACGAAACCTCCTAGATAAAGGTAAATTAACATATTTAAGCCACATGTTAAGAAGGGATGGAATTACAATAACCCTCAAGCTCATCTCATTGGGTTCATCTTGGGTAGTTAAATGCCACTCTGACGAAAAAACCTTAATTAGCCAGTGCTGTTAGTCATTCGATCCCATGACTCTTGACTTGGCAGTAATGCAAGGAGGCAGACATTCCAATTCACCCTAAAGACACATCCACATTTAAAACCTATTTTCTTGAATAGGTTAAATTTTAATAATTTCGAAATAATGTAAAAAATTGAAGACAAATGGTGACCGAAGTAAATAAATGTTACGATGGTATTGCTTATTGTTTCAGGCTGAGTGGAAAGCTACCTCCAGTGAAGAATAAAAATAAATAAGCGGTTTGCCGAAGATCCAGTGAATGACACCAACAAGCGTAAGTTTTTTTAATTTACCAAATATAAACAATCTCCAAAACTCTTCCTGAATGCAACAAATCTCCGAATCCTAATCTCGTAAGCAAGTTTGTCAAGTGAGTAAGATTATGACTATTTGAACGTACGTAGCATGTGTGATCATGGCAAATGAAACTATTAAAAGTGTTTCTTCCGGTGAGTACACCTCCAATGATAATTATTAAAAGCATCGAAATAGATCTGTGAAAGATGACAAATAAACAATATACATATTTCAGTAAAATCAATAACCGAGATCTAAAAGGCTTCATGCTTTATGAAAAGCCCAGTCAGTTAAGATATTGGTAATGAACGATGACATCAGACCCAATGAAATATACTTCTAACGGCTGATCCCTAATAAATAGCAAAATACATACACAGACATCAAACAGAATATATTCGTGGACTCTGGTCTGTTGGTCAGCAAATATATAGAGGGCTTACTCAAATTACCTGAATATACATGCTTACCAGTATCTGAGAAGGAATAACCATAGAAATGGTCAACCAGAAGACGATGGAATCGCAATCCTAATTCACAGAGGAAAGTAGAGAGATTCTGACCATCCAGATTCTGTCGAGCATCATTTATCACTCTTCGAAGGAATCTGCAAACATCCTGACATGCCTAAAAGATAAAATATTTTCATTAATACTCATTTCATGCGGGAACTTTTACACAGGGGATCAACTATGTTATGATCATAGTTGAAGAAGCAGGAAAATCACGAGGCTCTACATTTGCGGAAATGCAAATAAAACCAACGGATCACTAATCTAGTAATCAATCACAATCCGGATTTAACACTATTAGCAGCGCTTCATGAATAGAGAAATGTTACTTAATAATTTGAGTAATAATTAAAGTTCTCAATCGATGAAATCCACACGGCATTATACTGGACAATGAAACATACCGGAGAGCACGCAGACATCTCAGAGCCCACTCCAGGATTCATTATAGAAGAGTTGGATGCAGGCAAATCACTCTTGAAGTCAGCTTTTCGTTGTTCACTTGAAAGGATTAGCTGGATCCTTGTCAAAGCTAGAGTTAGGCACTGCTCCAAACCTATGGAGAGCTTATCTTCCAGTCCACGTCTTAATTCCTGACGTCTTGATTGACAGATTTGCAATTGTGTCAGACTTCCTCTACATGATGGAAATAAATATTTATAAGAGAAAACGGATCTGCAGATCTGATAGGTAACACCACGTCTTTGAACTCCCAACTTCATTTAGGAAATGGGATTTCCGACACGTACCTTCCGTAGAAACGTGAATTCTACCACTCCCACTATTAGTCAGATTTTATCAGTGCGGTTGAACATTTTATTCATTTGGGGTATACCATCAGACATCGAACCCCTGATATCTGGCTTCGCAGTCAAGCACATTAATCACCGCGTAATTATATCACAGCATAAGGTAATTACAATTATGAAGAGACATAGACTTGTGAAGCCAAAAGACGCAAACAAAGATTTAAAAAAACGGTAAGCATTTATGTTCCGAAATATCACTTCTGATAATCTTTCATTTTTAGGAAATCACCATTATTAAATTAAGATGCCTTAGAAACTAAAAAATTTAAACATTCGATGATTTCACAGTAAATAATAGAAATATAGAAAAAAATAGCAGTATCTACGTTAAGAGAGTAGTTTAGAAGTTTACAGATAATATTCAAAAACACGATTTGAACCATGTAGAAATCAGAGAAGTGATCGTTCAGAAATAAATTAAAATCAGTGTGGAGCGAAATGCTGCTTTAATATTCGAAGATTGAAGAACATTAGCGTTTGACATCAGGAAGAAAACTGATTGTGAATGAAGGGAGAATAGATTGCAAGTGCTAATAACGCAGCTTATACGTTTGGTACATCAGTGATATACATCCATTACTGAAAATGACAGTAACAATTGAGAAATGATCGAACGGGATAGCTTTAAACTCGCTCTAGCTATAAAGGAAAGTAGGAAAATCGTTGTCTTTTAGTCAATAAACTCCAAATAATTGTCCTGATTTTTAAAGCACTTTGAAGCCCGTAATCTTGAGCAAAGTGAAGACATTCTAGAACTCCCCCCCC
>CAADRB010000057.1:55458-94495 GCA_900708905.1 Hymenolepis diminuta | reverse complement strand
CAATTTGAGTAACTCACATTTTGACCAATCATTGAATGCATATTGATTTCATTACCCTGATCGTACATTAGCGCAGATATTTTGGAAAAGTGAAAAGTAAAGTGGAACTTACGAAAGTAGAGGTCCAATGAATTCACTGACGGCTTTATCGAAGAAGCCAAAGAGGGTAGTACTCTCATTTACTGCCGCGAAAAAGGTGAAGGTTGGATCAGCGTACTTGAGATCCACACTGTTCAAAACTACGAGGAAATAAAGGAAAGGTGTTAAGACAGTACTGATCTTTTGAAGAAAAACAACTAGAGATCCAGCAGAGGCAGCAGCAACAGTGTGTTCCAACAAAAAGTATCATTCCGAGAAATAAGACGGATCTTGCTGCCGTGAGAGTGATGGGACAAGCCTACCGATAAGCAGATGCATGCACACAATCGGATCAATCAAATCATGTTCAAAGATGATATGTATTTATATATGACGATGATAACACAAATCCGAATTGGATTAAGACAGTAGGTAAATATGGTATTTGTATCTGTTAATATACTCAGTAATGACGAAAAGAGCGTAAGAAAGGTAGAGGAGTGCTGTTTAGATCATACAAAATTTTGACAAACGTAGAAATTAAGGATACATAACGATGGTAGATATGGAAGCTTTTACGGCTAGATTGTGCAAGTATATATGAAAATTGATATCAGTAAAATCTAGAACACAAGAGTGTTGTAAAGTATTTGTAACTTTTCCTGATCCAGATTAGTAGAATGGGGGTTTAGTAAAGTCTGAGTTACGAAAACACCAACTTCTTAAAATAAAGAAACAGAGATGTTCAAAGAGCAAGATATGGTCCGAAATTATAGGACTTAGCCCGAAGACTCTTGAGAAGTAAATAAGATACGATACAAGACCTAACACCTAATCTTGTTATTCAAAAACTTGGTGGTAGTCGAAAGTAAAGTATAGAGGAGCAAAAAACGATTAATTATATTTACACATTGTAAAGATGGACATTAATGTAACAAACCGATGGTTCAAAATAAGTCAAAATCCGCAAAAGTTGTATAAAATAAAGATCCGATTCCGTTTTCCGATTAGGTTAAATCTATACCTCTTCTTCGGTGATCCTTAACTGTGGAATGACTAAGGTGATGATGACTTGTTTCATTTTCCACGGAACTATGCCGTGCTGACCGCAACTTGAACCTATGCACTAAGTGCACTTTTGGAAAGTCCACTAAATCAAGCACACGAGAATGAAGCTCAACTATTCATCAATGGAGAAATAAACCGATAATCAATGTGCATATGCTAACTCACCTTGCAAGGCCATGCTAATCCCGTAATCGATATGTTCGTTGATTAAATAGCGAACTACCATGTCCAACATCTTCAAGCCGATTGATGGACGATCTTCGGGTTTGGCCAACTAAAAGAGATAATCCATTATGAAATGAGACTCAGAGATAAGCACATGCAAGAAAGCGATTGAGATCTTTGAAGTGAGGTGGAGTCTTGCGATGATATAAGTACAGTAAAAATGGGAAGTCATTTCTTGTTCATTGTTAAGGTATCGAAAATGAATGAATATTCGAACTACATAACATTTCAAAGATACAATACTCGTATTGATTCAGACTAATTCTCCAAAAATAGGCATGGCATTCTGTTTTCTATTTATAAACTGACTTTAAAACAAAAATAGACCTTGACCTATCGCAAGCGCCTGAATCCAAGATATTATGGGTGAATATGAATATGATTAACGCATCAAGAGTTTGCGTTTAAGAGAAATGCAAACATTGCAAATCCAAAGGGTCAGTATCTCACTCTTAGCATTAACCATTCATTATCATTATTACTATTGCTTAAAGTCTCAGAAGAAAATATCAAAGTAAGAGGAACTGTAAAATAGCCCAATAAAGTTTGAAAAGATGAGCTTTCGAAATGAAGTAGAGAACTAAAGCCAGGATGTCAAGACTTTCTTTAATTAAACTCTGGTTTCATTAGGTTATTCACTTTTTACTTTGTCATACTGTTCAATAATGTTAGGATTAGAACATTCAATTCCTAATTAAATTAACAACAGCGATTAGCGACTAATTAATTTAAGTGATGGTAGGTCACGCCACCTCGATACATTTATCCCCTTCAATATTTAAAAACGGCCAATCGATGATATTTAGGAAGTGAACTCAAATGAGCTTTGACTGATTACTAAATGAGTTTGATAACAAGCATTCCGTGGCACTTACCATCATGCAGCGCTTAGTGGATTGCCGAACATCATCCAACATGTTGACAGCAACTTCTTGGGAGAGAAGCAGCTCACTTGCAGGAGATTCTCGACCACTACTGCTGCCATTGCTGATATGCAAGCGATTTTGAACTGCATTCTTCAATTCCGAGAACCTAGCGAGGAGAGGAGATCGTTTTTTTTTTCAATTCGCATATCTGTTTTGAGAGGGTGGCACAGGGAAGGAGATGACATTTAAATGCGTCCTTCACATATTTATGGAGAATATTCCATATTTTCCAACTCAATGTTTTCTATCTCTGTTGACGTGTTATTTGAACAGAATCTATGATGCACTTGTTTGCAAGGCACACACTTGTTGAAAGAAGCTCCTGAGTTTACACATTGATTTGGGGAGAGATTGTTAACTTTATCGTTATTTAGTAATAACTTTATGATTTCCAGGACAAGTCTAGCGATAAACTACCTTCCATCCACGCTTTCATCGGGCTATTGTGATTTTCGGCTTATTCTTCGTGCAAAATTTGTAATTAACATAAGTATTTTGCTAACAGCCAGACTTAAATTCAAAAGCTCATAACTCCTCTGTTTGGTTTAGAATAAGCAATTTTCCCACAATTGTGGCATGAAAATGAATAGTTAAGAGCTCAAATCAGATAGAATTAGAACTACTACAAACCAAAACGAGATAACTCACAATTAAAAAGTACTAATTAAAAGGTTATAATCATAAATAAACATATTGTAAAGCAAATCAACGCGAGAAAATGGGCAAAAAAACCAAATCCACAGCACAACACACACAAAGCTCACAAACCTTTTACAATGACTGTTAAGACGAACAAAAGAATTAATTTACCTTTTCCCTACAATACCCTCTTACATGTAATTCCAAAATGATATTTCAGCTGGGATGCCTTTCACCTCCTCTTGCTTAGTCTCATTAATATGGTTCTGAAGTTCAAATACCTCCACATCTCTGGTTAAAAATAAAATGCAGTGAAAAATTTTCTCGAAACAATGAATTTATTTCTTCTTTACAATCAACTAATCCCTCTGCTCTGATGAATTAAGCGTCTAACTTCATTTATGTTTTAAGCATGTTTCGATAATGAGAGCCAGTCTTGTCGTTCCTGAGGATTAAAAAGTGTAAAAGGAGAGCGAAACAAAATTTTAATTAAGCTATTGTCTGTACAATTTCGCACTTCCCAGAGTCAAGTTGCATACAAGCGCACATGCATTGATTTCTGCTCAAATTATTGCCCAGCTATCTCTTTCCATGTTCTTTAAAATTTTCGTCCTAAATTGATAGCACATAGCATATCACTTATATTGATTAATTATTAAGAAAATCCCATTTTACATCCGTTAATCACTTTTGTGGTTACTAACGGACCATTGAGGTCCACTTAAATACCTATCTTTGACATCGATTTCAAAATTCATAATTTTCTGACAACCTTTACATAAGAAACGCCTAAACTTTCAATATCTAATTTCAATTAGTGAAAGCGACAAATATAGATTCATTACCAGCCAAATAAATAAAGGCTTACCCAGAAGAGTTGACTATTTTTTTGTGATGATTTTGAGAGATATAGTAGGCAGCGAGGTGGCTTCGAAGGTGTTCATTAAGCCAACTAATTTCTCGAAATTGGTAAACAGCGAGAACTTCTTCCGCCAGACAGCTGAGTAACTTGTAGAGTTGGGACTCATCCGAAAGCAACTGCAGACGATCAATGAGTTGGAAGACAAGGCGATCCAGGCTATACAGTGATAAAATATTTCGATACAGTTGAGTACACTGGAAATCATAATTAGCTATCAAGAGTTCTCATACCATTCCAAAATAAGAGATTATCTGGCCTAACACTTATCACTTGCCTGGTAACGACTTTAAGCCTCGCAAACACCAATATTTAATACATAGGTCAGGATAGTTACATCGTTAAATAAACCATTTCGTAATTTAATAACAGTAGATAAAAGAAAGTGAAATTGTGATGATGACCGTTTTGAGACTATGATAGATTTGCAATTTACTAACCCTGAGCTTAAGATTTCGGATGCTAAGCACATTTTTCTTTCAAAACCACTTCTTTCTTCTACCTGAAATTGTCATACAATTCATTTTAGACAGACTCTAACCTCTCTACATAGGCGAAGTTCATACATAAAACTCACTGTCTACTTGGCTACGTTTTCCTTACCCTATGGGAAGATTTTAAGCTTGAGAAAGAAAGTAAATCCCTTAAGCAATAAAAAGTAGTCCCCCTAGACTAATTCTAAATCAAACCGAAATGCAGAACAAGTGCATAGTCTTCAATGCTAACCCACAAATATTTCCCCAGTTACAACCGAAGCATACGGAAATGATTGTTTTTAATCTCGATTTCTTCAATTTTCACTAAACATTATTCCATCTAACTCTTGTCCTTGATTTGTTTGATCAAATGGACTAAATGAATAAACTGTCCATGTTATCAGTAGATAACTAGTTAGGACATAAAGTCGCAATTGTACGATGAAATACGACAGAAAAAGAGTAAACAAATGAATAAAATAAAAAGAACCATTGATCTGTGATTTTGAATGCGAATTAACGCTCCTAAAAAGTAACCAATGAGTTACGTTTAAATAAAAATGTAATTGAAACCATGCAAGCGTACATATTAAGGAGTTAAACTAATGAGCGAGAATTAAAGGTAAGAGGTAAGTAAGACCCGGATAAAATTAAATCAAAAGTAACCACGGAACATACTTGCAGTACTCAGTATAGAGATTAGTCAGAAACGCATCGGTGGGCATATCTAGAGAAACTTTTGACTGAAAATGGGCCTATGTAAGCAGAAACGTAAGAGGGATCAAAATCACGAAATTAATGATAGTAAAAGACTTTTAAAAGTTAACCTTTAGATTGCGTGAAAAGAGGGCTTGAATTAGATGTATCACAACACTCTCTGGTCGCCTGAAAATTCGGATAACTTTAGCTTCAGTTTCTGAGAGAATATCAGGCAACATAGAAAGGTCACCCAAATCTGTAGGAAGGCACTAAAAAGCGAAAATACAAACCGAAAATGAACTTTACCTTAAGAAATTCATCGATAAAAACCTCTGCACATCCCGACTGACTTCGTGAATAGGAGAGGACATCTGCAATACGTCGCATCATATTATCATTCTCAGCCGCAAAATTGTGTCTAAACCATTTGACTAGTAGGTTCTCGAGGTTTTGACTTGCGACAGTTATTCTTTGCTTAGCTCCCAGGAATCGTTTATCATCTGGGAGTTCTAAACAAAGGGCGCTGAGAGCTCGTATGTTTGCTGTCTTTTCAATGAGTTTTGATTCATCGGCCTGAGAGTTAACAGAAATGTTCGCGAAAGTACCTCCACCCGCACCAAGGAATTTCGAAAATTCGAGAATTAGCTGACGAGCTTCTTTAAGGCTCTCGCGAGGCACATTACGTCGCTCGAGTTGGTCACCAAGATGAATGAACTTGCCAGAAACTACATTTATTTTGGTGTCGAGATCCTTAAACGTTTTACTAGCGTCGGAAAGTTGATCGCTTAATCGTTCTATTATGGAATGAAACTCATTGCTCTCTTTCCGACACTGTATCTGTAAAATATATACAGCGATTTAGAAAATTATAACTCTATTGAGTATCTTAGACGTTATGCATAGTTAAAATTACCTCTAGTCGTGCAGACTCTGATATTAACTTCACACGGGCATTCTGAAGATCATTTAAAGATTTAAGGAAATAGGTCCGAAGTTTGGTTGGGTCGATATTAGAAGTTGGAGTAATACCTGCTTTGTCAGTTAAACGGTCAATCAGACCTATTCCAAAGTCAAGCTGGCAAAATAATATTAAAATAGAAAGTTAAATTACTTCACCGTCCTGGGAATCATTATCCATTTGTAGGATATAATTATAGAAATGTAATACCTGAAATACGGTTATATGCACGATTTATCATCAAGGCTCATCATGAATATTAGAATGGTAGTAAACAACGTTAGAGAAAAGTCACAAATTCCAGGCGTTTTTTAAATTCTACAGTAATTAGTTAATGTCTATATTTTATTAGAATAATTTTAGCTTTTTATGATAAAATGACATTTATTGTTATTAAAAACTGAACTCCAAGAATGCTGATCACATTGATTAAAAGTTCCTTTTGAAAACGGTGGATAATTTACACCTAGTAGGCACATGGGCACTTTTTTGGCTGTTTCTAACCCGAATAAATGTTAATCACTCATTTATTTTTATCAACAAAGTAAAAAAAACTTCGCTATATAAAACTGGAACTTCACGCAAGTCCCGAGTTATAATCTAATTTTTGAAAAGGCTAATCTCGTTTTTATTTAAATTCCTCTTCCTAGTGGAAATACTGAAATGTTTCGAAGTATGAAGTCTGAACAAATTAATGCCGAAAAAGTTTATGAGCTATTTATTGATAATGAATAGCGACGGCGTTTTTTATAATTTATATTACATCATATATTAAGTTATTATCATTTTCATTTTTACATAGTAACTTCAGTATTCAACCCACAAAGTATTTATCTTTTGACAGCACTCTATAAAGAATCTAAACTCCGTTTTGGTTTATAATTGTACAAATAACTATCAAATCGGGTAAAATTCATTGACCATATGTTTGATCCAAATCTTGCATACATAATTCTGATATGTATTCTTGTTCATACTGCTTGAATTTCAAGTGAGGCATCTGAGTCAATTCAATGCAATTTCTTTCATCTCACAGTAGGATTCGTATATTTGAAGATATACATTCGGTAACCAGCAACAAATTCGAACTATAATGCATTATGTCATAGCCGAAAAATAAAAAAACACATTTACAGATTATTCAACCCTTCGCTGGTAATATGAATAATTTCAGTATATGAACACCTTCATTGTGCAACTAAATTAAAAGAGTGCGTAATTATGAAAAGATCTTATTTCCACACGAGAAAGGGAAATATTTGAGTTATTTAGGATTACTGAAGTTAATTTTCTGACACTCATTAAATTATGAAAATGTGCTGACTGTCCAATTGTTATTAAAGCTGGCTCTTTTATATTTATATGCCAGCACCTGACGATATGGGACGACAAAATATGTGTAACTATATCCCGTTTGGGCTATCCAATTGCCTGCATAGAAACATTTTAAGCCCTCATTCAAACCCAGAAAACAACTGGAAACGACTGACTGTACATAAAATTAACAGTTTAATCACGTGGCTGATGCGGTTTCCAAGTTACCTCCGAATTGTTCTAGTGGTATGAGTTACTTGACTTACTTGTGGTCCAGGTCCACGTTAGATCACAAGCAGAAAGTAGAAATAAGGCGAGAAGGCAGAAATTTGACTGGTAACTCAGAGCTACAGTGTTTATGCTTTGTATCAAGGTGATCAATACTCGCAGGTTTTCTCTAATTTGACCATCATCCTTTTCGATCTGCGGTGCATACCGTTCTTGACTACTTAACACTTATTCGGGACATAAACTACTTTCAGTTCGGTGGTGTTTTGATGACTTTTATTCATTTAGTTAATAAAATGTCTTATCAACTTCAGCCGAGCGATATCCAATAGATAAACTGATCGTAATGGTATAAACTAGAAATCATAGGAATACAATAAAGCAGAAGTCTTACCTTACAAAAAATGACTGTACAGTATTAAGTAGTCAAATATATACCTTAAATAATAGTTACATAGTTATTAAGATAGTCATTAATTTTACCCAGCTTAATAACGTTTGTGAATTTGCTTATCAGCCAGTTTAGGATAGAAATCAGCCAACAAAAAAGGTGTAATTCTCAGCTTATACAAGCTAAACGCTCTGTAGAAATGTATATGAGAGTTGTGTAGCCACCTATTCTTCAAAGTTGTTCAATTTCCTCTTCTGGGAAGTTATAGAAATTGTAAGAACGCTAACAGGGAAGACAAGAGGAATATTTGCATTGCGATAAGTTCGTATTTGATATTAAGTTTCACCCATCCAGGCACTCATAATGTTAAAACTATAGGTAGCTGTTTTTTCTTCACAGTGTATAACCGACTTCCTTTCAAACATTCAACTATTTCATTCATATTTAATGCTATGTACTATTAGTCAAATTTTCTAAATCCTTACCTCTGATAAATGCATAAGATTAAGCGTAATATTTGGACTGACTATCTATCCCAAACTCAGCCATGTGAAACTGCTACATATAAGAAAATAATATTTACCTCAAAAAATCCTTACATGTGAGATTCTTCATTTTCCTCCTTCTAATTCCTGCTTCTTTTAATTCCCTTTCATTCGAACGAATTTTTTTACATCGCGGTTGTAAATGGCGCATAATATAAACCGACCTATCTATACGTAAACGCGTGTCTTATTTTAATACGGTAGTTTGGGTCGTTTTATATTGTGTTGTCGGGTCGTGCTTGTAACTAGCGCAATTTCTTAGGGAATATAAGCGTTGGATACAGTAGCCTACAGAGAAGAGCAGGTCATAACAGAAAAAGCTAAAAAATCACGTACATTTTAATAGATTATATAGCATTCATATCGTACATAGCTGTAATCACCGTCAATCACCTTCCTGAAGTGAGTAAACTGATGCAGTTCTTTCAATTATTTATATGCAAATCAAAATGCCTTTTCCGAACATCATGGATTTCCCTAAGAAAAATGTCGAATTTGAACAATGTCGCCTCTATTTACGCACGCCTTCTAATGATTAGAGTACCTGCACATTTTGCAGATTCAGTCACATCATTTTAAATCAATTATTTATGTGAGTGGAATGATAATTCTTGCGCACAGGTTTAACAATTGTAACATTCAGTTCAATTCGCCACCAGAAATAATAATAATAAATTCGTTTATACGTAGGTACGATCTAAATGCTCTGCATTCACGAAGATAGATTTGGAGCCACTAAAACTGCGCTGCTCGTTGATTACATTTTATTTTTGATACCACCAAAACTAAGTCGTTAAATACATAATCATGATAAAACATATAAATTTGGACATTTATTATTGCAATAGCTGGATACAAAGTAAGTAAGAAGAAAAGAAGGAACAAATGCTAGCCAAGCGCCACGTTGAGCAAGTCAGGATGGTGTAAATTACTGCATGGTTGGACATCTTTTATATGTTTCTCAAAAGACATGAAAAAATGCATGCAACCATAATTTACTATCCATTTCGTTATCCATGTCATTAGTATTGACCATCCAGTAGGTCAAATTAAGCGGTTGGGCATGTCGTTCTCAGCACAAGTAAACGTCATCGAAACTTTTCGCCACCCGGCCACTAAGTAGCTGGATTACAGACGAACACTACTTAGCCATGACCTCAAATGAAGTAGGGTCCTCCTAATTCTCTGACACTCACTTCAGCTGCCCAAATACTCCCTTTCATAAGTGAAAATACACCCGCTTTCTCCACCTATTTGTTTGAACGTTTGCCATGATAAGAGATTGTAAAGATTTACATAGCCATGCAAAATATGTTAATAAATACAGTCACAAATTAAAACGGTAACTAATAAAGTTTCATTAATTATATTAATTATTATTATTTAATATCGATAGATAAACTTGAAGTACTATGCTGCTAGTAGTCTTAATGGGTGTTATTTTTGAAGGCAAATATCTGCATTGTGTCTCTCCAAATGAAGATAATTATGCAAATACAAGACTTTCTTTTAAATCTTTGGACAAAGTTTAAATATTGATCGTTTGAGATGGATCTGAAGTTTGATTATTCAAAATTTTCCTTTATCCGAGTAATATGATCTACCCAATCCTTATCAGGACTCCTGATCAATGGTAGATATTTGAAGCACATGCGAAATTTTGATGAATTTTCGTCGGACATTTCGCTGAGGATGGACACTGTTTCCTCGAATTTGGGATCAACTAGTTAATTTGAATGAATGCAGCTTCTTGGCTCCTTGTGTTTCGCTATCCCCAATCACCTCAGGGATGCCAGCCAGACCCCTTCTGAACACATGCTTTTATTTATCAAATCAGTTATTGAAAGTTAGGTCCCTGATCTGTAAAACACAATCTAGGAATGAAAATTTCTGTTTGTCCAGGATTTAAGTTCAAATGTTTCGTAAACTGTTCCATTAGTTTCAAGACGCTTTCCTGTTGTTTTTGTTGTTCCAGCATAATTTCTCTATGGTCCATTTGTTACTTGAGATTTTCTTGCCGCTTTTTATGATCTATTAAAGTTTATCTTTCTCGAAAACATTTTCCATATCAGATTTAAAATAACGAGTTCTTTTCAAAGCCACGTAATTTCGGCTAACAATCTCAAAACATCCACAAAAATAGCAGCAGAGAGTAAATGGGAAGGCAAATTTGTATGTGTTTGAACTTTATATAACGATATTCAGTTATCTCGGGAAAATTGTGCAATGTGTGGGGTTCACAACGCTGACAAGGCTGATTGAATCACGTGCGCTAGAACTCTCCGAGAAGTGCGAGATGTAACCGGTCGCGTAGAGAACAAGCGCGGACGTACGTGCAGAGGCCTTCTTAACCAATCAGCAGTCAAGATCCCTGCAGCCTAGGGTGGTTTTGTACTTAATGACTAGGCTTTTGAGAACGACTCACACAAGGAAGTGATCAATAAACCCTCTCCACTCAGCATCTTTCTGGTTCTTACCACTTTGGGCATAGCTTAGGTAATTTGGGAGTAAAGTGAGAATAGAAGACTCTGTTAGAAGCCATTCGGACTGCTTAGGAGGAGGTGTAGCATCCGCTACAAATGTACATGGTTATTAATCAGTTCAGATAGCAAATTTCATAATTAAGCATAAAATTTTAACACCGACGAAGAAAAAAATCAATAATTTGTATGCTTTCCTTTTCTCCTTGACAATTATATTGTGGGAGACAATTAAAAACGTCAGAGAAATAGTTCGGGCCAAATGGTTACCTCGTCCAAGTTCAGATGTCAGTATTTCAAATAATTGTTATCATTCAATGGGTTCTGAAGTGCTCTGAATTCAGCTAATAATCCGATCAGTTGTCTGTGTAAAACTCATTTAAAGTCATAGAAGTGATAAATATCAGAGACGAAATGTCTTTATCCATCTGTTTTTTTTAATTTACGATTCTAAACAGAATTTGATAATGAGATAATGAACAAAAAGGATACTATAATGAATTCCATTTAATAAAATACAATAAGGTTTAATCGGTGGTTAGGTGAGAGAGAAGAAATGAATGTGGAAATAAAAATTTTTTTGGATGCGATATCTAACCAGAAAAACTGCAAAAAATAATATTAATAACGCACTTCCTCTGAAATCTTCCTCTACTTTAACCCGAAAATGTCATTATTTCTTATTGCAACTAAATTCAGATATTAAAAGTGTTGACAAAACAGTCTATGCTTCTATGTAATTATTTGGTTATGAGCAGACGTACAAAAATTCACAGATTAAATAGAGTCTCCGTGGTCCATTGAGTGCGCGTAACGTAATTATAAGAGCTTGGACTTTGAACTTTCACATAATCTTATATCTGCTTATTTTCGTAACATGGTCGCTCAACTAACTTACTAATTAACTTTGTTTAGAGGTAATTCATTTCAAAACTCACTAGATGGGAACCTATAATGCTCACCATGAATACTTGATGATTGTTTATAAGAAAAAATGACGAACATATCAAGAATTATTTATATAATTTATTTATGTAACTTAATCACTGGTTCAGGTATTGTTCCAACTATGCCACTCGTTGCCTCCTCAACAAATCGAAATTACATTACGCCAGCCGGAATCCAGAAACGTCTGCAGCAAATTCAAACCCAGAATAAAATTCTCAAGGTCGGCGGGACGGTGTGCTTGGTGCTCTCAGTGGGGGCCTTCATCACTGGCGCGACCCTGATGGTCCTTGACTTTGACGGCAACGACGATGAGTATTATATTGAAGATGGAGATATCAAAACGAGAATGTAAGTTATATCTAGCTCTTTGACAACTTTCGTTTCACCTAATTTTCCCAGCTTTCTTTCAGTCATTTTATGATGAGTTCTTATTTCCTAATACTTTTAGGCTCCATGATATTTAACGCATATTTAGATTTCGGGTATACTTTCTCAAGATTTGATCGAATATTTCAGCTGTGTACTTGGATAAAATTCAGGTACACTTAATAAAGCACGGTTGTTTTTTTAATACAGCCTAGTTACAGTAGTAGCGGAGTCGATAGAAATAACTAGATAGCAAAAGCAGATGATGGCAAAATTATCATCAAGACCAATTAACAGAATGTGTGTTAAAATTTATGTTACAACATAATAGTAGATTCTGCACTATTCAAATTTAATATTAAAAAGTCAGGCCAATTAGATACATTATTGTGGCCATCATCCAGTATTTTCGCTCAGAAAACAGAAATGACAAAATGATCGTAAAATCGCACTAAATCCTGTCAATACATTAATTAACCTAATCGTACCACTCAAGTGGTTGTTCAATTTGAACTTCGGATTTTCCATTTAGGGGAATGTTTGATTATGGAGTCATTGTGATTGGCGTAGCATTGATGTTATCCGTCTTTGCGGTCGTCTTTTGGGGTCTTCTTTGTTTTCTTCCAGCCTCAAATATGGCCTCTCTTCAAGCAGCAATTACCGCTAGTGCCTCGACGGTGAGTTTAATTATTTTAGCTAAATTGAACAACATATTTTTGGCGCATATGAGCCCACTTACTGCGTTAAACATTAAAATGAACTGGGTTAAAAATATTACATAAAACCTGCTGTCTAAGTTGGGCAATTCCTATTGAGCCCTTTAATTTGACATTTGCGTTAAACTGGCCAAATAGGGATAATTATTATAAAATAAATATTGTGAACTAAAAGCAAAACGGTGATCAGTGAGTTAGGTCATTCTAATGCTAAAAGTGGTCATTTTAGGTATTTCATGTAGAAATGTTCCGAGATCAATGAAAACCCGTTATTATTTAGGCAAGGTGAAATATGTTAATGAAGAATGCATTTAAATAGACCTTCGTGGTAGAATAAGAGCAATAAGTGAAACGGTTTAGCTGAATAAATCATACACTCACGCCATCGATTTGTTATTGATAGCATTTAATCAATAGTTAATTAATCAGTTAAGGATTTTACTCTAATTATCATATATTTTCTTTTTATTACGGAATATTTTTTACAGCTTGAACTTCCGTCGTGGACTAATGGAACTTCATTTTCTACCCCAAGATTGTTACCGGCTTAATTAGACCCCGGAGCTTAAAACTGTTTCAAAAACACATTCTTCAAAGATTCCGAAATTATTTTACTTGTTTTTTTCTGCATAATTAACTTACTAACTTAATCTGATATTTCAAATACTTGTCGTTAATTATGATAACTTAGCATAAGAGGTGCGCCTGCAGTGGAACTGTTAGCATGCCCGCCACGAAGTCAAAGGTCGTGATTTTGGTGCTCATCAGTGCACACCCAGTGAGCGGAATAGCTGGTTTGGACTGAATAATGAGGAGGGTGGCAGAATTCGAGTTTTTTACCAAGGAGATGTCGCCACCTACTCAAGGTGTGCGTTCAAAGAGTTTAGGGTTATAAGGGGCGACTACGGGGTAGGACTTAGAGAAGAGACTGACTGACATTGATGTTAATATATTGCTTTACGAACAACGCAATAGAATAGAAGAAATCGACTAAATAACAAATAATGAATTTTGGAATATCACCGATGCGCAAGGACTACACTTTCATATGCCACACTTAATCCGATATGAATTACTGTATTTAATATTCATTTTTTCATTTTCAATAAAAGACAAAAAATTTTAATCTTTTAGTAATGATGATATATATCAGACTATTTTCATGAACATTTAGAAGATTTACTAATATTGTAATTACAAGTTAAGGACCTGTTAAAAGAAAAAATCGAGTGGAAATATCTAGATATCAACATTCATCAATATCGAGAAGTGACCTCAGAAGTATCTTCATACAAGGGTTATACTGTCATATTTATTTTATGTACCATCCAATATAAACAAACTATTTGAATATAGGAAGAAGCTTCAGGTTTATATATTTATTACTTACGTAAATGAGATAATATTTAAAGAAAACACAGTTCAAGTAATTTTCCTGTCTTGAGGAATTTCACAATGAAGACAAATTGATAGTAAAATGCTTTAATAGTCGCTTGCAATAGATATATTTTTATTAACGCCATGCATAACGACTGGAAAAGGATTATCTATAAGTTGAAAACTACTCACTATTATAAGTACTATACTTATTGATTATTAGAACATAATATGGTGATGGAAGTAACATTAGAAACTAAAAAGAGATGATGCTAGTCAATAATCCGTCCTTTAGCATTCTCTTCCCAATTTTCCGAGCATACTGTTTGACTGCATTATTCTGCAGATATTCACTTTAGCAATTAAGGAATCTTACCCTTTACTATAACGTAGTTTCTAGGAGATGCGGCGTGGAGATGAGCTTAGAAATAAACCATGGGTGAAAAACATAAAGATTAAAATTATGGAAACTAAAAAGTCTATACCAAGATTTTAGACATAATAATGTCCGAAGTAAAGAATGAACCAAAATCACAAAAATGGCGTATTAATTGCTGGTGCAAAATAGCTTTGTGGATTATAATGTTTAAAGCTGTTAAGGCTCACGTCTGGGTCACCTCGCGTCTGTAATTTTACGCTAAAACTATTAATATAAGTAAGATAAGTTTGTTGACAATGTGTAAAATACTGTTTAATGCAATGATTGCAAATGCAGCTGAGATTTTAGACCGGTTTCATTTTTGGTGGAATTGCCGTCTTATTCTTCTTTAACATTCACATTTTTCTCTCCCTCATTTTCGACTGAATTTTCATAAAGAATCTTCAAAGACGTTCATCCATTTTTTTGTTCCATTCTCCCTTTCCATCTTGACCCAAAATTGCTGGAACTCCCGTCATGTCTGTGTGAGTTTTTGACTAACGCCTCAAATAGTCACAAGGTAATGTTTTAAATCTTTATGTCTTTGACATAAAGATAGACCGATTTCACATAAGCATGCCGACAGATGTAACAGGCTCCAGCGCTTAGCAAACTAGTGTCATCGTATCGTTAAATATCTATGAATTTAACACAAAGTATTACCACTGTAAGCAAAGAAGAAGCATATTACCAGGAGTCTAAAAATAGAGCTCAGATATGTAGTAGTAATGTAATGTAGTTTTCTACTTTTTTCTCTCTCTTCCATTTAAGTAAGATTTATAATTAGCTTACAATGGCACGGCGATAGCCTGAAGAAAATTTCCCTAATAAATTTAGAGCCAAATGTTGTGTGCTTATCAATTCAGACAAAAAGTGTTATTTATTAACTAATGATTGAGTACGCCTTTTGCAGAGTAAATTCAATATTTTTTTAAAAAAGTTCCTTTTTTTATTTGTAGAAACAGTCCGATACCGAAATGAATGATGTATAAATCATCTAAATCACATTTGATTAAACTGAGACGGAATTTTTCATTATTAATCTTATATTGACCTTCTGACTCAGTTGTTTATCCTTTCTTTCCGCTTAATCATCTTATGTTGATATTCCCTTCAGTTTTTGATTGACTAGCTTACTCATCGAGATCATATCCCGCTCATTACCTCTCTAAATATGAAGAGTGACTGAAAGCAGAGAATGACTTTAATAACTTCGTAAAATAAATAGGCGGATACTCTCAAGCCGACCCACTCAAAGCAAGTCAATGTGCCAACGTCATCGTACCCAACCTCAGTCTTTCTCTATTAAACTAGAAAAGTGCATTGAAATCGTAAAATTTTATTATTTTCGTGTCGCGAACGTATTAAAAAGTTTCACAAATTTTTTTCTTATTTTAATTCTTCTAGTACCCTTATTTACAAGTGTTTAGTTTTAGTATGTTATAAAACAGTGAGACGAATGCGATTGCGTATTCAAGATAAAAACAAGTGATCAAAGGGAAGTATAGTTTTGAGACAGAAAAATTCATCAGAGTGGTAGCAGCAATCAAGCATATTTTCAGATTGAAAGCCTTTGGAATAATTACAGAGAACATTTATTTCCAAAAACCAATGGAACCGCAATGCAAATAACCTGACTCTACATTCATCTTTTTCTTGATCATTAAAACTCGATTTACAACAAGACTCAGAAAGCTTAGTATCTCTTAAATTTACGTATAGAATTTTTGTTCCAAGTTTTTGAAATTTCTATACTGAAAAAATACTCTTGTGTACTTATCTGCCGGTAACAAATATTATTATGTGGAGAATTAAATGATAAATATACTTTGTTAGGAAAGCATGAAGGCAGAACCGCCGTTTTCATAACTAGCTTTACATAAAATAAAATGGACTATTTTCTATTATAACCCAAAAATTGCGTTTTGTTATCTGCCGATTCCGTATTTCCGTATGTCTTTGGTAGGAACAATCTACCGGGACTGAGAAATCTCAAAATATCTGGACGTGATATCAAGTCCAGGGGATTTGTCCCGGAATAGTGAAAAGTACTACGAACATTTGCGAAAAAAGAAAATGCTTTGCACTTAATGGGGGATTTAAACGAACCTCAACTAACTCCTCCATATTTCTTAAAAATGTACACTGTACTTAAACAGTAAATTGACAGAATATCACGTGACTGTCCCTCTCCCTGCCCCCTTAGATTCGAGACATTACAATACATTTTGAAAGAATTTTGAATGGGAATTCATCCATTGCTAAGGAGGACTTTAGAGAAACCTTAACAAATATCGAAAAAACTGCAAGCTTATATTTTCCATTCCGAACAGATTAACAAACCAGGAAAAAGACTAAAATTAACTGATTATTTTTTCTTCTCCAATTAAGTATATAATATAGACCTAAGGTATTCTTATGCTAAAATAATTTGACTTCACTCTCCTTAATCCTTATCACAGGATTTCTACTCAAGAAAACTTTTACGCAAATTGAACTCAGAAGTTATCCATATTAATTGGTAACTGGTAAGTATTTTGAATCTAAGGTAAGGTAATCTACATATCTTTATATGTTTAAAAATGGTATTTAGGAGAGAAAATGGATGTTGGAAAAAAGCAGAAGAGAATGCAATATAGACTTGTTATGGATCGGATTAATTTACAATTCACTGATTTCCATCCAGACACTTACGACGACCAAAAATGTAAGATTAACTTTAAAAGGCTTTATTTGAGCTTTTAAATCTTGTCATATTTTCCCTTCTTTTTTCTATCAGCTCCATTTAGCAGTTCACATTCATCTTGTTTTATATTATTATTATATTTTCTTGTTTTGGAGTTTTCACTTTTGCTCATAATTTGCTCATTGTTCTGGAGCCAATGAACCATTTTATAGTTTTTCGCAGTTTTTCTTCCAGAAAATGTTAAGATAGAAAGAGTTATTAAGGGCTCTGCTCATAACAACCGATTTGGGAGAATATTTAACATATTCTACCATGATCACCGAACTTTATTGCGGTCACATGAGGAATTCATATAAGAAAACTATATCTCTTTGGGAGTTTTAGAATATTACGAATAGATTAAAAAATGATGTTTTTCTTGATTACTCCTGTTATTCTTATCACTCGATCCTATGTATTTAATTTCGATGAACCTGATTTATTTTCGTGACGCTTGCCTTTGCAATAACCAGAAATGCGAAGTAATTGTTAATTTTGGACTTTTTAGTGAAGTTTAAAGTCGAATAACTTTGAACACTGTTCATAGCATGTCTGAATTTCCTAAACACTTCTAGGAGGTCTTTCGTAGATCGGGAATTTGTAAGTGCTCCTTAGTTTAGACGTTTTTAATTCTTTAACAAAAGAGTAAAAGGACTATTATTGCCATTTACTCAAAATATTTCATTTAGGTAAATAATTAAATAAGAAATTGTAACTAGGGATTTTTCTATCCAAATTAAAGACAAACACATCTATCAATTTTTGTATTTAAAAAAATTCCCAGGGTTTTCCTATTTTAGTGACGTTCTTCCAAAGAATTCATCTGCCACTTTATCTTCGGTCTCACCTAGACTACTATTTAGATAGTTTCATTTCTCAAAGTCTTCTTGGTTCAACCGATAATCCTGTCTATCCTCTCATGGAAGCATATATACGGTATCCCTTATTGATCCGACGACGTTCAATTTTTGATCAAATCCATGTTATTGGTTGGATTGCATTTGTGACGAAATTTGTCCCGTTGGCCTCCAGAAATAAGCAGATTCCTGTTAATGCGATTGAAAATTTCAGGATTGCAGATATGGACTACTTTAAATATCGCAGCCTACTAGAGAATACGCTAAAATGCTTGGTACATTACCGAAACGATGCATCAATGACGTACAGAAAGTGGCTAAATTTCATTAATTGTTTATATACTAATAAAAACAAACAAAATTTGCTCTAAATATATTGCTTTGTTAATACGTTTATTTTCCGTAGTAAAATTTTGCTATAATTATGTATTAATTTCAATAAGATATTTATAATGAAGGCTGTAGCTGGAAGAATTCCAGAAAATATGCAAAATCTGTGGTAAATCCAAAAGAATTCATTTTTAATTCACGGATGGTAAATCTGATTCCTTGTTCGATCACTAAAAACGGTGTTTATAACTATTTTCATTTCACTTATCAAATCTGCCATAGATTCCCATTCTTTGTGGGTCTTTGAGTGAAAATAACTCCAGACCGAACTGTACTATCTTTTGCAAATTTGATTCATAAGCTATTGTTACTGAGTATAAAATTCCCTTTGCTAAAAAGTGTAAATATGCCCTACGCAAAAAGCGGGTAGTGTAAAAGGAATAAAACGAGAAAAGGAAAGGGCGATTGTAGTAAATTTTATTAATAATGGGAATATTAATTTCATTTCTCAGAAATTAAAAAAATACGTATGTGAATTAAATAGAATGATATTTATCTGAGCAAGGCACTACACCTCAAAGTATTTCCAATAATGCCAAAATTAAATTTAAGCCAAGTCCAAGAATTTTAATGAAAGCAATATTTTAGGTAGAAAATCGTTTTTTAAATTGTCAATAATTCTTTAATTTTGTTGATTAGGAGCAGATATTATTCACTTACGTATTAATCCGTTGAGAATTTAAAAATTGCATCTTGTCAAAGATTGATGAACCTCGGTTCATTGTGTCCTCAAAGAGTGTACCAAGTCACAAGATTAGAGATTTCTAGTAGTACTTCTAGTACACTCCCGGTATCGAGCTGCCGTGACAGAAATATTCCAGATAGAGTCGGTCAGAAGGTAGTATACATCCTTTATCGGAGAATTCCTCCATAGATTTTTGTTGATTCACAAATTGCCGTGATAATCTGTCAGCCTGTCCGAATGCAGCAGCCTTCCGGCTTTTGACTTCGAAACTACACTCTATAAAAATTATTACCCAGCGCTGACGACGACTCGCCAAATATGTTGGAAAGTCATTTTAGTTCCAAAAATTGATAGCAAAGATATGTTATCTATCGGAAGAGTAAGGTGACAACAGTAGACAAATTTATGGAACTTCTTCTTTGCATAGAAAATAGTGAGTGCTTCTTCCAAAATTTTTCCATTTTTCTTTTCTGTCGGTGGCGGCGAACGGAATGTATGAGCCACAGTCATTTCTGAGCCATTTGGAAACTTCCGTAGTAACTCATAACTCTCTAGAATGAACGGAGTTCGGATATCGGTTGGAGATGACATGTCCACAATAGCTCGAATTCATTCAGGATCATGATGGTGACCTTCCGACTTAAAAATTAATCCAAGATATCCTATCGGTTTCAAGAAGAAATTATATTTCACTAATCTCAGATGGAAGCCATAATCGGCAATGCATTTAAGCAGACATTCAATTTACTCCTCGATTTTTTTCTTTGTTCGTTCAACTAATATGATATCGTCCAGATATGCAGTTGTGTCTCTTAGTCTACTACTCATACCGTTCATTAAGTGTTGGAAAAATAATAAGGGATGTTTTTACCTCCAATGGAAGTCTAGTAAATTGATGTCATCTTCGTCACTTATAAATTTATTTATCAAGTTTTTAAAGCTGGCTGCAAATTTAATCTCTTGTGGATAAATGACGGTTAATTATCATATTCTTTTATTTAGTGATGTTCAAGGTCGAATTCAGATTTAAATGACGAAGAAGATTTCCGAATCGGTCACTTCTGGACGGTTAAACTGTGGTCAGATGATGGGAGAAAGTCATCTATGAATTACTGGTAAATGGTGCTATTCGAATCGGACACAGAAACTCGAAGTTAACGTCAAGGCAAGGGTGCCTTAAAAGGGGAAGATGTCGAGGAGAAAATGAAAGTATGCCAATCATTGAATGATTTTTCTTTGACGATATCAACGTTTTAGTTCATGTTTTTCCTCCCTTTTTAATAAAAATCACATTTAATCAATACATTTTTTGTCGAAATAATGAATAACTTTGTACAGTGCGAAATATGTCCTATAGCGTTCTATTCCCTTTAAACTTTGATTTCTCTTTCCTCTTTACTGCTATTTTTGTAGATATTTTGGATTTATTAACTGTAATTACATTACTTGAACCGTATGTTATGGAGCTTTGGTTGTCGTTAGGCTCAAGAGATTCTGTCATGTTCAGATCTTGATGTACAGGGGATCCAAACCGCAGAGAGATGAGGTTTAAAAAACGACATTTTGGGAATGTGCATAGTAGAGGGCTAGTTCATCTTTCTGTAAGAAGCTTTTTGTATGGATGGTCTTTTTCAGTGTGTAATCAATTTAGGCAGATTCCGGATAACTACTCTTGGCAGCTTCTCCACGACTACATTGAACTTTTTGAGCTCAGCTCTGATGTTACACCGTCGAAAATAAAACGTAGTGTAGGCCAACCATTCTTGTGGGTTGAAAGCCCAGAATTCGGGTGAAGAAGGATTTGGTTTTTGCAGGATGCTCTTTATATTGGTCCATTGTAGTGGCTGGGTAAGTTCTAGGTGAAGGCATGCTAGCCAATAAAGTATTTTAATGCAAAATAAAGCTACTTTAAGGGCTGCACCAGATTAAATAAGATATCCCTCATAGAACAAATTATCTATTTAAGGCTAGCAGGAAACAACAGCCTTAAATAAGCGAGAAGAGCAAGAGTTGGCTTGGACAAACGTGAATTGAAAAAGTGGAGTTGAATGAGAGGGGAAAGGAGGGAGGAGCAGATGGAGGTATTAGAAAAAGAGAGGGAAGCGTAAGTACTGAGGAAGGAATAGGCAAAATGAGGTGCGACAAGGCGTTTGACCGGTTTGTTTGGTCTTTGAGAGTTAGAGAAGAGGCATGTGTCTGAAAGTGCGTAATACATGCGGAGATAAAGTAAGCTAATGAGTCAGAGAGCATAGATGCTGCAGATTCTAACAAATTAACGTTCACTTTCATTTTGGAAATTTATATGCAGACAAGCAAGTTAATAAATACTGTTTACTTCAATTTTTACTTTTAAAAGGATGATTTTTTCAAATCTCTGTGTCCCACTGACACCCTCCGAGCTTTTCGAATGAAAAATTCTAAAAACAACTGTTGCAAAAGTTGAGTTAGTCAAAAGGGTTTGTATGAAATGATTTAAGTATCAGTTTAGCCCTGCTTTTTCATATTTATTCACTGCACCAGAAAGGACGTTAACGATTCCTTAAGTAGTATGAATCGACTGTTAACTAATGTGCATTTTATTTAATTTCGGAAATTTTGTGCAGAAGTCTTAGTTAATACTCAATGAATATAATTTACCTTAACTGCCACTTTCAAAAAGACAAGTTTTCCAAAATTTCTGGGTCACATTGACCCAGAACGAATGTGACGTTTGAATGTATTTCACTGATCGATGCACGTGGTTGAATTTAGGAAATCAATTGTTGACACTTGGTTTTACAAGGCAGACACAAATCTTGTTGCTCGTTTGTCGAAATGGGCGCTAAACTTAGTGTTCATCGATTTGGCTTGGGAAAGTTTGACGCTTTCTCAAAGGACTCCTCACGAGTTCACAAGTTCTCGCAATCGCGCATGAATCAAACTGAAGGTAAACGTTCAACCAACGATGTGGCAACGTCATGCAAATATCAAATGTTTAGCAATAAGACGAACATCATGGTCGATCACAATGAGGAAACTCATCAAAGACCAATCAGCAATGAAATGAGTTCTTTAGAGGCAAACTGTAACGAAATTGACATCTCATCAACGAATGGAGATGTAGAGAACATTCAGAAGGGCCTTAGAACACTTGAAATTAGAGAACAAATGATTCGGCACGGACGGATAGCTTCGGAACATCAGGAGACTGAGAAGTATGAACTGGTGGTTGATGTTATCACGAAAGCAAATAAGAGCTTGCTGAAATGTGATGCGACTGGAGACGCTCATACCAATCAAGTGTCTTTCAGGACCACTTCTGCTTTAGGAGAACACTCATTGCTAGGTTTTTCAAAGACACAATCTGGAGACATTGTCTACACCGCATTTATTAGAATGAAGAATACCAGAGTTGATGAATATGAAATACTGAAGAAGATATCGGCACGCAAGATCACCGGTCTTGAGAAGCAGTTAAATTGTAGAATAAAGCTATATGAAGAAGCATTTAAGATGCGGGCACAGATTGTGTTCAAGCTTGAAATTCGAGGCTCAGATTACAGAGATGTGTTGAAGTGCAGGAATTCATTGCCGAATTGCATAACCGAGAGGCTCATCAGTGCAGATAGCTTCCAGGAAGGGTATATTTAAGATGTGGTTTAAAGTAAGGCAGCATTGCCTTCTGTCTAGAAAACTAGGATAAAATAAACTCTTCAAAAAGATCTCCCTATTAATTTTTTGTTGGGATGTTTGTAATTTCAATCACATTCAATTAATTAACGTGTTTCCATTTGGTTTGTTGGGTAAGAGAATGTTTAAATTGAACAAAACTTTTGCATTGCGTGCATGCTTATAAAAGAGGCTATTGGTTGGCTTAGATCAGTAACTTTGATGGATAAAATTCAGCTGAGCCTGAAAAATGCTACTACTTATTTCATTACCTATTGTTGATAATATTTGAAGCAATGGGACTGTAATGTGGATCGTGGTCACGGAGGATGAATAATTCAAGTCACTTATGTCACGAGAGCAGTTGGGAGGTAACCAGAAAAGCCTCCCCAATTTTTGTTGGATACATTCAGTTTGTATGCAAGTGTTTCAGCGCACGACTTCAATATTCGCATGATGATTGGCAGCAATGTGTAAGTCTCTATGCATAATTCTGGATCACTCACGGTTGAGTGGTGTTGGAGGTTTTTAATTGTTTTCATTCATTTTCTAACGTTTACTGTCTAATATATATCAATAAGTAGAAATATGTGGACAGTCACAAAAGCCTAAAAATTTTTTTTATTATAATCTCAAAAAACAACCATCGACTATTATCACTAATTGCTTATACATAATCGTCCCAAATTAAAGCCGTACTAGTATTCTTTTGGGGCTTCTTGCAACAAACTTAATATCTGCGGTATTTAGCTGATGATTGAAAGCCCATGTCAGAATCCTCAAACACTTTTATCCACGTGCAGTACTCCGGGCTTTATGCGCGACTTAATTATTTATCAATACTTTTATGGATGAATGACAATTAATCATAATAACTCTTTATTCGGTGATGTTTGAGGTCGAGCTCAGATCTAAGTTACAAGGATGTCATGTTAAATGTTGTACATGATATTTTCTTTCTCCAACGCCTCATGGATATACCTATTTTAGATATTAAAATTATCCCTTTATTTATAAGATAGTAAATGGGTACATACATGGAAGCATTAGCAGCTTTCAATCGCCACGCGGAGGAATCAACAGTTGGACATGACTGGTGTAGCATTTATATTGAATTTTCAGATAAATATACTGAAGCGGCTTCTCGGCCCCTTTAAGTGATATGACTTATTCCTTCCATGCAGCACCAGTGCACATTTTTTTATCAAGGCTTGACTGATTTAATATCATGATTGGGATGATATTCTCAAACACAACGGCCTTGTAATACTCAAAGCATCTGGAAATCAGCACTTGAATTCGACACTTGATCATATAGAACAGTGATCTAGTCAATAGCACAAAGACTGCTTATTCTACGATGATTTGCATGTAGTTTGTACCAATGCATTTAATTGTTCGTGTGCGAGTTCCCTTGAGATTTAATGTTACACATTTGAAGAATTAAATATAATTTTTGGGTATTTCTGTCACAACTATGGCTTCCTTTGTGGCTTAATTGATGTGTCTTAAGTCTCACCTCCTATTTTTTTATCGGCTCCTGTTCGTTTGGAAGAAGCTTCAATATAAAAGAGTCATGAAGCTACTTGGCGGTGTGATTTCCCAGTGGAATTCTCTGAGCAAGCTTTTTACACTTCTCTAAGACTCTCCACTAAGTAGGCTTAATGGAACTTTAATTTTTATACCACACACCCACACAGTATGAAATATTGCCGAAAGGCCATTAGATTATACATATCTTCTTTATAAAATTCAGGAATTCTCATTAATTTAGATATAGACGTATATAAAGAGAATGTTTTAGATTGTAAGATGATGATCAAAATAATGAGATTAATATCCTGATAAAATCTGTAACCAGAATGAGGAATGGTCCATGGCTCTCTATGCATTCCCCAAAATTACTCTATTCGCATCCTCTATAAAAGCACTTCTGTTTCTCGCCACGAAGCCACAGTGATATCTTTATGTCCCTATGACTCAAATCCTTATCTGTTATATCTAAACAAGTTTATCGATTTTCCTTTTTCTATAACTCTCCGCTTCATTTGAAAGTACATCTGCACTCGTATCTCACGCGCGTCCTTGTCCAAGTGACTCATACAAACTGTCTTTGTATTTCCACTAGGACACACATGCAAACACGCGCTTGTCATACACTTGCTCCTCCGCTGCCCTGTCATCGCCTTTTTTGCTTATCCCTCTTTTATTTGCTGGAGTCTTCTATGTGACTTAATCAATACATTTTGGCCAAAACAGCTCTTGGTCTTCTGCTCTAGAACTGGTGTTAGCTGTCAGCCGTTAATTGTTACCCTGACTCCAACACCACTTTGAGTTCGAATTCCTTAACAGTAAAGCAATAAATAATATTTATTCATGATGTCTCTAAGCTAATAGGCAAAATTGAAAAGGTTGCTAATAGCCCTTTGAATTATCGAAGTTTAATTGAATAAAGTTCATATTTTGATATTTAATCGAATTAAAAGTATGGTATTTACTTCTCAACATTACGAACCTAAATCTTAGGTAAGATAGTAAGTTGCTTCTTGTTTAAGATATTGAGAATGTTTTTGCAAGTTTAATGGCAGATTATCTACTTGTTGATTTAACTGACAGATGTAATCTATGATACTGTTTAATAATATTTCAGTGATCAAACTGAGCGGTAATCTCTACAACTCTAAACTTGTAATTTTGATTCTATCTGTTCTACTGATTGTAATGGGTTCGTACCTGGCGATTGGTGGATGTACGAAAATTTCGTCCTACAGGTATTATAGCACTTTCCCATAATTTATTCCACTTTGTATTTTGTGTTCTTTAAATGCAATATACAACTCAATTTAGGGAAATTTTGTTTATTTATAATTTTTAAATATGCTTCTACTTTGAGATTTCAAGGCAATTTCTAAATTATTTTGACAACTACAATTAATGTGCTCTGAAAATTGTTAAAATTTTATTTTTGATATAAGTTTTTACATAATCTATATTAGGTTAATTGTTGATAGATAAGTGTCTGAATAGACTTTACTGCTATTTCTCTGTCCATCCGTTTTGAATTAAACCCTTTTAATGGCAAAGAGTGAGTGAAAACACTAAAGAAAATCGAGTACTCAAAAGACCGACCAACTCATTTCAGAAGTCGCTCGTTCGCCTTGCTTTTCCCACTAGTTATCTTTAGCATCCAAGTTTATGTAACTGCAATGTATGTTTGAAAAACTCTTCATATACTCAAATAATTTCACAAATAATCATTTTTCGGTTTCCTATTTTAGTTGTGGGATAGGAATGATTCAGTCATTAATGGGAACCATTATCTTAAGTTTTGTCATCGTTTATTCATGTCGTACAAAAAAAACGAAGTTAGAAGCCATAGAACTTGGAGAGGTATTTGATTAATCAACTTTTAATAATTAAATAAAATTCAGAATTTAAACGAAAATAGGAAAGCGTATGACCAAGAGTCACTTCCTGAGGAGGTAAAGTTCTGATCTGATCAATTTTGAGAGTGTTTTCTTTTAGGAAGGTACTAAAATTCACAAGAGTGAACACGTTCCTGTTGCTCTCCGAAAGGTGGAAACGTTCAGAAAAGCTGAGAAAATTCGAGTTTCTCTTTTATGAATTTAACATTTTTATGTAAAATAAACTGCTTTTCCCTCATCTCTAATATTGTTGTTAAGAGCTTTGAAATCCATGGTTTTCTTGGTTACCTTTGATTGAAGGTCCTTCCGAGAACTTTTATTATCGATCTAAATGGTGATACTTTCACCGGCATATTTTATGTTAATCGATAATAGAACACATGTGATTACTTCATGAACCACTGACCCAGTACTGTTCAAAGACCCAATTTCGGATATCTCAAATGATATCATTAATTCTGCAATTTACCTCTAGAATCTATATCTGTCTATCTATATTTCCCTTGTAAATATAAACTTAGAAGAAACTGACCCATAAGGAAAGCGAACTTTAAATTATAAATAGATACTCAGAGATCAATGTGTAAATAATAAAAAAATAAGTCAGGATGGGATAGAACGCCCAGACTGAAGATGATTGAAAAGCGTTTAAAAATGATACCGGTAATTACCATTACTAATGTATCATTAATAATTTAAGCAGAAAAGTTCTAATTTAAGATATAAATACGGTAAAACATGCGCACAAGTCAACAAAATACGAGATCCTTAACCGTTTTCAGCCAAATTGACCTGGACCCATCTTTTTATTGTCACTTATGCATTTAATAGCCAAATTTTATGCAGAAACCACTCAAGAATCTATAAACACATACTAATCATAGTTCATTCTAACTCCTCAACGTGGGAAACCGTTAAGAACTGCTTGAATCAACAAATAACAATAGTAAGATCAAATATGCTTCGACAAATTAATGTTACAATAGCATGTATATTTTATCAATCGAAATTTAAGTCCATTCTTTGCCTTTTTACATTCTAAAGAAAGTCTACCTTATATCTATATATTGTGAAGCTCTTTTAAGTAATCTTGTTGGAGAAAAATGTACTCATGCTTCTTGACTGATAGCCGTTTGAGTCAACAATTGATTTAATTGCCGCTTTCCGGTTATGAACCTCCAATTATTTGAGCATTAAGGCCTCTCATTAGGGAGATAATCTAGAGCAGCTTGTTGGAGTTAAATAACAACCAACGGTTTGCAGCTAACAAATCACGGCAACAATAACAGTCACCAATTCGTAGCCGTTTGAGTAAGAGCTAACAACAATTGTGAAGCAGAACACCAAGAGTTAAGTAGATCAAAATGTATTCAAGGAAATTACAACGAGTAACAGAGAGAGGGAGAGAGAGCAGCGTAGGAGCCCGTAACTGACAGGCGTGTGTTGTTATTGTCTGGAGAATAAGGCTAGCTTCATGTAAGTCACTTGGGTAAGGCCACGCCAGAGCATGAGCGCAGATGTGCCTTTTATTTGAGGCGAGGCGATTATAGGCAAGAGGGGAAATCGATGGACGCGTTTAGACATGTCAGACAGGGCTTATGTGTCATAGGGACATAAATGAAGTCGTTCCAACTTCGTGGGCGGAAAAATTGAGGTATTATCGTGGAGAATGCGAATAAAAGGTAATTCTGGGAAATGCATAAAGAGTTATCCTTCAGCCTCCTTCCAGCCTCGAGGTACCTAAAGGCGATACAAATTTCTGGCTGTGAATTCGTCCTAGTGTAACTGTCCTGTTTAAGACAAATATCTTGCCCTTCGGGAGGTAGGCGAAGAAACCGAAGAAATTTGAAGGGAAGCATAGTGGATAATTATTTTTAAACCTTATAACGGTCTGGGAAACGCACATTCCTTCCACTACGGGTAACTGATATTGGTTTTTCTGGTTCCTTGATTGGAGGGTTTGGATGAAACACTGAAGAAGAGTTTTCAGTAACTCGATTGTCAAGAAAGGCGGGTTTTACGCGATCGATAGAAACAACGGATTCTTCGCCATTTTGAAGAATAGGGAAAGTCTTTTCACCTCTTTGAAGGATCTTGAAAGGGTTATCATAAATCGGTTAAAAAGGCTTACGGACAGCGTCGTGGCGAAGAAAGGTATGGGAACAAGTTCTTAGATCAGTGGGAATGAAAATGGGATTGGAGACAGGACGGGTGGGGAGGGCTTGTAGATTTTGTACGTGGGAGCGTAGACGTTGTACATAATTTAGAGGGTTTGGCCAAAAAGAATCGTTAGAAGGAGATAGAAACTGGCCAGGGAGTTTGAGAGGAACTCCAAAAATCATTTCTTCAGCGGAGCAATTAAGGTCGTCTTTGACTGCTGTTCGAATACCAAGAAGGGCCAAAGGAAGGGCTTCTGTCCATCTTTCAGGTGTACAAAGGGCGGAAAGGGCTGCTTTCAGTTGACGATGGAAGCGTTCGACCAAGCCGTCAGCCTGTGGATGACACGCAGTTGTGCAAATCCGATTGATTCCAAGAAGATTAGTTAGTTTAGAAAAAGGTGAGACTCAAATAGTGTCCCACGGTCTGTAGTTATGGTAGAGGGAACACCGAATGTAGCGATCCATCTCTCTGTGAAGGTTCTGGCGACGGTTTCAGCAGCCAAGTCACGCGGAGGAAAAGCGTCTTACCATCGGGAGAAACGGTCGACACATGTTAGAAGATAGGAGAAAACATTCGAGAGTGGCAGAGGGCCAACAATGTCAATATGGACGAATCTGGAATCCGGCAGTGGGAATGTTCCGAGTGGGGCTCTAGTGTGCTTATCGACTCTCCCTCGTTGGCAGGCTTGGCAAGTCTTCGTCCAGTTTGCGATGTCCTTGCGGCAAGATGACCAGACAAAACGATCAGTGATAAGTTTTGCAATTGTCCGTTTGCCAGGGTGTGAGAGATTGTGAAGAGATTCGAAAATCTGGCGTCGGAAAGCTTTTGGGACCAAAGGTCTTGGTATACCTCTTGAAACGTCACATGTTATCAGACCGGGAGTTGTGTGCAAAGGAATATCTTCTAACTGAAGTGAATTCGGGTGATTTCGAAACTCTAGTAGTTCGGAGTCGGTCTTTTGAGCTTTTGAGATGGAGGGAAAATCAACGCCTTTTGTTACGGCTTCGACATCGGTTCGAGAAAGACAATATTATCCGTGCCTTTAACGTGTCTGATGTCGTTAGAGAACTATAGGGCGTAATCGAGATGCCGGATTTCGGGTGGAGAATAGTGATCGGAACCGGCCCTACTGGCGTATGCTAACGGCTCGTGATCGGTGAAAATCGTGAATTGGCGACCTTCCAGGAGATACCGGAAATGTTTCACCGCCTTGTAGATCGCCAAAAGCTCCCGCCCGAAAGTGCTATATCGTGCCTGAATGGGCGTTAGTATGGCGGAGAAAAAGGCAAGGGGTCGTAATGCAAGCTAAATATAAATCTAAGTCACAGTGAAGTTAGAGTATGCTATGATGGCTTGGTGATATGATATTTAGCATTTTACTCAGTTGACTCCTATGTCTGAGCTGTTCTAATTTTCAGATGATGATTTTTATTGGCAGTCCATCTGGTGAACAACGCTTGTATAACCAGTTAACTATCACAGTGTGCCTTAAATCTTATTCGTCATAACCCTTGTTCCATTGACGCTTGTTTTTTCCTCCTCAATTGGCAATTCCTTCTACAGCCCCTCTTCATGTCTTCGATTATTTCCTATCGTCAAAAACACACTTTCATCTGGACAAATCTAGTAGATCTTATTGGCTTCTAAGAAGATCTCTAGTTTTGTAAGAGAATATCTCGGAGCCTATTTTGGTCGTATTTAGTTATACGTTAGATGCTAAAACGTTTTCTCACCCGTCTATGACTTAATAGGCTGTTGGCTGCCAACCATTAGTTGTCACCCTAACCCTAACAAACTTTAAGTGTATCCTCTTTTCCCAAAATTTTCAAGACTATTTAGACTTGTGTCGTCTTTCATTGCCAAACATTTCCAAGGAACATTAATGTAAGTGTTGACAGCACTTGGTGGTCTGGTTTATCAAATTGGTGTTGACCTCTCAAATCGACAAACACTCCCTAGTTGCTCGCATTTTGTTCTATCTATTAAATTGAACTCATTCTCCTGCCTTAGTTTGTTAATATTGTGTGGTAATAAAATGCTCAAAACCACAGTTTCATATTAATATCAAACTAATAGATGCATTCTGTCGCTTTCTAACTTCCAACATTGGGCACCTTGGACTGGTAATTAGGTGTATCTGAAATGGGGAATCGGCCATTCCAGGAGTTTTGGTTAACAGCCAAATACAATGGATACCTGTTATATTTTGAATAATATTCTGTAGAAGAATAAAATACAGGGGGATTTTGCTCACTATGCCTCACATTAATTAACACAGTACCCACATAATGAATTGTAATTTCAGAGGATTGAATAACAAAAAATGTATTGAATAAGGTAACGCACAGGAGTGGAATGATGGTGCTGAAGGTAATCTAAATAGATCTTTATTAAGGCACATCAAATAGATAAGGATCAAGAACAAAATTATAAATGGTGGGAGAACGGGGTCATCTGCTTTATATCTACACCGAGAGTGATAACAACAAATGGCTGTGTTGCTTGATCTAGCCAATGGCCACATAGAGCTTTCAGTTCGGCTTTGCCATGAGTCCACTCTGCGTGCAAGGTTGCGAGTCAACTTCTAAAACGATTGGGGGTCATAGTATTGTCAGTAATGTTTAAAGTGGGATACACACGTGCACACGCACATACGGCGAGTCGTTCAATCATGTACTTATAAAGGAAATAAAACGTATTCATTGAATGGCTAACATTGATCGAGGTGAACGACCACTCATTGATGGCGAATATTGAATGACGGGAGCAGACAACTGGAGTACAGAATATAAAAGACGTATGATTAGTTACAGTGATAAAATCGGAGAATGCAACAAATCGATCGAGCGATGACGAATAAAGCCCACTCTGTCAAGAAATAACTTGAAAAGTTGTCAGAAGAATGAAAAGACAAGAGCATTGAGTCCGATTAAACTCATTACAATATCCCAGTTAGTGGTAGAAAACTCTAAGCCTATACCTGACAGCGAGTTCCTAAAGGAACTGTTTTGAGAAACTGAAATTCTGCTAATTCAAATTAACTAGTGCGGTTGGCCATCAGCAGCACTGGATGTGCATTTAATGAGTATTGATATGGTGACCACTACCGCTATCCAGTATCTACTTAATTTTTAAGTAACTTACCGCAAACGAGGGGATGAATAATTATATAAGCAATTCATTAAAAAGCAATGAATAATTCAGATTCTGGCATTGTGGGCACTTTTATAGCTTCATTTCCGAAAAAAAGCCATTTAGTTGGGTAATTTTCTTCTGCGCTTTCGCTGCGACTGACTTCCTGATTGCTTTAGTTGATACTTATTTCAGTATTTTCTTCAGTTTCAACTTCAGAATCAAGATCAAGTAATTTGGATACGCCTACATTTTTCATCTCTATCTACTATTTGTTCTCCTCTCCATCCCTCTGACACTATTTGTACTTTGAAGGAAAGAATGAATTTGTTGTGACCACTTTTGAATGAGTGCTTCTCTGAGCCCTCAGAGCAGTCAAGGATAACTACTTGTACGTGCATGTACGGGAACAAACCCTATCTATAATTTAGATGCTTCAAATTTAATAGATTAATTTGTATTTTATGATTTTAGCGAAAAGTTTTCGTTAGAATATGTGGTGTTCTTATTATTTGCCTCATCTTCCTTACTGATTTTTTCAGTTTTTGTCCCGCTCCCTAAACAATGAATTCCATTCTTCCTAATTTGATTTATATCATTTTCTTTAAGCTGTTTATCGATTCTTTCCCGACATCGAACACCCGCTCTATTTTATTTAGCTTCGAAACTGACACCTCTGGGTAAATTTCAAAGTGTGTTCCCTATAATGACGCCGCATATGAAATTGAACAACTGCAGTTCTGCCAACACTTTTATGGGGCGAAAGTCCAGCACGATCCGCCCTGCTACCAAAGAACTCAACTTTCCTTAATTCATCTTCATGCGCCAAGAAGGCTCTTGAAACCGGCATAGAAATTTACATGCGTGATCATCAGCCGAGTTGCACATAGTCAGGTATCATCAGAGCTCGGCGAGGTGCATACTGTATGAAGTGGATGCCGATGACCAAACTTGGGTGCGTCAGTGGAACCATATGCGTCCCCTGTTTCCAGTAAAATCATCGAAAATGGAAACAGACCCTCTGGATCTTATCCTCGATGTTTTAGGCCTTTCGTCGCTTGGAAATCATGAAATTTCAGAAATCCAACCCAACAATCAACAAAACCCTAAAAAATTCCAAGTGGATCCAACATTCCGAAGTTATAAAAGAAAATATTGCGGAAGTATTGGATAAAATGAAATATTTTTATCCAAAAGAAATTAATGTAACAATCTCAAATGTTTATTCATTTTATTATTAAATATTTACAAATTTTGCATAATTGTTATAATGAACTAAAATTGCAAGCCGTTGCTTAGCAGAATTTTGAGCAAAAAGTGAAGGTTTACTTAATGCCGTATTATTATTGAATTCGGAGAATTTGTGGCTATTTGAAAAGCTAATAATGTTATAAAAGACCCTTTTATAAAACGGCTCTAAAACGCTTCAGAAAGTATAAAGTCGCGGTCGGTACGTATCATGCAAGCGAAATCTTAGGAAGGACCAATCGGACGCAAGGGTGAATTAAGATGAGAATTTCAAAATAGCTAAAGGTTAACGGTTAAGGTACAGTTATAACGCTCCGAGCCAAATAAATGTGGTGCACCTGAAGGGTTTTGCTCTTCGTGCGTTGTCATACCAATTATTTTCTTTCCATGCCCTTTGGTAGAACCGGAAATTTATACTACACTTATTCGGCCAATCATTTCTCATGTAACGCAGTTGAATGTACAATTATATTTAGGTAATAAAAACCTTCGAGGTATGTGCTTTTCGCATTCTCCTTCCTCAGTCTATTGGGTCTGAGCCATTGAAGCTATTTTATCACTCCGATGGGAATCATTAACTACATAGTTGTTTAAGCTGAAGAAACAGGTAATGTGTTTGAGGACAGGGGATCCTGCTGAAGAATCTATTAATATATTGGTTAAAATTATCCATGCATTTCGCACCTCCTTATGTGGCTAGTTAAATAGTAATTAACGGGATTGCCGAGTTGATTAATCTGATGAATAAAAGTTACCTGCAGTGCAGGCTCTGCAACACGAATTCTCGTCTGCATGAGGTTACGATGATATATTTCGAATGGTAAAATCAATCTAACGCGGGAGTATGGAAAATCTATTTATTGGGATTTAGTCTGATTAAAATTTACCACGTATGTATAAATTACCATCTTTGTATAAATTATTAATTAAGGTAAAAAAACGTGGCCTCTCAGATAACTAAAGAATAATCATTTCTACATCGATCATCCGTCTAAATTCATCGATAAATACTCTTTCCCCATTTATGAACATAAATCAGCAATAGATTAGGTAGATCAAAAGCTAGGATGTTTATAGATATCACATCGCAGCAAAAATGTCTCATATTTGCATGTTTCTTCCCTCTACGATTTTAAAGTTTGTGTTGAGTAGCTCCCTAGGATGAACAATTTTAAGTTGCTTTGTCTTGAAATAACGTGATTCTAGTGATCATTCGGTTCTCATGAGAGCTTATCCCATTCCTTGCCAGCCAGACTAGCATTTGTGTGGGCATTCATTAATATTTGACTTTTCTCAATGGTCGCAAGCACAACCGACTGTGCACCGTTCAGGGTTACCCTCAAGCCATAGAGCGGTCAATTAACATAGATTATGATTTGGAACTGACTACCATGAGCTTTTACTTTCCCATTCTACTTCATTAAAAATGGACCATTTAAAGTGAGTAAAAACATACACAGGAGGCAGATATCAAACCCATTTAAAATCCCATGAGCTTAAATGTTTAATTAAACCAATATTTCCTCATTAAACTCCGAGAATTCGCCTGTGATTGATTGTTTCCGGGGTCCGAGTAAATGTTTTTAGACAACCTCGCGATTGTTAGAATGCTGTCGCTCAACGAGATCTTATCGAAACTCCTGTTTAGACTCAGACCCTGCAACAACATTCCCTCTCCCTTTTCGACCCATTAATCGCCATGTTTTTTACCCTCCCCAGCTGGATTCTCAAATGACTACTGACTTTTTTCCACAAGCCTGACTATGACGTCCCCTATTCCCCATTACTACATCCACTCGGCAATCTCCTTCCCAACCCCAGTAACCAGCTTCTACCTTCTATTGCACAGACCTCTCTTTATGATCAGTATCATTAAAATTAAATCCTTTGCTTTTCTTCTTGCCCCCTCCGGCTTTATAGTTAGTGACCCTCGCATTTAGCACTCTACAGCTTCAACTCAAGTGTACATCTGTTTGGTAAACTGTATTTTAAGAACAAAATAAACATTAAAAATAAAGATAGAAGGAGAAATAAACCATCAAAATCGCTAAAAGTAACCCAATTCTTAAGAAAAATTGAATGAACATGTCCTTAAAACCCCAATTTTACACACTATTCACTTTACATTTGTGTATCCCAATCTAATCAACTCAACCAGAACGAAATGATTCACAGTTCGTAATAAGTAATTTCTTTATGTATTTATACTAATGTATGAAAAATAACAAAAACTGGAACAACAGACAAAACGCGGTAACAAAAGTAGGTTAAAGGTTCTAGCTGATAATAATCGTTGTCATCGGAGGTTTGTCGAAGAGACTGCCTTATTACCGAGGATATCGGTTTGGGCTCGTATCGCCAGAGGCATATTGTCTTCTTCAATATCCATTTGTTGCATTGGGAACACTGAAACTTAAAATAACCAATGGCTACACATCATATGTATATAATAATGTAACGTGTTGGTTAGATAAACCTTTGCGTGAAGTGGAAGAACCATGTGAACCACTGACACAATTAAAGTGATATATAATTCTGCCGCTCTTCTAGAAGGTTTATTGGCGGTGGGCTTCAACAGTCGATACAGTTTAATCAATTATGGAAGAAATTTACCTTCATTCTTGAGTTATAACCCGACCGCGGAGCTGGATATCAATAAGTGAGGAGAGATAGATAATTGATCTCGCATTTTAACATAAAAGCAATAGAACAGGATGCACCAATTCTAACAACAGACTAGCAGTGAAGAGTTTTAATATTAATCAAAGGTCAAATCGTAGTTGTAGCCCTTCAGAAACACAACCAAATAAAGTCTGCAAGGTTACTTTAAAAAGATATGCCAGAGGAAGTTTAGAAGTGAAATTCAAGATAGATTGAATAGTTTCCTAAATTTCTTAAAGAATTCTACGATGAAAATATCAAATAGCGCCTGTGCTCTACTACTATTTCTCATTTAACGAGATTGTGGATTTATTCGCCTCGCCGTTGGGATTTAAACAAGGTAAATGAACATTACTTGGACACTAAGCGTATTTGCCTTGAGTTTAAAAGCAGAATTGAGGAAAACTAGAGACTAAATATATATTCCCCTTCATGCAATAAAACGTAGAATCAAAGGACAGCACTCTCACCTGAAGGAGGATCTCTAGACCGGCTTTCATCGAGATCGCCAGATCCATCTTCAACTCTAGGTAAAGATGATGGATGAAGAGTAGGTGGGGAAACCAAAGTCTCAGAAGATTCTGTGGCAGTCTCTAGAGCAGAGTGCCGTCGCTTCTTTCCTCGTTGCTGCATTTGAATCCCCATATCCTCAACGAATTCGTCTTGGGCAGACTTGAAGGAGAGAATGGCAGCATGTCGATGGTTAAGGCAGGCGTAGACATGGCTCCAAATACTCTTCTTACTAAAACTGTCACAGCGAGCTGAGTCATCGTAGATGTAGTCACAACAGATGTAACAAAGTCGAAGCTAGAAAGAAATTTGTAAATTATTTCATAATTTTAAGTAGTAATACCGCTTTATTAAATGTGCAGTCACTAACCCAGTGAGAGAAAAATGCATGTTCTGTGAGAGCCCAACGAGAGGCCCCATTGTATTGGCAAATAGGACAAACAAAAACCTTATTTGCTGCAGATGAGACCTCATCATCGGACTCCAATGAGGCGTTGAAAGTTTTCAAACGATCATCAAGCTCGAAGTAGCGACCGAATCTTAACTTTAATAAGAAAATAAGAAATATAATTAGATTAGGATGCATAATAATTAGTGAGCACTGGTCGTAAAACTATGAAACTATTGCAGTGCTATACTTTTTTACGATCAATAAAGCCCGATACTCCAATTTGCCAAACAAGATAGAAGAGAGAGATGGCAAGGAAGAGTACGCGAGTCAATTAGACACAAAACGAACTTTAAAATCACAAACGAGCCAGTAAGAGAAATATAAATTATATAAGGAGTAAAAGTTATTTTCGTAAGGGAAATATTTAAAAAAATATTTTCCCCGCAGAATGATATTTCCGCTGACAATGAACCCATTCACATCAATAGTCTAAAATACAGTTATTGTCAAAGCCTGCTGTGAATCTGGAATTCTTATAGTGACCGAAATTAAAAGATCAGTCCGGTGCCACCATTCTAGATGAATGAGCTCAAATGCTATCAGATGCAATTGAAGCAATTTTGATTCACAAGCAAACCTATGCAGTTTTTTTCCAAACTTTTCCTTTCCACGTCGCCTACGGCCAAATTTATACACTTTTGACTTTAAGATATGTTCAAATTTGGAAGTGCATTTATGTATTGGACGTCATACTAGAGTTTGTTCTATCTCTTGAATTCGGTTCCTGATACTCAAGATAATACATAATACTGGAACCCATCCGTATGATTTAATTTTCTCTTTGCATAAACAAGACCCATCTATGATTCATAACACATCTTGCTATAGTAGAAGTGATTTCAATCGCCTGAAAGTATTCCAAACTGAGAAAGCATAGGGAGCGAGAGTAAGAAAATTAGTTGGCGTATTTAACCAAAACCATAACTCTAGTAATAAAACATTGTGAAAAAAGCACAATTTTCTTTCAGTGCAAGATCCGCATATACTTCTATTTTAAATCGGGAGAATATTAAAGCTATATAATTTACTGAAATAAATAATGAAGGGATTAATGCGAGTTTTATTGACAGTAATAGAAAAACATAGATCAAATGAAAAATAGGCAAACATGCAACTAATCGACAAATATAGGATACATGCTTAAACTCACATGTTCATAGACCTCTTTGGAAAGAGGCGGATGTCCACCGGGTTGGTACAAGTACTTCACCGTCGCAATTCCAGCAGCATTTGTCTCGACAACACCACCATTCGTCACCGTATCTTCATCCACATTAATCACTGTCTGAGTTGCCGTGGACGTCGTTGCCGACTGAATCTCAGCAGGAATTGGGGCAGTGACTGGCTTGGTGAAATTCTTTTTGGGAGGAGACGAGAAGAGACTAGGGAAGGGCAGGAGAGCTACGTCACCGAATTTGTGACTTCGTGAAGAGCCTCTAAAAGTGTTTATTGAAGTAGGTAAAGCAGCAGCGTGCGCCATCAGAGCTAGAGGTGAGTCCAACCATCCTGTATGACAGTGGCAAGTGACCACCTCTAAATTTTGAAAAAAATTAGGGACTACTTTGCCACAAAATTTATACTGTTAAAAGTCTTACGTAAAGTTGCAGCAGAGAAGAAAAGATAAAAAAGCTTCAAGTGCAGTAAACAACAGATTGTAACAATGATCATATTTTGGGGAAAAGTATATAATTCGAGGGGTTCTAGAAGACATGTCAACAAATTTTAGCTTCAAAAAATTACTCGTTTTTTTATCAGTTGAACTGAATTCATACTTTATTTAGTGATTTTAATCCATTTAACCAAAAGGTCATAGCTATGGCAGAATTTGGAAACAAGGTACAGAGCTTTCACAATATAATATTTAACGATGGAAAAAAGAAAGGGAATTTAAGGATTTTCAGCATTGGTATCGAAGTCTACAAATGGGTCTAATCGTGATTAGATCCAATTTGTCCCTAAAACTTAATTCTTTAATATTACTGAGTGTTCGATTAGAACTTTACTTTAAAGCAAATTGGTGAAACCGCAGCGATAGTTGGTTTTCAAGAGCGAAAATCGCATTCGTTTGAAATTCGTTCATCTCATTCAATTTAAATTTGATTGCGGAATAAAGTGTACACCCCCATCGGACAAATGCGAAAAAAACGAGAGGCAATGCCAATACATCTTTAACATTACGAGCCGTTTTATTAGAATATGCTATTAATTCTTTCCTCTTTTAACAAGAATGTTGTGAAACATATGCATACCCAGTAGATTTGTCATTAAATTAGTAAAACTTAACTTTGGGATGAACTTTTGGGGTATGTAATGGACAGACGCATTCATTTACATGCCATTCTCAATAATGCTATCGCAATGTAACAAAGCAGGG
>CAADRB010000057.1:0-55433 GCA_900708905.1 Hymenolepis diminuta | reverse complement strand
AATAAATTACTATTGATTATATGTAGGTATGGCTTTTGATAATAACATGACCCTAGTCCAACTGACGGTAAGAATACCTAAAAAGTGATTAAAATTCTGGAAATGAAACTTGCCGGCTCGAACCTCACTGAAACGCCGCATTCGATTCATCTGCCAAGATACATATCTAGAATCATAAAAAGAAAAGAGCTTTTTTTTCTATTTAACGGAAATGAGAGGGAAAGTAGAAATATCTCAGCACTCACGGATTCGCCATCGCATGTTTTCGTAGATGATTCAAGAGCTCGGCGGCAATACCACTCCCTGAGTCAGAGGTCTTTAGAGTCAATTTCTCCCTGCAAAAGGGACATCCTACTTGATTTCCTCCGGCAGTCAAAGAGCTACCTGTAACGTGGGTCGTGTGTTCGTGACCATGAAGGTGTTGCAGATCCTCGAATGGCTTAGCTGATTGGAAGGTGTCGGGTGGTAGTGGAACGGAATTAGAGGAATCCGTTGACGACTGCGTCTCTGAGTCGTTTCTCTTACCTAGATGCAGAATATATAGTCAAAAAGGGAAAAGATAGCATTAGAATATCTGAGCGACTATTTCTCTTTTCCAGTCTGATTTAATTTCCAAGATCAATGCAGGTGAAACAAATTGAGTTAGAATATACAAAGAACTGAAGGTGTTTGACTGGTACAATCTGATACATATGTAGCTATGAAGATGAATAGAACACCACCAACTTAGTAAACTCTGGCTACATCTTTTCTTCTACTCACGAACAGATTAAAACAATTAAGAAAATAAATTGATCGCAGACTTCCGCTTATTAAAATAAACGCTCGGAACAATTTACCAATCAACACCACCGAAACTTGGCTTCAAAATGGGAAGGTCGTAAGAATAAAGGATCAACAGTAACAAGTGCTTGTTACTTTTCAAGGTTTTTCACATTCTTAGTCCCTCATACAATTTACTATTGAATGCATCACATCTCTCTGTCAAACTCGTGTTTTGACACTAACATTAACTAAGAGCTTTCTACTGGTAAAATAGATTAAATACTAAACGGGCAAGATAAGCATCGAGAATTCAACTTACCAAGTGAAATACCATTACTTTTCGTGCTGACATCACAATAAAGACACAAGCAAAGTGGATTCTTCTCCCTGTTTGCAATATCCGAGCTCTGTTCTTGAGTGAGTTCATCGGGAGTACTGGAATTAAAGAGGAGGTCCCCAAGGGTTTGTTTGAGAGTAGCCAGGGCGTAAACACATGTTCTCATGTGGGAACGGAGTTCGTCTAAGGTGGAGAAGATTTGACGACATAATCCAAAACACCGATAGTAGCATCGAAATTCGCAGGGTGATTGACGGTTCTGAAAGGACCCACTGTTTGTACTCAAAGTGACAAACTCAACTGAACGACAATGAGCTAACTGAAAAATAAACATTTATAACTTTAAAAACGATTTCATTTAAAGAGCGAAAAAATCCAAGACAGAGAAGCTGGAGCGCTCATATCGGAGAAATTGATGGTCAGATGAAAAATGGATTCCTCTCTCGAAATTTCTCCACGGGTAAATGCAGATTTGTAGGATGGACATAATGGAAATTTCAAATAAAACATCCTTCCGGATCAACACTGTTTAGATTAATTACATGTGGCTTATCACTCCAAAGTAAAGCTAAAAGAAAGACTTAAAGTAAAGCCTAAAAATGACCAACTAAACGGAATAAGCAGATGTAAGGCAAGATTGATTAAGCCTCTAAATGCATAGTGGCAATTATGGATAAATGACTTCAATTTACATCTTTTATAAAACCAAAAAATATACCTTTGCATATTGACTTAACCATATGTGATTGCCATCTGCATTTCGATTAAAAGTTCTTAACAAAGTCCCCACCAAATAGTGATGAAAACTCGATCTTATTTCAGTTTAGTTCATTAGTAGAATGATTTATCACATCGCCTTGCAAAATCACCCAAACAATCGAATTTTCCAACCCACCGGTATTAATGAGGACGAATGACTACTTTTTGTTTTCATCTAAAAAATTGCAAAGTGCATAGGTGTATATCAGATGAAATTCACAATGTATTTACGAATGTACAGACTATGGTGAATTTTAAAAACTTACCAATCAACATATTTATTGCTCTCTGACCATACTTAAACTGAGTGTAAAAGTATTGACAGTTTATAAAAAGTTGAAGAAACTCACGGAGAAATGATCAACGAACTCCACAGGGATGGAGGAAATAAAGGGACACTCTGAACATTCGTAGGCAATTTTTGAGAAGGTATTAGCTGATGTTGAAGAGAGCGAATGACTCTCCTGAAGATGTTTGCATATGGTGGCAAGATCCGGGAACTCAAAGGTACCATTCACCCGATTCGGTGAGTCATTCACACCTAAAATGGAAAGAAGAATCTGTTTTACTGAAGTATTATAGATACTAATTATGGATTAGTTGCAAAGTGCACCTTCCTCCAATTTGTGTGGTGTGCCACACAACTGGCAGCCGTATTTCCGAGTAGTATGGGCCTCGAACCAGTGCTGGACGAAATTTTCCACAGAGAGAAAGACGCGTTCGCGACATGCCGCAGCAGGTTTGGAACAGAGCAATACCTTTACGAGGTTAAAGTGGAAACAGACAAACCGAAGATGTAGTCGAAGACATGCTTCGGCCAACGGCGGAGGTAAGTCTGGTGGTGGCTGCGAAAAAAGGGAATCAAGAAGGTTACTCCACATGTCTTAAAACTAATGAAGCGATTAATTTAATCCCTACTAAACTCGCAATTATTTTCACTTAAGCATGCTCGTCTGACCTTAGATTATCAGTGTCCCAATGGCGTCTATTTAATTTCATTCATTTCCATATTCGCCATACAATTAATTAAACTTGAAATGCCTACAATAATTTGCGTTTTGGTTAAACTATTCATAAATCAAAAGAACTTTCGCATGCGATCGCACTATCAAGATGAAACAAAGGCCGAGAAAAAGCGAGTAGTGAAAGTGGACGAAGAGGGTAATCATTAGGGAACCCTCCATTTAAATCAGATTCAAATTTAAGGTAGGGTGAAATTTAACGAAGGAAAGTTCCAAGAATATAGTGAATCAGACATCAAACATACGGATGCATAAAGAGATGAAAATATAGCCGTAAACAATCCAAACGAACCCAAATTACACGCCAACATAATTAGCAGTAAATTTATAAATGGAAAGCGTATTTCCCTAGTCAACCTTCTTGACTTTAACGTACATATCAGACTGCGAAGAGAGGACTATCCAAACAATCAAAAAGATCAATGAAACGATATGTAATTCACCTAGAGCTAGATAAATTATCAGATAACTTTACAACCCGAAGATTATATAATGGAAAGGCGAAAATTTATTCAAGGGTAAAAAATCATTTTAATAAAAATGAGGGTATATGAAAAACAAGGTCGTTTGAGGAATCGAGAAATAATGACATACCGCGAATCCACAGTGGGGGCAAAAGAGGTAGATATCTAGGTGGAAGAGAAGATGAGCTTTAATAGAGCACATGAGCGTGTCCCGTCGATTATGCACTAGAGATAGGGAGCAAAGGGCGCATTTCGCAGTGGCCATATCAGCCCCATTGGAACAACCAGTAAGGTGATTTCTCAAGGAGTTGCAGGAGTCTGTTCGAAAGGCACCGCAAAGCATACAACGCAGTGTTCCTCCTTCCATGGTGGAAGCTAAACTGAAGGGATGTTGTACATCTTTCAAGAGAGCCTCATAAGCTTGTTGAATTTCTTCGAAACTAGCTGCTGGTGGAGGAGAAGGCACAGCTTCCTGGGTACCCGAGGAATCGATTGACGGATACCATCCAGTGAGGAAAAAGTGTCCATGCCAAGAAGAGGCTTCCGCAAGACGAAAAAGAAGATGGCAAATGGGGGAGTTGAGAGTTGTCGGAAGACCATCGTTAGAGAGACCGCTGCTTCCTGACGAACTGGATGGGGTCGAAATGAGGTGATTAGAGTATATCGATGTGAATCGAATGTCTGGAGATAAAAGAAACGTGTCCCCACCGTCTCCGCTATCAGGCGGCTGAAATCGAAACTGGCTTACACGAAGCATGTTTCTAAAATAAAATTTCAAGTATTTTGTTAGGGAAGCGACAAAAATAAGCCAATCAGACTGTTATTATCGCGATTCAGTTAAAGCCTTCTTTCAGGCTATAATATGTAAACTTTCACAGGAATCTGGGGACAATTGATGGTTATTAACCTTCGGAAAAACAACGCTAAACACAAAATTTAACAAAAAATTAGAACTTGACGAGGACAAAACAGAACTTGGCTTCTAAAATGCACAATTTTACTGGAAAGAACTGCTTTTAATTATTGCGAACCAGACAATAACTATAAAAAACAGTAAGATGTCAGTACCGACATCTCGGCGGATGACTCTTTCATTTCCAGAATTACTCTTTGTTCACATTCGCTGTGACAACACTTCGGTTTTTCGTCCACGAAGCCGCAGTGACTTTATATTCCTATGACTCAAAACTCCTATTTGTCATGCCTAAATGCGTTTATCGATTCCCCTCTTTCCATAACTGACTCTTCACTTAAAAGTACATCTGTATTCATGTTCTCACGCGCGTCCTTACCCATGTGAGTCACATAAACTGCTTTTGTATTTCCACTCAAAAATACACGCGCGCAAGCACACGCTTGCCATCCAACGGCTTCGAGGCTTCCCTCCCATCTCCTCTGTTCCTCAGCCCTCTCTCTTACTCACTTGAATTCTCACGATGGTTTGTTCAATACATTTAGGCCAAATCAGCTCTCGGTGTTCTGCTATGTACAATGGATACCTGTTATATTTTGAATAATATTCTGTAGAAGAATAAAATACAGGGGGATTTTGCTCACTATGCCTCACATTAATTAACACAGTACCCACATAATGAATTGTAATTTCAGAGGATTGAATAACAAAAAATGTATTGAATAAGGTAACGCACAGGAGTGGAATGATGGTGCTGAAGGTAATCTAAATAGATCTTTATTAAGGCACATCAAATAGATAAGGATCAAGAACAAAATTATAAATGGTGGGAGAACGGGGTCATCTGCTTTATATCTACACCGAGAGTGATAACAACAAATGGCTGTGTTGCTTGATCTAGCCAATGGCCACATAGAGCTTTCAGTTCGGCTTTGCCATGAGTCCACTCTGCGTGCAAGGTTGCGAGTCAACTTCTAAAACGATTGGGGGTCATAGTATTGTCAGTAATGTTTAAAGTGGGATACACACGTGCACACGCACATACGGCGAGTCGTTCAATCATGTACTTATAAAGGAAATAAAACGTATTCATTGAATGGCTAACATTGATCGAGGTGAACGACCACTCATTGATGGCGAATATTGAATGACAGGAGCAGACAATTGGGCATACAGAGTATAGAGACGAATGAATATTTATGGATCTTTCCATTAAAAAATAAATAAGGGGTAAAACTAACGTCAACCGTCGATCAATATCATTGCCAAGATCAACGAGTTCCTGGCCTTCGGTATAGATGGTCTGGGGAATCATGGACTGGGAAGACTGTCGCTTCAAACTGTCCTCCAGATTTTCAGTGAGCCAGGGGATAGCGGTGACAGAGAGACGTGAGGGAACGAGTTTCCACGCAGACGGGGGCTCCAAGGCGTGGCATTGAGCCATGTGGGCATAGAGGGCGCATAGGTTGGGCGCCGAGAGATTGCCTGATTGCTCGGTTGGTGAAGTACGTTGTAGGACTGGAACTACGGTGTCCGAAGTGGATGGACAGAGGTGGCAACGATAAAGGACACGCGCAACTGGACGATTGAGGTGATTGGCGTAGAGAGATGGAGAGGAGAAAATGCGTTGGCAGTAATGACATACATGGAACCCCTTCCGACTTTGTCTTACCTGTAAATTAATTAGTCGCATGAAATAGGATATCACAATAACTCCACTTTAGCGAGGCTTGAAAAATTAAGATAGCAATAGTCTGCATAGGGTCCACCCTTATGCACTCAATGTCTCAGCATGCCGTTTGAACAAAGCTCTCAAAATAGTCACTTTAAAATCTTTTAGGAAAGCTATTAAATCCCTCTTTGAGTGCGGATAATTTCCCTCTGTCTAAGGGTATTCAATCCACCCATTGCTGGGGTACATAGTATAAAACAATAAATACACTGAATCCAATTAACCGATACGAGTAGCGAACAATCTATTTGTCACAGGATTTCACTATTTGCTTATTGAACTCCTGATGGTCCGTTTGAGTTCACAAGTCTGGTAATCAAATTGATATTTAAAAAGACGGCTTTTAAAGCCACTTGTGCTATCCTTCTGGAGGAGAGGTTAGCGAAAATTAACTTAGTATAAAGCCCCTACGTCTGCAAAACCTACTCTCCTTTAGGTAAGGTAGTCGATAAAATAGATATGTACTCGATGCAAGCGCTGGTAAAAATTATAAAACTGGATTTGGACAGTGACCAGCAAAAGAAACCTTCAAACCTACAGGAAGGACGTTCACTGTCGCGTACGCAGCCATGGTAGAGTAAATACTAACTAACTATAGGCACGGCAGTGAGCATAACAAAGAAGAAAAGAAAGGTAATGGTTAATGGTAAAGTTGGACAAAAAATTAAAGGATAGAAACCGATAAAATCCGAATGATAAATTAATCAAGAATAAGGAAAAAAAAGGTTAACTTACTCAGACTAATTTGCACATATATATCTTTAGAGTGATCAGTAAATGGAATTCAGATTAAGTAGAGAAGTACTCACCGGTTCTTGGGATACAAGTTGAGGGCCTCTGTTAAGCAATACAGCGGGATCCAACTAAATAAAAAAAGAAAGGAAACATTATTACATTCAAAAATTTGTTACTTCAGGACTTTCGTCATAACCCCCTTCAAAAATGAATGCATTTGAATTGTTTCCTTGCTTTATATGTAAAAAATAACTATACACAGTTGTTTCTAATTTACGTTCTACCAAGACATTCTATGATTTTATTATGGGTCCGATGACACGAACTCAATGCCTCCAGATAAACTTAATTTCAAACGGCTCCTCTATTAACTACTGAATTTCATTGTCCTTTAAGTCTTGCAGGATGATCATACGACTCCTTTTCGCATTTTTGCAGATAATTAATTTCAATTAAAGGTAGCACGTGTAGGGTTCTTATTGGCCGGTCAGTGATGGAAACTGTCAGAGGTATTTTACCAAATTGCGTATTAAATTGATAACCACCTTATGAAAAACTGTCAATTCATAATTTCGTCACACTACTTTGCATTTCAAAATGAACCTGAAGTTCGAATGTTCCTTCAAATTCTTAAATTAAATGCCATATCTAATAGGGTCAAAAAAACAAGTGTAACCGTCGTGGAAACTTTTATTAGATAGAGGAAACATATCCCGGAACTACTCGCATTTGTGACTAACATGATTGAACAGACCAAACCAAGGCTAAAACTCGCTTACTCATTCATGCTAAATTTGATACAGACAGTCATAATAATTTAGGCACGATGACGCCAAATTAAGATAAAGGACTGAGCATTGACCAAAACGCTGACAATAAATTTGGCTCTCTCACTCGGTTCTCAGACAAACAATAATTAATGTTCTAATTGATTCTCCTTCAATTGCCTGAAAATTCACTCACTTACAAAAGCACAATTTTAGAGTTCGTCGATTTGTTTCCCGACAAAATCTTGAATGTCCGATTGAGAGTGAAGAAGGGAACTTATGTCTGACCTGCTTTGACACAAATGCAAAGTTAATCTTATCTAATTTGAGTTCAAATTCATAAGATTGTCCTAAAGAAACTAACATGTTTTAATTTGAAATAAAAAAATAACACCTAAATTAAAAAATGAGCACTAATATTCATTGCAGTTATACAATAAAAGTGATAATACAATTCAAGTTATCTATGACTTAATATTGTTCCATTCAGTGACATCACTATTTCACCATTTATGAGCCAATAACTTTCGAAACTTATCCTATTGGTCTTAGATAAACCCCATATAATCGGATGAATAACTTATATATATTGTGATTTCTATATTCACCAAGATAGATCTCTATTTTTTAAACATTTCATAAAAGACAAACATCTCTACTAAAAAATTGTTAATAGTACAACTTTAGAGCATTATTTGATAGTTTTATTACGAAACAGTAGACTGACATCTTTCACAAGTTTACAAAATGTAGTTACTCAAAGCTCAATATTCGGGGAAAATATGTACTACTTGACAATAGCGTTCAAAATAATGTGGGATATGAATACTTAACACGTGTGCCCCGGTGTTGCTTCTACGTAACAAGGAATACGACCTAAATACTATTCCAACAGTTTTGGAATTTATATTTTACCTAGTCATAAAACAGTACAATTTTCCAACTTGCTACCCTACAAGAGCTCAAAAATAGGTTTTGGTTTTCTGTAAAGTTACACAAAAATATAAATGATTCAAAAATATGAGTTGTGGGCTAGCCACAAAAACATTAATTTTTCTACTACAATTAAAAGACTTCACGAATTTAATATTAAATTGATTGTTACGAAAGAACAGCTGATTCTGTGTCTCATATCACATTACATCTCATAAACTGAACCTGATAAACATCAACTAGTGTGGTCAATAAATGGAATTAGGAGATTCAAATAAGCAGAAAAACATACGGAGATCAGGAGAAAATAAGTTAAGATTACTGGGGAAACAAGAACTATAGTACAACATATGTCCATTATTTTACTCTTGATATAACCTAGGAACACGAAAAATAAGAGTGTGAATCATTACATAGCCAGGCAATAGAAAACTTACTCGCAGAACTGAGCTCATTTCCGACCGAGCCTTAGCTTTCAGTCTCTTGAAAATTGAAGATGAATTAAAGATGGGAGATGACTGATTCAAACTAGAAGAATGATTGAGCGGTGGTGAGAGAAGAGCCGACTGTTGTCTGGGCATCAGAACACTCTGTCTGGGAGGTGTTGAAGTTGCAGTTGGAGGAACACTGCAGTTCCCAGGACCCCGAGGATTGTTGGAAGAAGCCATTCCTGACATCGTAATCGTTGAAGCTGGTGCTGCAGACACAGAAGCGGGCGGTGGCATCCGCATTAGTTGCTAGCAAATAAAAGGAATAATCCAAGGTATAAACAAATTCCCTCAATCAAAGCAAAGAAAATTATCAATAAACGGCATCCACATTTAATTTCATACCGTCGTTAACTGCAAAAGAATGGTAAGGAAAAGAGAAATTACCCAGCCATAGTTGATTAGCACAATAGAATGAGGAGACCGCTTCTCTGGCGAATGCATGCTAGTTTTACTTAGCAAGCAAATTCGCGTCAAATCATATATCATAGTGATGTGAGGAATACTCAGCCAATGGAAATTGTGCAAGAAAATCTTACAGCACATACAAAAACTTCTATCTTTTGACCAATAAGAATATTGAGTGTCAAAAGTGAAATTTACATGTTTCAGCTTGAAAACTATTGGCTAAAATGTTTCATTCATATGATGATTAAGAACCAATTTTGTAAAAATTTGTGGTTTATTTCCTCCTCAGAAGAAAGTGATTAATTAAATTCAAACTGTTAAAGCAAAAGTTGCCATTGTGGATCTGCTTATTCGTGGAATTAAAATTTTGGTTAGGTTTGGATCAATAAAATCTATCCAAAGAACCACAAAAGGTAGTGAGATTCAAGAAAAAACTTACGGGATCAAGTGTAGAGTCCGTGTTACAGCGACGATTGAAATTTCTGTAACCAACTGAAGGAGGACGAGGTGGATACTGATAAGGTGGTGGGAATCTTCCGAAATCAGGTGTATAGGAAGGAGGTAAAGGGGGAGGATAGCAAATACCGGATGCGTAGCCCTGGAAGATTCGAACTGATGAAATAAGGAACAATGAACCATGCACTGGCAACATGAGCAGTGTCACCTCAAGGCTACGTGCTCATATTCGTGACATAATGTGATTGGATGAAAATACTCACTCAACCGTATTAAGCTAATTGGCTGTATAGTTAGTAATTACTAAATTATACGAATGGCAAAACAATATGAAAATAAAATTACGTTTTGATTAACTGGATTTATCCCCTTTGGAAGGCTTGGGGCTTGGTTGGGTGAAGAAATCTAAGAAAACACAGTTATAAGTAATCAAGAATAAAGAAAGATTATTAATGGGAAGATATTAAATACAGGAAAACAACATCTAATATTCATCTCAGGAGGATGTTGGAGTAAGGGAGCATAAGAGGATCGTACTGCACTATTCGGAGGAGGAGAAATCTATAGTGGGAAATATTAGAAGTAACGAATAGAGAACATTAATACTTAAAAAAATGCAAGTAAGGGTTGATGTACCGAACGAATAAGAGGTGTAGAAACCTGTGGGAATAAAACAAAGCTTTTCAAAAACGATTTGTAAATGTAAAGTGAATAAAAGGATGTTAACGTAGCAAATAAATACAAAAGACAGTTCATCAATAAAAATACAGCGAATCAAGCCGAACGAGCAGGAACAACTTTTTAAAATAGTCTTACGTCCAGACTAATGGCATTTGTTAACGGCAGTGAAGTATTGTCACTTAGCAATTGAGGATTATATGGTTCTCTTTTAATATTTGACAACAAAACATCTTTTGATTGTCTGCTTCGGTTAGGATTGTGTTGATTCATCTAAATACAAAATGACAAGAGTCATTTAAATAACCTTTAATTGCAAGAAGTTCCCTGAAAAATTCAAATACACGTTAATATGTAATAAAAGCACACTTTTTCATAATCATGCTTCTCATCAAACAAAATCAAACAAAAATTGCGATGACAAACCTACTTAAAGATTCATTTTTTAAATATTTTAAATTTGTTGTTAAATAATAAGTTATTTTATATCCGTTTCTTAATAAGACCATCAGCAATAAATATTAAGCGATTCCCAAATATCATGCCCATTACCCCTTTAAAGTTAGAAGATTTGTTCGTTTTAAATGTTATTATGAATGCAATTAGAATTAGTGTTTAAAAATTTTAAATTTGCACAATTAGCTAGCACATTTTGGATAATTTTCAATAAAATTGAATGAATAATGCAAATTACAATAAGCGATATCAATTACAATAAAGTAAAAATATGAAACTAGGGACATATGGAAATCACGTGAAATTCATGATTTAAAGGGAGCAATTGTCACTATTGCTTCGATCGAAACAAAAATACAAATTACAATACTCGGAAGACAAGATTAAAAGCAATGCACTAGAATAATAATATATCCTTATCAAGAAATTTTTCAGTAATTTTTTACATCTTGTGTTTAGGCAACTTTAACCTCTGGTTAACACTCGGACTTTTCTTATAGACAGAAGGTATTACTTAACGCCTAGCAATCGGAGTCGGTAAGATCTCGACAACAGTATCCATAGGCGAGATTGCACATAGATGCCACGACGAGACATGACTAACTCCTTAGCAAGAAACTCCTGCTTATAGGCCCTAATATGTTTTTCAATAAATTGTTCTGATCTAACTACCTGAAGCAGCTCACCTATTTCTTCTACATGGCCCCCCCCCCTTCACGCTTAAGGAGTAGTTTATCGAAAATCAGTTGTAATACAGCTACGACCTCCTCTTCTTTGTAGGATACTGTAACCGGCTCTTAGTTTCCCTAAGAAATTGCCCTAGTTACAAATACGACCCGATAACACCACAATACAAAACGACCCAAGCCACTATATCACAGTAAGACGCACGTTTTCGTATCGATAGTTCGATTTTTATAATGTGCCATTTACAACCGTAATGTAAATAAATTCGTTTGAATAAAAGGGAACTAAAGGAAGCAGGAATTGAAAGGTGAGAAATAACGAATCTTACATATAAGAGTTAGTTTGGGTTAGATTGGCACGCTCGTCCGTAGATTTGATCACCGGTCCGTCTTTGTTGTGAAATCAACCGGAAGACGAGAGAAATGTCATCAAACACTGGTAGTGCATGGAGAGCAATATCTTGCTCATTTCTTTCGCGTCGTTGCATTACAAAGGAGGACCAGTCTTTTAGGGAGTGAGAGAGTTGTAGAGTATAAAACAAAGAAAAATAATAGCACCAAGATTCATAAATCAGCAAATCGAGCCCTCTTGGTCTGAGGTGTTTGTGGTGGCGAAATCAAGTGTGCTTTCCAGTCTCCACGTCGCAGATATTTCCGCAATGCCGCTTGGTGATTATGGCACTTATCCATTGATGATTGCCTACACTATATGCACTCCTCGGGTCGCACCTTGTCGGGACACAGTTGTTATGATAGCAACATCTCTTATACGCTGTCCTCAAATTCTTCTACTGGGCGGATTGTACTAATACGACTGGAGATCCCCTTAGATGAGTAATCAATCCATCTGAGCAAAATTTGGCAAAATGTGTGTACTGTGTACTTGGACCTGTAACGAGCGTTTCTGATACACCACAAGTTTATTGAGAATAGAGATGGCTGAGCTGCTTGCTGTCCGCGAGAGTAGAATAACATTGGACCCTTTCGGAGGTGAATTTGTCACCATAGTGTGTTGGTGGGTGCGAAGTGGTAAGTTAGACCTGAGTCCTGGGAGAATCTGGTTTCAGCAGCTGAATGTGAATAAAAGGAGGGATTTCAAGAACATGTAGACACTGATTGCAAACTCTAACGAGGGTCCCCGCATTCGTATGTTCAAGAGCAGGCGTCTAGTGAGTTTTGTTTTCGTCAGGGAACTGGACAAGGTTGAGCTCATTCGTCCATTCCAGATTGATATTTCGGTCTGTAAGGGAGCACTTCTTGAAGATCTTCTCCAGAAATGTAGCCCCGCATCGAATCGATACGTAGCCACACAGCATTAGATGTCTGGAGAGACGATGGTAACATCAGAGCTAGCGTCGACCTGGAGCTCAAATGGTATATCATTAAGGCCTAATTTAACGTATTTTCTAGAATCAATATTTACCTGCATTAACGCACCATAGCCCTGCCTCGTTAAATTGTTCGAAGAAGATTGTCGGCAGAAACCTTCTTTGTGGTCATTTTCGTTGTAGTTCTGGCAGCGACGTTTTCAGAAAGACAGTCTCGATGATAACGACGTTCTTCGTAAAATCGGTATCTTGGGAGTGACTGCTTCTGATATTTGTCAGATGGGGAGTAGGTCCCGTCAGTCGATAGACGATCGGTCATTTTCAGGTCCCTTCAGGTTGAACACTCGCGGTCAACGGTCCGACAACGGAATCGAGTCAGCCACGAAACTTCTTGACATCGGATTCCTTATCCAAGAGGGACAGAAGTCTGAGTCGAATCTCAGCGTAGCAAAGAGATCAGAGACCAAGAATGAAAATGAAGTACCTGAATTGGTTTTCTTCAAAAGAACCAAATTAAAAATAGTACGCAAAGATGAACACTTACATCCTCACGTATGATTGAAGGGAGAAATGTTGTCACCAACGACAGAACATGACTAACAAAAACATCGTATCGACTGACCGACCATATTACGCGCCATTTACAAGTGTAATGTAAGTAAATTCGTTTGAATAAAAGGAAATTAAAAGAAGCGAGAATTAAAAAGTGGAAAGTAAAGAATTTTACCTATGAGAAATATTTTGGAAAGAATTTTATTTTCTTGTGTGTAGCAAATACGAGTTTCACTTCTTTTGCAATGCCCTGCTGCGTCTTGCTCTGCTTATGTGATTTCCCACTAAACTGCAAATTACCGTTGGCGAGTTATTTCGTATGTGCTCTTTGGAGAAAAATGCATGAGCCAAGTTATGTAATTCTAAGATTACAGTTTTTGTACTTGTATAGTTTAATATTTAACTGCAATTTTACTAGCAGTATTTGTTAGTTACATCAATGAACATCTCAGTATTTATAAAATTTGTAACAGAGTTTAAATTTAAAAACGTCTCCTCTTTTCAACAATTTTTAAAACTTCTAATTGCAACTTTTAAGTCTACCTTTTCTCACTTAAATAGTTATTTTGACTGATATCACATTAAATGTCATAGTTTTAATGCCCATAATTTCCATCATTTATGTCCGGATTATTTCCTAATGGTTCAGCAAATTCCCCCTTTTATTTTTGTTAGATTGCGATACATCTTCGAATTACAGTAATTTAGCCACAAACGACTCCCTTACTCGAACCAAAGTTTGGAATTCGACTAAGCCCATTTGGGTTAATTCTGATTAATTCTTGTCAACGCGAGAGCTGGTTTGAACTATTTTAGCAAAAGGTTTCCGATGCATCCAACTTAAATGAAAATCAGCAGGGGTCATACCACAATTTCCATATAATCTTTACGTTCTATACAATAAAATGAAACGATGTACTAGTTGGGTTATGCATATAATACTTTAATGGTCACATCGACAGTGATGACCATTAAGGTTGGATCAGATTTAAAAAAACATCTAAAAATATAACTAAGAAGTTACATTTCAGAAATTACCTTAAATAAGGGAAATAAAAGACTACCATTCTTATTAAAACCTGTCAAGGTTGTTAAAATCCTGTAAAATTGGTCACCACAGTCCTACTGTCAATTTTGGCATTAACAATTAATTAAAATGGAAGTCGGAACAGAGTGGTCACAGCACAAGTCATGCAGACTAGGCGCTTTACACCTTGCAATATCGGGGTCAAATCACCCATCTGTTTAACGTTCAAATGAGTGATATTTGTAGATAGATTCCTCAGGTTTGGTATTGGGATCGATGTAGATTATTGTAATGCTCTCATTAAATATTTAAATTTTTCGTCATTGCTCTTATTTCCAAAGTTATATCATGCCTATAAAATGAGTGCATAAGTTGATCATAAGAGTAACAACAAAGGAGGATAAATCTTTTCAGATATTTAATGACATGTAAACTTCGTTACCGAATGGACAAATAAGAAAGAATTGTTATAGTCGTAACGATATTCTTAATGATCTCACACATTCTCTGATGGTTTAGGAGGGAATTTGTTTAAGTCACTGGTTATTTCATTTGCTGCCTCAGTAACCTACAAAAACGAGAAAATGAAATTACTAAAATTAATTTTATTGAGATTAAGTGATCAACTTAATCGAACTATCTATGCCATATTTTGAGCCAACGTGTCATGACCTAAAATGACTTTATTCATGTTCCCCTTCCGATTCCCCTATCATATGTCCAAATCCAACCCTATTCCTTATTTGTGATCCCAGTTAGATGTGCTAGTATTTTCTTTCCTTATTTATCTCTGAACTGCTAAAATTATTATGTTATTTCATACTTTATAATTAAATCTACATTTATCGTGTACAGGCGCATTCGGCCTGATTTACTGATTCATGCAAGTAATAGTTTTACGGCTTACTACTGGGACAACTAGGGTACAGATAAGTTTATAATTTCCACTGCATTCATTATTAAATGCTCTAGTAATAGCAACTGGTTTCATGATAAATAAAGCCGTGGTAAAATAATACGTGAAATATATCGGCAGAATTAAGCTTTCCTTATAAACTTACTGTTTAAGTTTTTCGTAACTGAATGGGATACTGAGTATTCAATTTCGTAGAAAATAAAGCACTATCCATCATAGACTTTGCATTCGAAAATGGCATTTTGATAAAAAAATAAGCCTTTCTTTTATAAAATAGAACTTTAGCTGACAAATGCCATTTGTCAACACAGGCCATTAGCGAATCAGTTGAAGTGAAACAATGAGGGGCTAAAAAACTCACCCAGAGACAATCAATCTCAAGCAGCCAACCTCAAAGCGAAAACGGTTAACTCGGAAAGAGTAATTATGCCTCTATATATAGTAAGAGTATATTTCCTAAGATTATAATTAATACACTAAATTGACCTCCCAAGTGGCCTCCATATTACCACACCAGTGGAAAATGATTGATTTATTTCATTAATTTGCGACTGGCAAAAACGATTTTTCTGTTATATTACGTATACTCCTTGTATTATAATCTCTAATTTTTGAGCATAGATTCTCCAATAAAATTAATCGCATAGGCATATAGTAATAAGCTGCCAATTATTTTGATATTAAGAAAACTTCATTTCAGTAAATAAACCTAGATTAGAGCAAGCTCTGGTTTAATTTACTCAAGTTACTGAATTCAATTAATTAAACGTTTCAGTAGGAAAATATTTCTCCGATATGAGTAGTAAAACATTCTGCAGAGTTTGCAGAACACAATAGTATTTACATCTACGGCCTCATATATTTAAATTCATAGCTAAAGGCCTTTTATAATGGAATATTTATATGGAACGAGCATCCGGATTCGATTCGGGTGTGTCTGATGTCTGACAAATTAGGATTCAATTGCACTAGGAAAATTGCCGTATATTCATCAATTAGATCAGTGTGGATATAATGGACATTTTTAAGGCTCGAATAATTTAGAGCAAAAATAATCTTATCATGATTGTCGATTGGGGTACGCTCGAAAGTCCTGATAATAAAATAGGGAACGCCAAAATGATAGTTTTTGAAAATCGGTACTGCTCAAAACTCTGGAATCGGATGATTTTTATTATTACTAGTTTTTTTTCAATACAAGTGAACTTGTTTCATCCCAAAAGAAAAAGTTCTACAAATAATTTTCTCTGTGGTGCATTGCTACATGCATAACGCCTCCTACTTTTCAAAACAAAACAGTAAAGGCTCATATTTAAATGTGTTTCTTTCGCCTTTCTAATCATCACAACTAAGAAAGTACCGATTCATGATGAGTCCTTTTTGATTGAAATTCCTCTATGACCCAACAGACGGAGTCTTACCATTACTGTCCACCATGTTTCTCAAGGAAGGGGGCATTTTCTTTATAATTTACTTAACAAAGTCGAATATGGTCGCAAAAACTGAACTGAAATACTTTAGAAAACTTGTGGAGCACACAACACTACCAAGGCTGATCAAGGGGGTCTCACGTGCATTAGAACATTCTGGAAAGTGCGGTGTGTAACCGATCGCGTAGCGAGCAAGAGTGGATGTGCGTGCAGAGGCCTTCCCAGCCAATCGGCGATCAATATCCCTGTAGTGTAGCATTGATTGTATTTAATGACTAAGCTTTTGGCAGCGAGCCATAGTTGAGCAGTAAACTCTCTTTACTCAGTACCTTCCTCGTTCTTGCTACTTAGACATAGCCTAGCTAATATCGGGGACAAATTTAGACTAGATAACCTCTGCTAGAGGTTACCTAGAATTCTCAAGAGGATTACTGAGGCTTAACAAAAAGGCTTATCTGCGTAGCATCCGCTACAAACCCGATTAGATTAGACTTATATAATTGTTAACGACCAAATTCAATGAAAATCAGTAATGATACCATAAACGAAATTGCACATTAAGACCAAATTACATTAAATAAAAAATCAGTGGACTGCTAATTGTAATGTTTAAAGATCTTATTTTGAAAAGTAGCAAGGCATCTAAAAAGATTTAAGTCCAATTTTATTAATTAGATGCCGCTTTCGTTCACTAAACTTCAGTAAATAGTAAATGTTATAGAAATACAAAATAACTATGTCCTGATTAGAACCAGCTTTTTAAAATGCAGGAGGTTTTATTATTTAAATGATAATTTATGTCCATAAGAATTCCGGTCATTTAGTCACTTTTTTATTTAAAGAACTTGATACCTTCTATGCAATTGTTTCAAAGATTATTTAGAGTCATACTTTGTCAAAATTATAGGTAAAGAAACGTCAGAAGTCAAAGAAGAAGTTAACAATTAGTGAATTTCAATCTGCTGGATAAATTAGATACGTTACTTAATGTGAATCTAATCTAACTGTGAACATTTTAAAAAGTATCCATTTTTGGAATTCAAAATATCATTGAAATTATATAATCCAATTCCTCGTTTGACGTATAACTGTTTCATCAATATAATAAATCGGATATATTTGCCACGAAATTATTAGTAATATCTAAATTTGTGATTCCATTAAAATTCAAAATGTTGACGAGTTGTTGGGTCATTTGATTTAAAATGTAAGAGTTTTGAAGAGAATGCAAGGAATGAAAGGGAAAAATCCTAGGAACTCGGCTAGTACTTTTCAAGAGAATTCTATTTGATTCATTTATTGGTGATGGTTTCTGACGTTAATGAATAAGCTTGTGCATCATTTTTTAAATTTCAGTTTAAGTGTCAAATGTTTGCATTTAAAACAAGAAGTCCACTTCCTAAAACAGAGAAATGCGAAGGAGTTGCTTATAGCACTCACATATAACATAATAGGGATTAGTGCTAATTTTCGCTAAGATTGTACATATATCTGGTGGGTTATTTAAATAAACTCACCGCGCCTTCGAGAAGTCGTTCGATGGCTTGTGGAGGTACATTGGAGACTGCTAGAGAGGCGATAAAGACATCAGATTCAACCACAACCGAGTTCAAGGGAGTGGGAGGCACTGGAGCTGGACTACCGTCCATCTCATCATCAGCTCCATCTGGCTCCGAGAAACCCCCATCCGGATTTTCACACGATGTTCTCTGTACCCTGCTTCCATAACTTCCTGTCAAAATTGGTCTGAAGTGTTTTCTTCGAATGGATATTGCTTCTGTTGTCTGATTTTCATCTGAATGCAAAGCGAGAGGACATCGCCTGAATGTGGTAATTTTAGTGTAAAACTTAATCTACGTAGGTCATAAGATGTCCACTTAGTCATCTGAACGTAGTTGGATTCAAACGAATCCATAATCGTCATGTGGTGTCAAACTAACATGGGTGGAGAGAGAAGACTTTTCATCAACAGGTGGGTTTACTAAATGATCACACCCATCGAATTTTATTGATGTTATGATCTAGTTAATTTCGTATAGGTAATTTACTCTTCATGATTTCGATTCAGCCATTTCTACCTTATTCAGAGGCGGCCAGGATTATAAGAATATGCTTCGGCTGCAACTTGTTCATTTTGAACGATATTTAGACTGAAGTTCCCTTGGTTGACAAAATAGTTACAAAAAAGTCACTCACACTTCAAGTTCATTTCTTTAAATACAAAACGTCTTTTTATTTGAAAGACCATCTGTGATAATAAGTTATCATGAACCCTGTTTAACTTTATTCATAAACACTTTAGTACTCAATCATCATCTTGCGGTTCATCAAACCATGCAAAGCAGTTTTCACCATAAAGTCAGATTAATTCAGGACCTATTTAACATATTCCAATTCCAGAAATCAACTTCCTCATTTTCTTAACCTTGCGCCTAACTACAAGCCGGAAAATTAACAATTCAGTCCCTCGTTTGAGTTCATTAAATAACTGGAAATTAATAGCAACACAATTATATCGTTTTACGTTTCTACATATCGTTTTTTTTCGTAAACCATCGATGACTATGAGAATGGGAGGACCGATTCAAGGCTATCATCCACTTTCGGAAACCACTACTTTATTTTCATAGAATTTTCGGAGGGAAACATTGGATGCATCATTTTTCATGAGTCCCTTTAATTGAAATATTTCAGATAAATATCTAATATAAGCCCAAACTTTTACCAAGAAATGTTCGTCTGACTAACTTCGCAGTTAGAAGCTGAAATTAATCCTATTTGTTAAATGACAGAGAAGTCTAATGTGTCGTCTTTATTTGCAATCGAAAATACAAGGTGTAGTAAAAATAGCGCATTTCCAGGTAAGTACGATCTTTTATTAAGTTCTTTTCATATAAAAGTGGGAGGAAAAATTAGTACCCTTTTGATCAAAATGTCTTTACATTTCTGATATTTACGTTAATGGAAATAAATTAACCCGACACGCAATATTCGTTGAATTGATTTTCAGCCTTATTAATAATAATGCTCCAGGTGTATGTTGGAGTATATTGAAATTTCCTACTTTCATCTCTAGTGCGTTTTCGAATACGAAAATCTGTCAATAACTTACCTTCACTTATCATTGAATATGGATTCTTTTAAATTAATACCGTTTTTGAAGCTAAAGCGATACTAATGATGCATTAATTTTGATTGTCGTATGTGGAATAGCATTAAATGTGTCCTCATATGGATAATGCTTTTAATATGGAGAAATAATTGAAGTAATACGACTTTAAAAGTATAAGTAATTTTACTAGATAAAGGAGTATATAATAACCAAGTTCTAAACACTACGTGACGGCTAAACCTAGAATTATGCTCTCGCAGGTCATGGTGCGTGAAAAGTTAGCTCAGCGAATTTCTCTTGAAAGTCTTGCGACTAAACTTCAACGAAGGAGACTTCACCCTTTGGTTGTCATAAAAATTCCATCTGGCCCTCTTACCTTAAAACATTTTCGAGAACTTGAAAGAAAGCTCATACATAGTCACTGCTAATTACATCAAAATGTATTCCTTTCTCTTAAAGTGTAAATCTCCACCTCGGGGGAATTCGATAAATAAAAGAAAAATGCAAGATTTCCAACTATATGTTAATGTTCGCAGAAAAGAAAGAAACGCTTTGGCACTAATCTGTTCCGCGGGTAAGGACTTTGGACGTCCATCATCCGGGTGCTTAAAGTCTTATAAAGGACGGAACGTCATTCTTAATACTGACATATAAATCAGTGCGAAAATCATTGAAAAACCTTTCGAAAGACATTAAAATAATAATAAATATTTCTATGCTGAGTAGTGAAGAGAAGTTGCTAATCCTGTGGGTCTACTGTCTCTATCTGTTTCCTGATTTACAGATTCGCTTAATGATTCGCTTTGCATTATTATGACTAGCTTCAAGACATCATATAAATATCCTCCCTAGCCCGTAGATCGCATAAATTCATTTATACATTTGAAGGAGCCCACAGTTTATTATCAGATATGAGAATCTGAATTACCCTCTTAGTTATGAGATTTATGAACTTCTTTGGGAACATAAACTTTTATTTTAACCGTTTTCATTTTTATCAAAAGATAAGTATTAAGAATACCGGAAAGCATATAAATGTACAACCAGTTAAAAAGCACGATGATGATAAACGAAATGGTCAGACTTATTATTTAGTCCAATCGATTGCCTCTAAGAAAGTCCAAAATTATGAATTTCCGTAATACTTGGGGAGTTTGAAGGATGGGTCACTGCGCTTCTCCAAAATTTTTATCCAGATTACTACTAATCCCTGAGGCCTAACTTATCTCCTCCTCACTTGAGACCGCCGCTTGATTCTGCGGTGACCTTAAATTCCCATAGAGAATCATTGTGTGACCTCAAGGTCCTCGCAGCGATGTCCGAAACTATTCCATCTGTTTTTGTCACTCCTACCCTTTCTCCCCGAAACTATAAAAAGTAGTTACTGGCTCCTGTGACCACACACACTCTTGCTCTCATCTCTCTCCCTCTTCCTCCCCCGAATCTTTATCATGAATTATCGTTTGCTGTTTTTAATTGTCAGTTTTAGTGGCTACTCCTACAATTTCAAGAAATTCAAAACACTTTGATCTTCAAATGTTTTTATAATTGACACATAAAGTACTTCTAAGGAAAAAAGAATATAATTCTCTTATTTCGCATATATGTAATACAGATATTTTGGGAAAAAATGATTACCTTTATTACTGGTCACTTTTGAGGATTCAATAGAATTCATCACGAAGGAACTAAACTAAAGAAGAGAAAACATAGAAAAAATTTGTTATGTTACCTAAAACTATCGATTTATAAAGATTATAGACAATTGTCAGATAGTAAATGAACATACTTAGACCTTCCGTAAATGGCATAAAATATCGATAAGCTATAATGTGCAAGATTTTAAAAGCATCCACAAATTCCGTACAGGGGGTTTTATGCCAAATGCCCGAAAAGGAGGCACATATGTGCTTGTTTAACCTTGAACAAGATGCACTTTATGCCAAGATGTCACTGTATCATGAGATTTCCCGTTCTTAACACATTGACGCCTTCATTAAGCCAATGCAACCACCGCCCACTAGCTCTGTAATAATGGGGAAGCGAATTAGGGACTAAAATTGCGACATTTGAGCTATTTCCATATTTTTAAAACAAAATCTTGCATGAATCAACTCAGTTTCCAAATTGCACTAATTCGTTTTAATATCTATAAACTCAGATGAGACATTCATGTGAAAGCTCAGTTCTACTCAAAATTGTTCCTTGGTTATGGATCGCATTTCAGAAATACTTGAGTACGATCAAAACGAGAGTGAGTGCAAAAGATGTGCTTTATTAAGTTAAAGCATACTATTAAGGCATTCTTAACACAAAACTTTGACTGGAGAGAAATAAAAGGTTAATCCTAAGGTATCCCTCTTAACTCGATCTTTTGGACTTGATCGAATCCCGTCTTACCTTTTAAAAAATTGACATTTTATGATTAAATGCATGATCTAAAATACAGGCTATTGCGTACAGTACAATTACTATCAATAGACTTCTCGGAGTCCTACAACCTACCTCAAACCATGAAGATCCTAGAACAGTCATCAGTCATAACCGAATTTTTGGAGAAATCTTCAATTTTCACTTCCTCTCCTGGTGAATGCATCATCATCATCATCATCATCATCATCAAACCACCCTTTTCAACTAATAAACTAATAGGAACATCAAGCAAACATTTTTAGATATAATGCGGTCCATTAGTCACGATTCAAGCAGGCACAAACCATTCATGAATTTAATAATTCTGATAATAAATGATATTCAAAGTGATTGTATTTTGAGCTAATAAAAGATTTAAAGTTACTTTTTTTCTTCAGTTTACTTCCTTTTATTGTCCTCAAATAACTGATTCTCTTTGACGCTCCCAATAAGTCTCGGGGATGTTTCTGTAATTTCAGATGGGAAAAGCTTAAATTAAATTAATCTTATCATTTAATAACTTCATTTTGCTCTACCTTGGCCATTACAAAGTAAACATGGTCATAGTCTTTGATAAACATCTGTCGGATGGAATTATTTCATTTAACAGATGGTCGTCACCGGAAAATCGTATTTGTGCGGTTTAAATTTCTTATTTGCAACTATGAACTCTTTGGTGAGCTCACTAGAGCAAATGTTAAAATGATACCTTAGTGTCTTGCATGTCTTCAATTAACTTTTTGATATACTAAGAATTATACAAATATTGTGAAAAGTACGGATATTCACAAAGTTACCGAAAATTGCAGTACTTTTACTCGCGGCTGATCAGCATTAAAAAACTATTTACTACTATTACTATTTATTAAGTTCATTCCATCTATTTTCAAAAGATCGAAAAAAGTAATTTATATCTAATCGCATGCAATGTGTCTTCACTTTTAAAGCCGTTCAAAAGGCTCTAAACTAGTGATTTAGAGATATCTAGCGCCAAAAATTGGATGAAGAGCAAAATATGGTTTAATGTTTAAGAGTATAATAAAAAGAAAAGTAAATCTCTTTGTTGTTGTTCTGAAAAAATTAGAGCCATGCGTTTTGCCAGAATCATAATAATGAGTTCTTAATGTCCTAATTTCCCTAATTTCTGCTAGAATTCAGTACTGACTTAAAAGTTGATAGAGATACAATTTCAAATTGGAACACTAAAAACAATCAGTTTATTCAAAGTTATTAAACGAATAGCATATCTAGGAGACAAAGTAGGCAATAAAGCGTTTGGCTGTTGAGTATTCAAGTTGGACCTTGAAGAAATAAAAGAATTCCCTGGCATTCTGGCAATTATTGAGGCTGTAATATGTTTTTTAGCAAAATTATAAATCGAAACTTGAATATACATCTTGTGATAAATGAGTAGTAGAATGACAATGTAAGGGTGCTGAAACCATATCTTATTCAATGAATTCATTCTGTATTTCATGGTTAAGCCTTTCAATTTAACTTAAAACCTAAGTTTAATTGATCAATTACATCGTGCATGCCAAATAATAAAAACGAAAATATTCCATTTCCACAGTGGATCCTATTTAAATTATGAATATATTGCAATTTACTTAATAGTATTAACTTTTATAATTTAATTATTTGAAAACTGCACTCACATGAAGTCCAAAGATATGATAATACTCGTCCCATCCATGTTGCGAATGCTGAAAAGGACTTATTGATTGGACAATGTTACCAACCAATGAGAACCGTTGTCTGATATGTCAATTAATCAGCAATACGGTAGCTAGATTAACCATCTGAGTTAGTAGTTTAAGGATTAAAATTAATAAATTTAGTTGATTAAATGTTTTTCATGACAACAGACATGAAAGGATGTCATTCGAATTACGGGGTAAAGATTTTGAAGAAAACTATTTTCATTTAATTTCTGTATAGACAGGAATTATACAGCGTGTGTTAGGCATCTGTGGACACCTTAGACACTTTTAGAAAAGTAGGCTAAAAATAAAAATAGTTACAATTTCTTGCAACAAAACAGATAAACATAAATATTAATTCAAGTCTTATTCTACATATATCCTCCTTCGGCTTCTATCACCGACTCTGTTCGAATCCGCAAGCGACTGCAGGTAGTCTTTATTGATGTCCACCGTCGTTCGAACTATTGCTTCCACCGCAGAGGAGGATTTCGTGATATGTTTATTAATTTCCCCTTCAACCACGCCACACTCCACACCTATTAGACGAAAAGATTAACGGCTGGTGAGTTGGGAGATCATGAGTTTGGTGTGGAGTGACATATTGATGGAAATTCTCGGTCATCCAATTCTGAATTTTGAGAGCTTTATGGAATGTGGGCGAATCTTGTTAGAAGGCATGGCGGGGGAGGGGGAGGGGTCTTCCATTGGCGATGCTGACTTGAAGAGTCTCGACATAGGCATCCGCATTGACTCTTAGGCCCTGCAGAAAAAATTGAAGAGTCTAACGTGCCCTTCACTGCTAACAACACCCAACCTCCTTGCGCATGCACAACAGTTGGAACTTTAGTGAGGTCCGTCCACACATAGCCTCTTATCATTTCTTGGACTGACTTTTTGATCCTGATTCAAGTTGCTTTCGTTGGAGAAAAACCAAGGACACTCCTCTTCTTCTGGGTTTTTCAATTTGTTTGAACGCATTAAATGATTCTCTTTTGTAGACATAAGCTGACGACTCCACCAAAGGACGTATGATTTGTATCCGAGGTCTTGATGAACAAAATTCCTTGTTGTTCCTTCAGATACTTGAAGATCTTTGGCAAGATGCCGCATTGACTTCCTAAGATTTTCGTCGATTATGCTATGCACTCTTCTGGCAAACTCAGATGCTCTGAGTGAGTCAGCAGAGCGTTGAAAATGCCCTTTACTCTTGCTTGTGGTGGCCAATTCGTCTCCATTGTTTTCATTCACCAGCTCCTTTCTAACTTTGCAAACGAAAGATTTGGCGACTTTTAGAAATCTCGTAATTTCTAAATTGCTGTTTCGCTTATATGGCGTGTCTTTTCATTTCATTAGTTATTGTGGTACCCACCATGAGATCCTTTAACATAAAAAATACATGAATTGCTGTCGAGTTAGTTTAAATCAAAAAATATAAATGCCCTCAGATACCTTACGCGCTCTGTAATGATTTCTAAGCCCATTAAGAAAAGCATTTTCAAGCGCTGATCTTGGGTAGAGAGTGGTGCTATAGTCTCCCCGGTGAGGAACTCCAATTCAGTCACGCTCAATATTAGCCAGACTTAACCAGTGCAGTTGTCATTCCGCTCACTGCATGTACGCCTATGGGAATCGAACTCGTGAACTCTGACATGGAGAATGAGCACGGAGACCAATACGTCTCAGACGCAACAGGAATTACAATATTCTCGTAAGAGAAAATTTCAAATAGGTGCAGAAGGAGCCCAAACTTTCAACAATTTTGCTTTTACAGTATTTGAATTAGTGAAGTGTCCGAGCAATCCTAATCTGATGACTGTTAGGTGTTTAGCGTTTGATATCACTATCCATATTTGGATTCCCCTTAATCCACCTAATTCTCTTGTTTGTTTTTGCTACCTTAAGCAACCAGTGCCGTTAGCAGATGTGTCCTACGGTTTACTACTGCGCTAAAAAGAGTGCGTTGCTTTTTGCTTCTTTCCAATTCGAAGCATCTATGAAGGGAAAGATAATTCAATTTTTATGGAGAGAATATTCGGAATTACGAGGGAGTAATTGGGCAGCTGGAGTGAAAATCTTACATTCAAGAGTACCCAACTTTATCCGGAATCATCAGGTCAAATGCCTTTTAAATTTGCTTTATCAAACGTGTCACTTCTTTTCGCCATATTTTTTTGAGGAAAATCACAAATTTCGCGTAATTTTGCAAGACATAGGGGATGTAACAGTTGACATTATCATTTGGTTTGTGGATGATTGATAAACGTCCTCTAATGTGGAAATCCGGCCCTTCACAGACCACTGATGCAAGATATTTCCCCATCGCATTAAGATACTTCGGCAGTTATTTGGATCTATTTAAATTTAGGTTCGTCTGCAGCCACTGTGTTAAAACTTCCTCTATTCAAGCCTCTAAGTACTTCCTTTTCTCTGTTAATATAGACGAACTGATTTTATTTATACACTTCTTACACATGGTACTAGTTTCAGGTGATTGATTATATCGTCCATGTTGACATAATTCATTCCGTTCCTGCATTTCAGCGATTTGTCATTTATACTTTGAATTTAATTCCCTATCCCTTGTGCAACGTTTCTGACAGTTTTAAGAGACAATCTTCACAATAACACTTTCTATATTACTGCAATCCTGTATTTTGTTCTTTAATAGATCTCTCATCGAGAAAATTTTGATATTAACCTCCAATTTTGTGATAAGATCGAGTCAATTTTTGATCTGCTAGGTGTTTTTATGCTAGGGTCTCCTCGTTGCAACACCATCTTTTAGCTTGAATATGGCTGCGACTAGACAGCAGTCAAATTTTGCATTAGCTTCCCTGGACGCTTTTAAATCAACCAAAATATTGTTCTTTTTCACAAAAGTTTAACGGATGCAGTTCATTTCCTGCAGTCTCCACGCGGTCGGTGCGTTAATGTGACCATAAGTACCGATACGACAGTTAAAATCACCCATGCGGATGACAGTAGCACATTTAGGTGTTGTGTCTCTGAATACCATGTCAGAGATTGGAGTGAACAGTCAGTTGGAGTAGAATAGGAGATAGTATCCAGATAATTATTACCAACTGTCCAAAAAGGGTCTAAATTCTTGAACTTAGATTTGCCAGTCATTGATGACTACAAATCGAGATTAAGTTGGTTAGTTGTGCAGAATTATATAAAGTAAAATCAGAAATAACTACGGTCATGTGATCCCAATTATTTTTGATTTCAGTTAACACGGCCAGATGAAACTCTCTGTCATTCAGTTTGTGTATGGCATTCAACAGCTTTAATTCGTGGTAACAAGACCAAATATGTCAAAGCACAAACTGCAAGATCTGGTCTCTAGATTTCAGACCTGGAGAATAGCGGTTAATAATCTAAAAAAGGATTAGTCAATTCAAAATTCGTTTCGGTATTCAGTGTTGATCGATCGGTGGGTTGAGTTGAGCGGTCAGACATATCGCGTGCCTTTGCCCCATGATCATCAACTACTATTTTCATCACCATGTAGCTGGATTGCTGTCACACCCCACTCCTTAATAATTAATGTCTAGAGTTGGTAAAGGAAGCTAATATAGGAACAGCTTTGGTTTGCTAAAGGTTACAATTGGCATTTTGAATGTTTTAATTAGGCTAAAAAATTCGGCATCGCCATTAAAAATAGATAATTATTTTATAATGCGGCTCTTCATCCCTAGTGGGAAAGTTCTCGAATTGCAGGAAGGGTTATAATAAATCTGTTGATTAAACTTGAGACTCGTTATCATTGCGTACCTTCTTTCAAATATGTACCTATCCTTGACTGGTCGCAGAGTTTATGTTTTGTTTTGGGATCGGAGATTCCCACAGGTGGTTTCCGTGTCGAATATAATTTACATCAATGTGCGCACGCACGCTGTTCCTGACATGCTTAACAATTAGTCCGAACAAAAAATCATCAGTCCGGTAATGCGTTGACCTTCAAAATGAAATCATATGCAGGAGACTAACATTCACATAAATAGTCTTTGTTAGAGTAACAAAGTGTCTTGGAGAAAAATCACAAATCTCTCCTTTCTCTCTCTCTCTCTCTCCTCTCTCTCTCTCTCTATTTGAGTCAAAGATCAAAGGCACAGTAGTAAAGAATAGAATATAATGAATTATATAATAAAGAGCAAAATTCGGTTTTACCGAAGTAATTAGGCAATTCTTTTATTGGCCAAGTCAGGAACACGGAGAGGACTTGTGTGCCTAAAAAGAACCGCTTGGATGACTGAATGACGCATGAATGAATAAAGACAGTCAAATAATTGACATAAAACTCCTTTAAGGATTTGATGCACTTCAGATAGTCATGAGAAATTATGAAGGAAATAAATCAGAAAATTCCAGGAATTTTACTTCTTATGAGCTCTGAATTCTTATTATCATCTGTTTCTTTTTCCAATTTGCACTTTCGCAAGTCATGAACGAAAAAATAAGCTCTACAGCAGCTTCTCAAGATAATTCAAATTTTTGTTTATTTTCACATACGGCAAATGGGTACATTATTTAAAATGATCTTTGATTATCTTACATTCGAAACTCTATTGTTACCTTGTTATTGACATATGAAATTCTTCATACTCACTACATGGGCTCACTGACGAACTTAATTACAGCGTGTTTTGATGATGCACATATTTATTTTCAGTAATAGGAATCTTTTTTAACTTTCTATGTAAATTACAAGTTGGATTGCTTTTTTCAACGTATGCAAATGTAAATATTGCTTCCGTCTTCTATTTGTACTTTCCAAGAAGAATCCCTCAATTAATGACCATAATCTTGTGTTTTTGGTTGTCACCTTGCCAGTATCATTTGTGTAAGGAATCATTAGCAGAAACGCCTGAACACTCAATTCAGATTTATGTTCAGTTGCGTGAAATTGTGATATATCATTGTTGCTTAACATCTAAATTGTGCAATTTTTTAAATTAAAATCAGTCTTATATGGCGTTCTAAATAAAAATATTCGTTTTCGTCGATTTAGAATTTCCTTTTTCTTTGAAAGATGTGTTTTAGAGGATTTATTTGCATTGGAACTAAGTATTCTGTTCCACATTCAACGTAGGCTTCTATCTTCCCTAATTGTCAAAAATTCATCCACTGAGTACTGTTTTGATTTGTAGCCTGGGATGAGTAACTATCGTTAGACCAATTAAAACGTAAAAAGGATGAAATTGCTAAGTAAATTTAATCAAGTTCTAGCTTAGGACTGACCGAACTGCCTTCTCACTTTTGTGGAATCCACTTGTAATTAATCGGTTAACCACATCTTCTTGTTTACTGCTGAATCAAAATATAGGTAAAAACGCATTCGATCAAATACAATTGAAGGAATGAATGATCCAGCTCATCGATAGAGTGTATCTGCAGTTTGAACATTCATCAAGAGTATGGTTTGGAGCAAATGTTTTACATGCTCTATAAATGAAGTAACAAAACCGCATTCCACCAGCTCATTGAATTTATATCGACGTCCAAATGTTAGCTGCAAAGCTTAAAAGATTGATTTCCAATCTCATCAAACCCCTGATCTCATGTTGGTATAATACAAATGGTGCTTTTTAATATTAATTTAATTATACCAATTATAATCCTCTTCTTACAAACCATTTTTTTAACTTTGTTCGGTGGCTTATTTAGATGTGTAAGAATCCAGCAAACAGTAATCCAGGGAACGAATGATGAAATTTTAATAGTGTAACGTGAAGCGGTGAACTTCCCTTAAATGGATATTCCGCATCCGAATTCAGAATTTAAGTGCGCCAACTCTCTCTCTTCGATCCCCACCCTTCATCCCTTATTGAATTTACTTTCCCGAAATCGAAAATTGCAAACTTTATCTACATTGATATAGGATGTAATTGGAATTTAGATGATACCCATTAACGACTACAGATTTAACGCAGTAATGTATGGGAAACTCAAGAAAATATCAACCAATAATAAGATAACCATCCACAAGGGATGCTCAGATGCTAGATTTGACGCACAATTATTAGTATACTGCGTCACAACTGCAAAATGAATAATTAATTACTCCATCGGAAAAGGAAAGAGATTCCATTTAACCTTATTCCAATTTTGTAAATTTTTGTGGTCAGAGGAGTAATAAAATTATGACGGATTTCTTGGCTTAATAATAAAAATTATTCCTTACAATATTACGGATAATTATGAGAATGATAGGGATTAAAGTAGAAGACTAAAACAAACACTGCCATTGAAGGATTTTGTTATAAACAAAAGTGCTACGCTAGTGATATATGAGCTTGTTGGAGCTAAATATAAAACTGCGCTAAAAATAGTATCGAATCGTGATCTGTTAAACTGCAATTATACACAGAAATTGAAAGGATCCACAAAATGCATTCAGCCTGCCTGGTCGTTCCCTTCTAACCTGGACCTATTCGTCACCGAGAGTGACGTGAATTTGTAAATACAAACTTTACAACTTAATAATCAAACTTAATTTCTATTACTTATGAGTTGTTTATATGATGTAACGGAAGTAGTTGCATAATAAAAGGTTAAAACCGATCAGTTAGACATCGGAGTGATTTAGGAGTGACCAAGTTTGAAAAAAATTAGGCTTTTAATATATTTGGAAGAAATATGGATAGTGTATTTTAAAATTAATTTCAACCGAATTGTTGAGAATGAAATTTTTAGGGAAGCTGTATTACAGTGGTAATTTGTCGGTTCAAGCTAAACAAGCAGAAGAGCAGATGATTTTTAACGTTTCGTCAATATTTGTTAAAGTATGTAAGATACACGGTATAGGGCGAAACTAAACAGAATACAAAACAACCAGTCATGTTCATCTCTTTCTTTAATGTGCCAATCACAAGCTACGACACGGACGGAATCAATGACGGTGACCGAGGAACAGCCAACGACAGAGACGCTAACCTGGGGAGAGGATAAGAAAGCCTGGACGATCAACACTCACGTCAGAAGCTTGCGTGCGGGTACTTGTCGACGTTCTCCTCGTTTCACCGATCTCCATCTCCGTGATCTGAGTCATGCGTTTATCTCTGCCTCTGTAGATGGACAGCAATAGATCTGAAATCATCCTCATCTATTCTTCCTCCAATCAGTGTATTACTTTTGTCGTAGGAGAAGTTCTAATTATCTGTAATAAACTCTCCTATCAACGTTCGACCCGTCTTACACTGGTGGCAGCGCTAAAGAGACTTATTTGACTCTCCCAACATTTATGTTAAATCAGCCACAGAGGGCCCCACTGACATGCAGCAAACCTCCTGCCATTCCTATACCTCATCTCAATCTAGAACGAATCCTGACACACCCCACCCAAACTCCAATCTCTTTTACCCATGAAACTCTTACACACAACTTCCCCATACAGAATACTTCAGCTTTATATGCCCCAGTGGAACTCTATGATCCAAAGACACTCCTCAGCCAATGATTCGCATCCACTGACTTACTCCTTTCTGGAAATTCACCATCACCAAGTCTGTAGGTGCTCATGATCGCCAGATATTGGGTAGAGATGAAAAGAATTAATGAAAAGTGGACTACGACTCCGTGAAACAAATTATGCTCAGCAATATGGCTTATATGGAGGAGTCAAGAGAAAAAAAATGGGGTAGACGAACTCCTGAAGACACTGGAAGATACACCCGACGAGGTCAGACCTTTTCTAATTGGTAATGGTGATAGATTTGCATTAGAGGATGAGCCGACCGATCGCATAAGCGTTATAAAATCCACAATCGACCCAGGAAAACTAAACCCCATTGCATTAAGACTCCGAAGGGCTTCTCTAGAGAAGAAGTCACTAACATGCTAAAAAACAAAATTATTAGGTCATCTTTCCCAGCTTGGGCAACACTCAAAAAGAAGAATGTGTCCCTTCGGCTCTGCATGGAATACCGCAATCTTAAAGTAAAAATAAAACAGGATCAGTGCCACATAAGACGCACAGATGATGGATTTGCTTAAACGACGGGATCACACTACTTCTCCACGCTTGACCTCAGATCTAGTTGCGGGCAAATAGAGTTAGATCCAAAATCTAGGGAAAAAAATGGTATTCGTGATACCGACAGGTCTATACAAATTTGAAACAATGTCACTTGGCCTTATGAGTGCACCATCTTTATCCCAATGGTCAATGCATCAGTTACTGCGTGATCTAATAATGACACAGTATCAGGTTTCCTTAGATGACGTAATAATTTCTTCATAGACAGAGGACAAACACCACGCTATTGGTGGCTCAATATGCGCCAAATGCCGTGGGAATAAACCCAGCCATCAGACCACAAGTTTAAGGGACCGTCACAACCAGTGCTTAGAGGATTTCCAAGCGAAATCATTGGTATAGCTTTAATAGGCCCCCCCTCACAAACCCCATGAGGTAAAAATGCATACTGGTTATAATCAATGGCTCAGACAGAGGCTAAGTCGGTAGCCCAGGATTTTTGTAGGATAAATAGCTGACCACGTATACGCACAATTCGAAAACCGCTTCCAATCTAGTTATGCCATTTACTAAAATTAGACCGGTCAAGAACGACTGCCTACTCCCAGAGGGTAACGGCCAGGTAGAAAGAACCAACAGGACAGTCAAGTCATAACCAAGTTTTGCAATTTTTTCATCTTTTCGTGAAGGTTCTTATTTTCTAAATATCATATTTTGTAATATGGATGATACGTTGGCATCAAGATATTTTATTGAGTTGTTCTGTCTTTCTTAAAAATAACAACTGTTAACAGCCTTTTAAGTGCTAAAATAATATAATTATGCTATTAAAACGTTTGCCAAACGTTTAAGACAGTGGAGATAGTTTAAATCTTAGAGAACCAGGATTATTATTTCGCTAAACTATGTAATAGTTATTAATTAGAGAGGAGTAGGTCAATTCTGCAGTTATTTTTTAAAGGTGCCAATATATTAAATATGAAAGCAAATGTATGTACTATAAAATACCTCAGAAAATTAATTTTGGAATTTTCATTACATTGGAATAAGGATTAAAAAACGCTAAATAAGGCAACAAAAGAAGGATTTCAACAGGCACCACCAAATTCCCTAGAGGAAAATTAATTTCAATGTAGGAAGATGGTTAATTCAACTCAGGACATATTTTCATCAAATCCGTATATATAAAAAGTTTGAAAATAAGAGATTCTAAAATGAAGGTCATATTTCCTAAATAAATGAAAAGTGAATATTTGATTGCAAATAATGCCTATATTATATTACAAAATGAAGATAATAATGAAACGCATAATGTACCTCCAAACGAGAAATATTTTATAAATAAATTAATATAAAAATGTGCATTTATATTATCTAAGAATATAAAACTGGCCAAATTACTTTTTGTCTATGTCGTTTTATTTGTTTTGCCAAGCTAATTACAGCCGTTTTGTTATCGTCTACAGTTCTAATCGAGGCTGTACTTACTGGTTGGGTTCTATTATTGCAGCCAGACATGGGGAAATCTGTACGTTTCACATTTTCTCTTGCGAAATACCGTGACAGCTACTGATTCAATCCTAATTATTTTATAGAGAGGCAATAAGTATCGTGATGCAACGGAGAATAAGAAAGATGGGAAAAAAGATCTCAATGAACTCAAACAGGAACTCGCTATGGATGAACATCAAATCTCATTGGATGAGCTATATGCCCGTCTTGGCACAAATCCCGATACTGGCCTGACTAGTGAACAGGCAAAGTATGTTTCTTTATATTTATTAATTACCTTATTTTCTCAGAACCCGTTTGGAACGAGATGGTCCAAATGCCCTTACTCCTCCCAAAACGACACCTGAATGGGTCAAATTCTGTAAAAATATGTTTGGAGGTTTCTCGATCCTTCTTTGGATTGGTGCAGTTTTATGTTTTATTGCTCATGCTATTTCGGCTGGTGTAAAAGAAAATCCTACTAATGATAACGTAGGTTTCTTTTTGTTATTTTCATTGTGGATAATTTGTCTTGTTTAGTTGTATCTTGGTATTGTATTGGCTGTTGTCGTCATTGTTACTGGTTGCTTCTCATACTATCAAGAATCTAAATCCTCAAAGATTATGGAGTCCTTTGCTAAGATGGTTCCTCAGGTAATTTTTTTAGAAGACTATGAATTTCGAGAACGTGTTTTTGAAAGGTATATTTATTTTAATTTCTTAGTATGCTGTTGTAATCCGTGGTGGACAGCGAATTGATGCACCAGCTGAAGCGTTGGTCGTTGGTGATATCATCGATGTGAAATTTGGTGATCGTGTCCCAGCCGATATTCGTGTTATCAAAGCCAGTTCATTCAAGGTAAGTTTCCTGCAAATTTTTGGCATGAAAGTAGAAATTAGTAAGGTCCTACTTTACATTATTCCACGTCGTGGCTGCATATGTAACTCGCTGTTGATTTGTTGATTGTTTACTGGGAAAATTAGGCGTTTCTAACGTGTTTTCATCAAATTAATATGGCGACCTTAATATGTTTTTCGAATGCCCTGCATTCATGTGAATGGTACGGCTGGTTGGGTTCGAATGTTGTTTGTGTGTGGTATTTCTAACGTGACGTTAGTATGTGTTAGAAGAAATAATTATTTTTTCCCGCTCCCAATATTTCTTCTATGAGTAAAAAGGTAATTTCTTTCTTTATTTCACCACTGGTAAAAGGCATTTGATAATTATGCTTATTTGTTTAAGCTGATACCGCTTGAGAGTGAGTTTTGTTAATACACGCGTGTTGGTTATAACGTGTCTTGTGCTCTACCGTGGGTTATTGGCTTCCGTGTTAAATTGCTATTTTACTGAGTTTTCTAGATTGTTGGCTCTGCAAGATTACCCCTGGGACTTCTAGTTTGTTAAGTTATGACAAAATGGGCGACACACTGATGAATTCAATCGAAACTACGAAAATTTCGGCCATTGTTCGATGCATCAATGAACAAATGATTTTATCGGAACCTGATAAGAACCCAGTAGAATACATTAAGAATGCTGGTGAGTTCCATCATGGACGCTCTGTAGGTGAAATATTTACGACATGTATGAAATTCGAGTGGCAGCGTTGCCGAACGAGACGAGGATCAACTTACTGCTTCGAAAGTTTAGCAAAAGTGACCATGATCTCTATCTGGCCTATCTTCTACAATTCTCATCGAAGGATTTAAAATTTGAGGGTACGATTGAAAAGTGAGAGTGTTTGGCGACACTATCTTTCTTTTCATTAGACATTTTAACTGCCTAAATTTGGCCGTACGCGAAGGTGAAGATATTCCCAAGTGTGGAGCGTTTGTGAATCGAATGCGTAGTGGATTCTCGTATGGGTTGCTAAAAGAGGATCAAATTAACTGCCTTGTATTCATTCAAGGTCTTCGTTCGCCGTGCTATGCCTAAAATCGCCTCAAATTGTTGTTTCTTTTAGATAAGAAATTAGAAATTAAGAAATCAGGTGTTATGTTACACCATCTGGTGGGTGAATACAGTAACCTTCGGAGCCTCATTGCCGACTCGAATATCGTTGAAAGCAATGAAGCTCGAGCATGTCCAAACCCGAAATCAACCAATTGCCCGAAAATAACCCAATACAGTAGCCGCAGCCTCAGAAACAGCACACGTATCCCCATAACCCTAGTAATAATAAGCCGAAGTACCGATTTTGTGGCGATTTTCACTTCTATAAAGACTGTTCTTTCTATAAACATCAGTGCCAGGACTGCAATTCGTACGGACACAAGAAAGGATTCTATCAGAGCAGTCAACGCCAATCGTATACAGGCCACAGGAGAGGTTGCTATCAGGGTTAACACCGCCAAGCATCGCATACTAACAACCATGCAGGTTAATGTAAGTAGGCGTCACTTTTTCATTAATGGAAGACATTGAATTGCAGGTTGACACCGGATCATATCACCATAGTTTCAGGTGTGAAGTGGAAACCCCTTGGTAGCCCCAAGCTAGATACGGTTCCTTTTAAAGTATCTAGTGCCTCAAGTGATGCATTGGAACTGTCTGGAGCGATGAAATATAAGGCAACTTTCAAGGGAAAAACCGCCGCCACCGTATGTTATGTGGCTGATGGCGATATCAACCTCCTCGGGTTGGGTTGGATTGACATGTTCAACGTCCTAGAGCCGAAAGAACAAAGTGTAACTTACCCACAAGGACGAATAAAAGAGATGATGAAGTGATTCGCAACTGTGTTTGAGGACACCTTGGGAACGTGTGTGTAAGCTACCGCCAGGTTATTTCTAAAACCAAGGACAGACTGTGTGTTTGTCCGAAAAGACAAGTACCTATTGCATCTATGAAAATGGTCGAGGACGAGTTGGTACGTTTAGAACATATGGACGTATTTCAACCGGTTACATATTCGAAATGGGCTGCTCCAATTGTAGTGATACGAAAGGTGAGTGGGTCGACACGTATCTGTGCAGATTTCTCTACAGGACTTAACTCATCGTTGGAGGATAATCACCACCCACTGCCTGTAATAGACAGACTTTTCACGATCCTGAGTGGTGGAAATTTCTTTGCATAAATGGACCTTTCGGATACCTACCTTCAAGTTGAAGTAGAACCGGAGAGTCGAGGACTTTTCCATTATACGAGATTGCCTTTCAGAATTAAGATAGCCCCAGCGATTTTTCAGCATATAATGGACAACATGATATCGAGTCTACTGGGTGCGGCAGGTTACTTGGAATACATCATCGTAATTGGTGAATCAGGGGAGAAACTTTATGGCCGCGTCGAAAAACTCCTCGAGTGTATCCAAAAATATGGTTTCCATCTTCGGTCTGATAAATTTCAGTTCTTTCTAACCTCTGTTAAATTCCTTGGTTTCATTTTTGATTCAGCTGGCCGCCGCCCCAATCTCGATGAAAATCGTGCTACTGCCAAGATTCCCGTTTCGAAAAACTTGAGGCCACTTCGTTCTTTTCTTGGGTTAATATCTTATTAAAATTTTTTCTTACCTGCCTTGCACGAACATAGAGGTCCCCTTAATCAACTTCTGCACAAGAATACGCCATGAGAATGGTCACCTGCATGCAAAAAGGCGTTCGAAAAATTGAAGTCGATGTTAAATTCGGAGCTGCTGCTGACTCACTGTGATCCAAATTTGCCTATGGTCCTCATAGCTGACACGTCCGGCTACGGAATTAGGGCAGTTATCTTCCACACTTTTCCAGATGGCTCTGAAAAAGCGATCACTCATATCTCCGTACTCTCACACCAGCAGAAAAGAACTACTGACAAATTGAAAGGGAGACCTGACCGTTATATATGCAGTAAAAACATTCCATAAGTATATATATGGCAGACGATTTACACTCCTAATGGACCACAAACCATCGTTGTCCATATCTGGCTCGAAAAAAAGAATTTCAGTGCACTCTACAAATCATCTTCAACGGTGAGCACCCATGTTGATGGATTATGTAATAAACGAAGAGGTAGTGTTTGTGTTCGTGTCGGTTGAAAGAGAGATGGCGAAGTCCATTCGAAACACTCCGGTGTCAGTAGAGGATATACGAAAGGAGACAGAGAAAAATGCGGTCCTACAGTAGGCGTTAAAGTTTATCCAATTCAAATGGTTTTCATTCCCACCAAAAGGCAATCTCCTTGAACTTTTGCCGTCGGCGATATTCAATTGTGGCAGTTGACTCTTGTTTAATGTTTTTAGGTAAAGTTATTGTTCCTTCTGTCCATAGAAATAAGGTCCTACGGCAGTTTCATTCATGCCATCCTGGAATAAGCAGGATGAAACTTATAGCCAAGGGGATACACTTACTGGTCAGGCATGGACAAGGACACCGAATATCTCGTGCGCCAGTGCGACAAATGCCAACAAGCGGTAAAGAACCTCATTCGCCAAAATCCTGTACTATGGCCACAAAAGGATATCCCCTGGACCAGGTTACATGTCGTTTTCGCGGGCCCGGTAAGTGGTATTACCTATTTACTCGTTGTTGATTCATATTCTAAATGGCCAGAAGTAGTACCGCCAACGGTGGCGACTAGCGGCACAACGATCGGAGTACTGGATCGAATCTTCTCGACACACGGATTGCCAAAGACTGGTTTTGGACAATGGAGCGCAATTTACGTCAGTCCACTTTAAGGAGTTCTGTGAGTGACGATCGATCGAACACAGAACCCCTTTGTACCACCTCCCCTCCCCCTCCCCCTCCAGTCGAATGGACAGGCAGGGGGATTCGTCGATACGCTAAAGAGAGAATTACAAAAGGAGCGGGAACTATGGAAGGGGTACTGCAGAATTTCTTAGTGGGATACAGATCAACCTCGCGTTGGGAGAGAAATCCCCAGCCTGGGTGTTTCTGGGTCGAAAGTTGAGAACGGTGCACGAAGCGATGCTGTGGAGGAAAACCCTGCCGGACAGGAAAAGGGGGAGTAAGAAGAACGATTTTGCTGTTAACACACCATTTTTTGCTTGTGATTATCGACTGGGTCGCCAGTGGACAGCTGTGGTCATCACAAAATGGCATGGAAGCATGATCTACGATGTTGAAGTCGGTAAGGACAGGTGGGTCCGCCACCATAATCAACTCTGACGAAGACTGGTTGAACCCACTTCTAATAAGCGTTATCTTTCTTTGTATTCATTGCTTGATACGTTTAATCTTACTCATGTTCATCTAGATCTCAAGTTGTAGATCAGTTTATGGTTCCGTCGCGTACAGCTCGAACATGAATGAGACCTCATCTCCAGGTCGATCCGTCCTCGAAGACCTACCGGTGATTTGCCTAGGAAGAGAGATGCTAGAAGAAATGATAATTATTTTCCCCGTTCCCAATATTTCTTCTATGAGTAAAAATGTAATTTCTTTCTTTATTTCACCACTGGTAAAAGGCATTTGATAATTATGCTTATTTGTTTAAGCTGATACCGCTTGAGAGTGAGTTTTGTTAATACACGCGTGTTGGTTATAACGTGTCTTGTGCTCTACCGTGGGTTATTGGCTTCCGTGTTAAATTGCTATTTTACTGAGTTTTCTAGATTGTTGGCTCTGCAAGATTACCCCTGGGACCTCTAGTTTGTTAAGTTATAACAATATGTAATGCCAGTTAAAGTAAATACTTTCGTTTAATTTCAGGTTGATAACTCTTGCTTGACTGGTGAGTCCGAAGCTCAGACAAGAACTGCAGAGTACACCAATGAGAACCCTCTTGAGACAAAGAATTTGGCCTTCTTCTCAACCAACGCTGTTGAGGGCACCTGTCGGGGTGTTGTGGTGGCCACTGGTGATCGCACCGTCATGGGCCGTATTGCCAATCTGGCATCCGGTCTGGAGATGGGTTCAACTCCTATCGCTCGTGAAATTGCTCACTTCATCCACATAATTACCGGCGTCGCGGTCTTCTTGGGTGTTACCTTCTTTATTATTGCCTTCATACTTGGTTACGCCTGGCTTGAAGCTGTCATCTTCCTCATCGGTATCATTGTCGCCAACGTCCCTGAAGGTCTTTTGGCCACTGTCACGGTATGTTTAACCCTCACTGCCAAGAGAATGGCCAGCAAGAACTGCTTGGTGAAGAATTTGGAAGCTGTCGAAACATTGGGTTCAACTTCAACAATTTGTTCTGATAAGACTGGTACTTTGACTCAAAACAGAATGACCGTCGCTCACTTGTGGTTTGACAACACGATTTATGAAGCTGATACATCTGACGATCAATCCAGTGAGTGTCATAATCATTTTTGGTAAAATTCTTGTCTAATTTAATCGTTCTGATCTAAATACTTCAATTTTCCCTTTCTAGCCGCTAACTACAATCGTGATTCTCCAACTTTGAGGGCCCTCTTTCGTATTGCTATGCTTTGCAACCGCGCTGAATTCAAACCTGGGGAAGAAGCTAAGCCAGTGCTCAAACGAGAATGCAATGGTGATGCCTCTGAATCTGCTCTGCTCAAGTGTGTCGAATTGGCAAATGGTGGTGTAACTGAATTTCGTGCTGCAAACCCCAAAATTGCTGAAATTCCTTTCAACTCAACTAATAAATATCAAGTCAGCATTCACACAACAAACGACGGTGATGATCGTTACCTCGTTGTCATGAAGGGTGCTCCAGAACGTATTTTGGATCGTTGCTCCACTGTCTTGGTCGATGGAAAAGAAATTCACATGGATGATCAATGGAGAGAGAACTTCAATAATGCCTATCTTGAACTCGGTGGCATCGGTGAGCGTGTTCTTGGTTTTTGTGATCTCCGTCTTCCAGCTGATCAATTCCCTCGGTCCGTGTCGATTTTCCATAGGCAATTCAATGCTCATTTTTTTCGAAAATTGTGGTAAATGTTTTGTTTTACCCATTTTAGTGGCTTCAAATTTGATACTGATGAGCAGAATTTCCCAATTGACGGCATGAGATTCGTCGGCCTAATGTCCATGATTGATCCTCCTCGTGCAGCTGTTCCTGACGCCGTGTCGAAATGCCGTTCCGCCGGTATCAAAGTTGTCATGGTTACCGGTGATCACCCAATCACTGCAAAAGCCATTGCCAAGGGTGTCGGTATAATTTCTGATGGGAACAAGACTGTGGAAGACATAGCTGCCGAACGCGGTGTTCCAGTCAGTCAAGTGAATCCCCGAGAAGCTAGCGCTTGCGTTGTACATGGCTCTGATCTCCGTGAAATGACTCCTGCTCAAATCGATGAAATTCTTGAGAATCACTCTGAAATTGTCTTTGCTCGTACTTCACCTCAGCAGAAGTTGATCATTGTCGAAGGCTTCCAGCGAATGGGTGCCATTGTTGCCGTCACTGGTGATGGTGTCAATGATTCTCCTGCCCTGAAGAAGGCCGATATCGGTGTTGCTATGGGAATTACGGGTAGTGACGTGAGTAAACAGGCTGCTGATATGATTCTTCTTGACGACAACTTTGCTTCAATCGTTACTGGCGTTGAAGAAGGTCGTATTATCTTCGATAACCTGAAGAAGTCCATCGCTTATACTCTCACTTCCAACATTCCTGAGATTACACCCTTCTTGATCTTCATATTGGCTGATGTTCCTCTACCTTTGGGTACCATTACCATTCTGTGTATCGATCTGGGTACTGACATGGTTCCAGCTATTTCCTTGGCCTACGAAGAAGCTGAGAGCGATATCATGAAGCGTATGCCTCGAGATCCCTTCCGTGACAAGTTGGTCAACGAGCGTCTTATCTCCATGGCCTATGGTCAGATCGGTATGATTCAGGCCTCTGGTGGTTTCTTTGTGTACTTTGTCATCATGGCGGAGAATGGTTTCTGGCCTAGCAGACTTTTGGGTCTGCGAAAGCAGTGGGATTCCCCCGCTATCAACGATGTTGCCGACTCCTACGGACAGGAATGGACATACAATCAACGCAAAAGGCTTGAATATACCTGCCACACTGCCTTCTTTGCTTCGATCGTTATTGTCCAATGGACAGATTTGCTCATTTGCAAGACTCGTAAGAACTCCATCTTCCAACAGGGAATGTGGAATCACCATCTCACCTTTGGTCTCTTCTTCGAGACTACTTTGGCCATCTTCCTCTCTTACTGTCCTGGTTTTGAGTACGGTTTGAGAATGATGCCTCTGAGGTGGACCTGGTGGTTGCCTGCCCTTCCATTCAGTGCTTCAATCTTCATCTTTGATGAAGTTCGTAAGAAGCTTCTGCGTACCTTACCACCAGGCAACTGGGTTGAACGGGAGACGTATTATTAGAACAAATCTACGATCAATTTCAATTTAAAGAATAACAATCAAAGTTCCCTCACCCCTTTAGCATTTCTTCTCCCTCCCTATTTCTTGTTTCATTATGTTGAACTCTATTACCACTATATTATGTAGCGTCGAATAGTTTGTACAACAATTGACCCACCATAAGCCTTCATCTCACATTTTTGATGTGCGCGCGAATTTTAGCCATCACTTTTTCCGTCGCTCCTTCTTTCCTCCCCATCTCTTTGGTATGTAGTGAATGTTTGGAAACAACTAAAAAAGATGTTTTTCTCCTTGTCTAATTTAATAGCATTGCTAGAAGTGTTTTCAGGGATTACTCAGAAGTCAGATGGTAATCAATGCTAGTGTGAATTTCTCTGTTGGATGTAAAGGTCTTTGTTGGGAAAGTGGTCAGTTTTTGTCATTAACCATTTTAATTTGTTGAAATGAGTGTTTTTACTTGTTAAATACAAATCCTAAAGTACTTTTAGTTGTACTTTACCGTTAAATAGCTCAGTTGACTTCTTTTGAAGGAATTAGGGTAAGACTCACGTTATTTCTCAATTTAATATATATTGAATGAAAATCAAGTTAACGAAACTAGTGGTTAATTCCTACATCCAACTGTGGATTAAGGAGCGTCGGTTGAAATATTGGCTTATGAGGCTAATATTGGAGTAAAGTGGGGGTGATTTGGACTTAGTATTATCGATGACTGAACAAATCACTGATTTCTCAAAATTTCATCCTTGTTCGCCCCTGGCTCCAATCAGAACCTATACAAAGTGCAAATGACTGTAAGGGTATAATAAGCCGAAATCTCACAGGTATTTGTTAGCAAGGTGCTCATGATTGTAGCTGGCAGACATTATTTTAGACAACTTGAAAGTTATCTTAAAATTTTACACTAGTTATCGGTTTACATAGGTACATAATTTGGAGTTCGGAGTATGGCCATTCCTTTATACTTTTTTGCCAGCACTCAGGCGTCATTATTGAAGAAATATATATGCTCAAGGTGTCACTGAACCAACAATTTCTAGCTTATGCCTATTGCTACTTCGGCTTTGAATTCATCGTTATTGCATCGTATTGACAATTTTTTATCAGATTTTGATAGAGAAGCGAGAAATTTCTTTAAATAATGAAATAAGGAAAAGAATTTAATATGATAACTACGCTCAGTCGTGTTGTAGGCGAGTTTTGAATCTCGATTCTTGGATTACATAACTTCATTTCCAAAGTGAATGCTGCTCTGACTTAACTTGTTTATCTTAATGAAATATCTCTCCTATAATTTCTTAACTAATTGCACCGAAAAGCTAATAAGTGACAACTTCTGAAGCGGTTGGGTAATGAGCATTAAAAAACAACTAGATCGAAATTTAGACAAATACCGATACAGCAAAATTGTAACACTTGTACAAATCCCGAAACGTAGGCTGTGAGACGCTAGATACTGCCCAATCGAACTTAAAGCCTTACGAAATAGCGTTTCAAATTCATGAATTTCACCTCACATTTCACATTCGAATTAACGCTATTGAGAGCTATCAAACTGAAATTCGTCTACCGTTCACCATCTATGGTAATTCAATTTCAGATTCCATTAACAGTGCAACCAAAACCTCTAAGGCTCTAAATTATCGATATTAGTCCTAAATTCACGATTTGTAACAAAGTTCAGTTGGTCTCCTTAATATCCATTTAATTAGTCACGTTTTGGATCAAGGGTCAAATTTAGTTCATCTGTTCAGTTCAGCACAATTTCTACTGAAGGTAGAATCTCCTTAAAAATAAGTCAACACACTCTATGGTGGAAATTACAGGTGTTTGCTCAATTTGGCCACATTAATCATTAGTAGAGGAGGTATTCGGACAGAAACCATAAAAATAGTGGTCGAGCGCCTTGATGCGAATTTAAATATTAAAAGAATAGTCATTAGAGGCATCTTAATTAAAATATTTAGCGTTCCAATTAATTTTTCATCATTGGGGAACTCCCATTTACAGTAACTATTAGTTTAATCGCGTTTGAAGTAATCCGATGGTTCACCAATTAACAAGGCTTGCAGATATTCATGGTAATTTTAAATTTCATACCTTCGATCTTAATTATTTAATTTAATTTTTTGTTTAACAACTAATTTCAATCAAAAGAACATTTTTTCAATGTAAATTTTGCCAGTCATGTCGAATTTTCTGGGTTACCATATTGAAAAGCGTTGCCTAACAAAGTCACCTTATTAACAAAACGAACTCGATTTATTTTGATCAAAAAACGTGGAAACGTTACACCAAATACTATTTTAAACGGAATTTTGAGTTGTGAAACTTCTGCTGAAAGGAAGTTTGAAAAATCGCCATTAAATGTCCGCAGTCTGTATAGTGGGATTAGTTACGGATGTTATGTAGTTTCACATTGGCGCCAAAAACTATGCATCCGCACCAGATTAATAACTTAAACATAAGCGCACTTGAATAGACTTCAATCTAGTGTGAACGGAGATTCCATGCCAAATTCACAAATCTATGCCATTACTGTTTAGGCATTCTACAACTCTTCCGTGAGAAATTGAACAGAATGTGCTCCCATTCACTGTCAGAATCAGCAGGTTTTGATTTAAACCATATTGTCTCAAAATTGGCCTCATGATGCATTGATAAACTAAATGCGACTTCTTAATCTAATTAAATAAAAGTGTCTTTCGGTTTCGATTATGGAAAAAGCCTTGGGCACATTAGAACCTCTTTTGTGAGACGACTTTTCCTGCCGTTTATACGTAAACCGGCGCGTTTGGCACTTTCGTAATCGCATTTTGCAAGCCTAAAATCGCGACTAACTGCTGGTGCATCTTGTTGCATTTCTATAATTTACACTATATTATGAACGCTTAAGAATCATTCAAATATCCAAAGAGTATGTAATATTTCTTTGAATTTGCCAACTGACTGACCCGAATATCTGGTTGGTAGCTGCTCCTCTTGTCACTTGGGGACTATTTTAACCTTCTGGACATCCAGAAAATTGATACATATATTCATTCAAAAGCGATTATCATTGACTTTTCATTTTTACTATATTTTACTATATCTGACATTTTACATCACCAATTCTCTTCTAATGCAACTTAAATAGCTTTACTTAGTGGATATATGGGAGCGCATGTATGAACTATTTAATGGCAGTTATTGGAGAATCTAATAAGAAATATAAAACATTTCCAAGATCTTTGATTCAAGATCATTGAATATTCAGGTATTTCACACCATTTTATTAAAACTACCTATGTATGGGAAGATATGAAATTTTGAATCTGTCAACTAGCCTTTACCAAACAATCAAACCAGATCAAGGATTTTATGTTCCAAATATCGCTTCGCCCAAACAAAATTAGATTTCCGAAATCCCTAGCGCATTATTTGGCTGCCCAAGAGATTCACAACGTCACTTTTAACGGAGCCATTTTATATATATTTAACTATATGAAAGCAAAGTTCGTCAATAAACGGAGACTCTTTGTTATGAATATAGAATTCCTGGTTAAAATACTATTTTCTGTTGCTACTTTTAAATCCTGGCAGAGTATTATGAGGCGAGTTATTTGCAATTCTCATTTCTGCTCGCAGCGTCCAGGCTATCTCGACTTTCATTGGCTCCTACAAGAGGGATATTTTTAGCTTGCTTCAACCCACTTCAGACCAGGTTAGTGGGCTAAACCTAGGTGCAGTGTGAATACTCTATACCAAAATTACCCTAAAAGCCTACAAATGGCCGTCTCTCAAGCCGAATTAGCATTAAGAGCAATTATTTAATTTCATTAAATTGGAAATGCTAATCGAATGGGAGCGAAAGCATAACATATTATTGCCATTCTTTCCACTCTTGTCCAAGAATTAATATTACTTATTTAAATCCATGAAACTCCTTACAAATTTGCTCTTTATTTCTGAATTCTTATTTCCAACCTTTTACATTTTAAACCACCCAATTGTAAATAGAACTATTGACTTTTTTCCTAATAAAAAGCCAACTTAATATTCTCAAAAGCATCTAAGTCATACTGGAGCAGACGTGGCAATACTACGATTTCATATTGTCTCCTAAACAATCAGTGAATTTGTGAAGTAACTCCTCAATAAAGTTCAAATTTTAACTAATTCCCGTTTGAAGGTTCATTTCCAAGAGTACAATGGTTTTGTGTGAGATAGAAGTGGTTCAATTGTATCATTAACTAATCGGAAATGAAACGTCACATGACTGTTCCCGCGGGGTTGCAGCATGTTTTTTCCCTTATTCAAATGCTAGGAATTTTATATTCCGAACTGAAAAGGAAAAGCTTTTAATTTTAAGTGCATTTCTTGGACTGGAAAGCGAACATGCCAGTTTACATTGGTGTTTTCTAACACTGATAAAGAGATAGACATATCGAAAAAGGAGTAAAATGACAAAACTTAGGAAAAATTTTTAAAGAGAATGAAAGAACACTACAGAAGCACAATAATTAGCATGTTGATTGTAAGGTCAGCGCCATCTTCAGTCTACTGATCCTGGCCTGGTCTCCCCCTCTAATATTTGTGTCGGGACCAGTTAGTATGGAAGTATTCTTTCTGGAGTCCATCAGAGCCTTTGTGCGTAGTCATTAACATATTGTAGTCAGATTGCACGAATAAGCCTTCAAAGGGGAAACATCAAACTTAGATTTATTCTCAAGCGAAGGAAAAGTTAGGATCTTGCAATTTTAATGTTTTGCAATAACGCAAGCCCCTAAAATATAGTATCTTTAACAGAGATGAGTCAAAATGGGATCACTTTGAATTAAACTTTAAAAATGATAGAATATTTTAAAGATGCAATCACATTTGGGGTATATAAAACAACCTAGGAGAAGAGGTCTATGCAAAACATTGACGAATATCTCAATTCTAAAGACTACTCAAGCCAACTAACTTCAGTATACCTTTCTTTTTACTTATATTTGTGTCCGATTTCCGAATGGTACTCTGAAAAAGTTTGCCTTAATCTTCTGTTGTGGCCGTCAATAGGACAAGGGTTTCTAATTAGTAGTAGACCGTCTGCAGAAGTACGGTGAACATTTTCATGGGAGCTTCTAATCTGTAGTCGATAACGCCAACAAACTAATTTATTTTCAATTGAGATGTTGACTTCTACATAGAATTCGACATCTGACTATGGCCAACATCTGTTTGACATCAGTGTGCATCTGTTTTAACTCTTAATTCAACATTTCAGCAGATGGGTTTTCAATAATATTTGACTAACAGAAAACTTATCCAGATTTTGATTCTTTACTTCTGTGATTGTGCTCCAAAATTATTAAGAAAAAATAAAAAACTTCCATTGCACTTTGATACTCGTGTATCCTTTGTTGTGAGCGCCTAATATTCCACACCGAGAGGTGTTTCAAGGAGCTTTTCACTAGTTATCCTCTAATCTACGAAAGACTTCAATAAATAACTTGAAAGTTGTTGTAAGTTACTGTTCTACTTTGCTCGATTCTAGATCGAAAGTGTAATTGATCACGAGAGTGGTCATTGTATGAAAGTTATTTGTGCAAGTATTACTAATACTCTTCTTTATGTATACCTAGTTTTGATTAATTACATTCTATACTGATTATTTATTTTCCCATATTTCAAATTTGATACGGGTAAATAAAGTGCAGCAGAATTTTGCAAAGTATGTGCTACTTAAATCAATATTTCGGCGGCTGGAATTAAGTAAATTTACAGAGGGAGTAAATGGATTCTATTTCGCCGTTTAAAGTTAAACTAACATAAGCATTCATCGTGATTTTTGAAAATTCCGATTAGAGTTTGACTCAAGATTAGCATGTGATCCCAGAATTCAATCGTCATAATGAAAAGCGCATTTGTTGTTTGATAATAATAATCCCGAAGATGCCCGCTGGAAAGTTCAATCCCATGTGACCAAGAGCCAAGGCCACATTAGCAAGAGCTGCATTATGTGAGCCACCCTATTGGTTTCTTGCCTTTCCTTTCCTGAAATCGATCTTATCTCGATTCCAAGGAAAAACGTCAAATGTAATATTTCATTTTTCCTTTTATTTGCATGAAATTCCTTAGCTTAACAAATCTGCTGTTATATTACGTTAATGTTGTGTTCATTTGAGGATTTTCTATTTAGAAATTAAGCAAAAAATAACTTAAACACTTAGGTCTGTTTACTATTTGAAACTGATCGTCGTCCTGATGGCGCTCCGCATATTTCAGAATTTATCTGTTTCTGAGCTTTATCTATTACTGTCAATTGCATGCATTTACTTTAATTTCAAAAGGAGATATTTTATTTTTACCCATGAAGGTATGAAATTATAAAAACTTCACACACGTATTAAATTAAGTGTTTAATAATTTAGTGCTGATTAAAAAATAGTCAAGAGACAGAGGATTGTTAAGTTTTACACTGAATTTATTAGGTTATATATATTTCCTTCAAGCTAAAGAGTTTATGAGTTCTCCTGCTGCAGAAACCTTAGGGTCACTGTGTCACCACTGACAAGTAGAAAAATTTCTTACCCTCATGCATGTAAATTTTACAAACATGAAAGCAATTTTCTGAAATTATAATTTTGTTGTAAGATATAATTTTATGGCCTAAGATCTGCTGATAGGAAATATATATTAGGCTATGGATGTGACTAAATGTTCGTAGGAGTAGGTTGTTAACTTTGGAAAAATTTTCAATATGTCGTTTGTGAAGTAATGGTACAATGAATGTCCTTGACACCTTTCTTAATTCTTACCACACCAATCTCTTAAGAAACTCCATTAATTAATTATCTTGATTATCTTACTTCAAATTCTTGTAAATGAAATGAAAAAGTTGGGAACAACCAAGTGACTAGTCCTATCCATACCTTCGTGCGATTGGGCCTTCAATGACTACTACCAAATTATCATCACCAAGCAAGTACATTAACTTGATTCATTCTTTTATCGCTTCTATCAATAAGTATGTGCAGTACCTTTTCCTCCAATAGGTTGAAGAGACTAGACAAATGGCCTATAGTCAGTTTTTATTTGACTGAAAACTGTTTCACCTAATAGGGTGCAGATCTTAAAAGCACCTTCAAAGTCCAAATTTCCAAGTTTGACCTCAGTCGAAAAAACATCTGGTAAATGTTAATCTGAATCCTGATTTTTCAGGATAGATACTATAATTTCTCCTCACATTTTCAAGAATCTTGTCCAACTTCGAACACTTTTTGTATTTATGCAATCAATGGTAGTAGCGGATAGTATAAGCAACAAAATTCTGCCAAATAAGTATTTTTTTGCAACCTTTTCAAAGAATGCAATGACAACTTTAATAAAAATCGCATTAAATCGTGCATTGCTATTTTGTTAACTTTACGAAACTACTGAATTNAATTTGCTTGAGTACCTGTGATGCGTAACTAATTTTGATTACTTTTGAAAGTCCCGGACATTTATCTTTCCACTCTTTTACTCTTTATCTAAAAATATTTCATTTGTGTCCGATAAAGCTTTTTTAAACTAATCAACTCCTATTATTTCATTTAAAAAATCTTCCATTTTCGAAAAAATTAAGCACTTTTCATTCACTAGAAAAAGAAAGCATTAGGTAATTTAAGTTTATATTAAATTTGTCATAGTTTGCTCGTTTAGAATACCACAAGGTAACTTTCAATCGCCTCATTTTTTCACAAATGGGCATCAGTCCTACTTGTAATATCATTTTGAGTGTGCGAAAATGGTCTAACCTGTTCAATCCTCCAGCTATTAATCATTAAAAACAGTTTGATTCATTCAGTAATCAGGCATTATTTCTTCCCAATAACAAAATGTTGGGATCCGAAATTATGACTTATTATTTTTAGTGAAGTTGTCGCACATGCCACACAGGTTCACGTGATGCAGTTGGCATTTCCCAACAACTTTTCAACGCATTTTGATCCCAAATTCTACTTTCTGAACAATCATAGTAGTTCCATTTGTATAAACTTATATCTCTATTGATTGTTGTTATTCCCAACTAGTCTCGAATACATTTACTAATCCTTTCTTATTGAGATTAGAAGGAGTGAACACTATATATATATATATTATTAAGGGTTGCCAATGACAAGCAACAGGAATAACAACTTCATTGGAACGAATTGTCTCATCGTGTAAGCTTCAAGCTTTCAAATCCACCGAAAACCCTAAAATTTCATGGTCTAGTTATTTTTATACTGATCAGATGATAATTGAAATCTGTGTAGAAAAGCACCCGCGAGCTTTCATCAACTCTCCAACCTTTTCTTTCTCACCAAATAACCGCTGGTTGACAAACTGATTATGCAGACCAGCGCGAGCGAGGTGGATAGAGAAAGACTGAGATTGTGGGCCAGTTAGGAGTTAGTTATCGACCTAAGAACAACAGGAGACCTCTTGTTACTGCTTGGCTCATTCCGCTCACTACCCTAGATTAAATGAAGACTTGGCAGGTGAGACATTTTTTCTTCTTTAGTACAGACTAACTGTCAATTTCTAGATTGATTCTACATAGTATGTAATCTGACATTAGTTGTTATTTACTTGGGTGTAAATTGAGCACCACACAAGTTCTCCTTATTTAACGTGAAATTAAGTCAATGTAATTTAATCCCCAAAAAGTAAATTAGCTTAATCGAACCAGGATGTTCCTTTTTTCTGTACAATGGGGTTATTGTAGAAACTCTTCGTTATTTCTTTGTGATAATCAGTTAGTATGGCTTTCACTGTTGCTGAATATTGTCTATATGCTTAGTTGACATCTAAACCGTACGCCAAATAGTCAAAGTTCAAACTATTCTGACAAAATCTTGAGAAAGTAACTGATTATCGAACACGTTACACAAAGAATGCCTACTTTAATGCGAGTTTCATCGTGTATATTAAACTCAGAGGCGAAAGCAAATTGTTTTTCAATAAGGTGAATATACCATGCAGGATTGTGTATTTAAAATAACAGCTTGCCCAGCTGCTGTTTTTATATCCCAGTTTCGACTTCAATTCTATGCACCAGACAAAATATACATCAATCAATTAATTATAATATTTTTGGTCAAGAAGCAAGTAGATTGAACAAATCCCTCGTTAATGCAAAATTAGGAATGAAGGTTATAACTAATGGTTACCTTAATAAGATGCTACTATAGAATTAGGCCAACCTTTAAGGTCGTCTAATGAGCCACAATGACAAGTATCGGGAAGGCTAGGCAAATAACGGGGCTACGTTGGTGGATAATTTCTTAATTAATGTAGATAGGAGGGATATTTTAGAATAGCGGTCACGTTGCCTATAGTGAATAAAATTTTGTGGAATGTTCTGTTTTTGGGATTTCGGACATTTTCACCAATTTAGTATTCGAAGTAAATCTATACGGAATCTCCATCTTTAACACAAAAATTTCGTGTCAAATCGTGTAACACAACTCTGCAACTGCACTTGTTGCGAAATTTCACTATTCCTTTTCGTATGAGACATTTGAGATATTATAGTTTCAAATAGTATTACACTGCAGATCCGACAGAACAGACCGCTAAATCTCTCTATTTATGCCACCAGTGCCATTCCTTGTTCATATTTTAATAAAGAATGCTTTGCAAACAAGTGCAAAAGGTCTTGTTTTTAAGAAGAAAATTTAGTTTAAATTCACTTTGTCAATGCAATTACCTGGAAGTTTTCTTTTCTTTTTTACAAGCAAATCAATTCAAGGGTCACATCAACCGAACATATTTTGGAAACATAGTAAAGGGAGAAATAATGAGATATGCGCTAGTTGAGTATCGAATTTGCTGTTATAATATGTATTTCTAGTTACATGCTCACCAAAGAGTCCGGAAGAAAGGCTGGTTTTTTTCGAATGCACTTGCCTTCGTCACCAATATATGATTACATCCATGACACTTACCTCGCTGGCGTGTGCAAGCTTCCTAGATTCTGATGCTCAAAAGTTACTGATTGATGGAATGTGGAAAATTTTACTCAGTTGCGAAGAGAATGGAACGAAAATAGGGAACCAAGTAATTTCTCAGGCTCCGATCTATTAACAGTGAGTAAAATTTAAATATTAATCGTTTATCTATATTAATCAACAGTAACAACCTATTCATCCGTAGTTTTCAATCCATTATAAAAGTTTTTAACGTTTTAGTTTCCACTCTACGTAATAAATTACATTCGAATGCATTTAAGAATTTTGTCGATCTACTATACGAAAATATTCAAATATTGGTGGCGCTAACTAATAATAGCACAAGCTGGAGGTTATGGCCTTCAAATTTTCGAGTTTTCAGTGAGTATATCTACGAAATATCACAATATTGGTCGTTTTAAAGTTGATCAACAACTGATATTCAGTGTTATCAGAAGATTTTTGAGAGAATACATCCTAGCTTAGATGTTAGCTTGTAGATCGTAAAACTAGCTATAAAGAAAAGACGTATTTTTACATTCATGTTGAAATTAATTCTGCTAAACTAGATAAACACCAGAGCATATTTCATTTAAGTCGGAACTTGAAGGTTCTCACTTATACCAATGAGCATTATAATTATCGAAATTCCGCCGAAATAAAATTTACATTTTCGGTCACCGGTTTAGCAAATGCTAAATATTTGTACCGAATTAAATTGTCGAAACTTCTTCAATATTATAAACCAAATCGTCATACTTGCTTTCCCTTTTAGGCCCACAATTTAATTAACCTTTTTAAAATATGTTCTGCTTCGATGTAAAGGATTTATCTCATTTATTTAGTGAAAAAGGATACTAGAGAAAAATAAATGTGGTCTTACTAATAGTATATAAGCTCAAAAATTCATCGAAATTAATCACGACTATCATGATACCGTCTGTTAAATAACGCCAAAATAAAAGACTCGGTTTTAAGTTAAGACGTTTATACAAATGTTGTTTTCAATATAAGCATCTAATTTAGAAATATTAGACCTTGAATCGGTTCTTATACTCCGATTTTCATTTCATATAGTGCGTTGAAGCGCTGGATTATCAAATTTCGTTACAAATATCACGTGAACACATCCTCTAATCAAATATCCGTAGAATGCATTTGAGAGCTAAATTTTATTACGAGATTCGAGTATTGCTAACAATATGAATAAGTACGTGACCAAATAGGATCACACGAAACTATAACACAGCTCCAGTCTCTATCATTCTCTTGCTCCGATTGCAGTGTTTAAAAAGCACACAGACAGAGCCGAAAGTGAGCTGCTAATTTAAACAATCCTGGATTAAAAGCAAAGCCTCGTATGCTGGATATAAACATATAATCAAGACGAGAGTTGAACGGCGCCAGATGTATGTATCCGTTTTTTGACGTTCGAATCTCGCGATAGTTTACCTGTATTCTCCGGAAGCAGGCAAAATTAATTATTGCACTTATTACAAGTTAGCCTACTTCATAAACTGCGGTGGAAAAATCCCTTTTGATATTCATATCCTGAGCACAGGTCACCATTATATTATTGCGCGTTTGTCTTCTCAGTGCCTGTTCGTCCCACCAATTGTCCACTTGTACGCGTACGAGCAATACCTGTCTGTGTCACTTATCCCACGAGCAAGCGAAAAAATCGATCGATTGACTGGTTAATAACTTGCTATAATGCTGTTGGCCAATCTCAATTGCGCCAGCGCCTAGCCAAAACACGGTTAATCAGCTCAACAAGGGTTTTCAAAACAAGAACCCAACTCATTAGGAAATGGAGGTGAGACCCACACCGGTAGAATTTATTGATGCCAAAGCGTGAAATGCGGTTCGGGAGTTCACTGCTAATACCGGATACAATTTCGAAATATTCACATGTGTTTAATCACAAACGAGAGTACTGTGTTAAATTCGTACGTGATCAAATTAACTAAGTGAGAGGGCGTCTCCGTTCGAAGTGAATTGGTTCGATAGCCACGCCAAGCTAACAACCTGGCATGTCATTGCATGAAAGACACTGATCATTGGAGGAAAGTTACACACCACTTTGATGATGAATAATACCCTTGATGTCTGTGGGAAATTTCACTAGAAGTGCGTAATAAAATATGGAGTCTACATGACAAATCAATTCTCAAAAATTTACTTACTTCTATTCCCTCACCCTAATCTGTTGCATAATGTATTTTTAATAGTCATAAATACTGGTTATTACCACACTAGCATTTTAGATTAACTTAATGTTGTATGTAGGATAATGCCAACTTAGCTTTACACCAAAATTCAAATCTCATAAAATTTTGACTGGTTACTTAATTATTTTAAGTAGTATTTATGATTTTCTTATTTTTATCCCTGGAAAAAGCATTAGGGACAGAACTTTCCGTCGTTTGATAACGAGATTGTCATTTCCTTTTCCTAAATGTGCAAACTTGAGATGAACGATTTTTTAATACTTTCATTTCTGGTGAATTTGTTACTCTTTTTATAAACTTACAAATACTTGATGCTACGCTACAATTGAAAAGAGAGTAAGATATTTTACGCTTACATGGGAAGCAGAAAGCTTTTTATGACAGCTGATGGTGAATGAGAAAATTGTACCTTCATAAGGTCAACAGACTAGTTCGAGCATTTATTTGGTCCAGTATTTTATGAATACCTTATTTAATCAGCCAAAAATATTTTCGATAGAATATTTGAAATCGGTTTTCTGAAGTTATCTTACTGTGCCATTAAAAGCAAATTCAAGAAATATACCTAAAAACCTTCAATATTAATTAAAAAAGACAGTTCACAGTGGTCCAAACCTAAGATAAATAGATGCACATGTCTGAAATAAAGCATCTCTTATGATTAACGTTCAATAACAGTCACAACTCCATAAGGTTTTGCAGAGGTTAGTAGTGAGTAGAATAAGCTGAGCACTCTTTATTTATTTCCTGGACATTTGCAAATTTATTAAGATAGCAGTTTATGCTCAAGATCAGGAAGTTTCGCAGTGCTTTTAATGATTAATTATTAGATAATATTGTGGTATGTCGATTTCGCACGACCCTCATTCACTTGTACTGAACGAAGTACTGAAGTAAAAATAGGTTTACAAAGGCTTTTGCTCTTTTAATGACAAAATATAGATTTCTCAGTTATTACTACTACTAAACTAATGATAAATCAATATAATTCAATTGATTTTTAAATAAAGCAATTTCTTTTGTTAAAATACCTCAATGGACGCCAATTTCAGATCTTTCCTAGGAAGCAATAGATTGAAAACAATCCAAGTGTTACGTTAATAAAACCAAAGTATATTTGACTACTTACACATCTTGGCTGTATCAAAGTACCATAGCTTTAGGACTGACGCTACACTAAATATGCACACCATACCAACTGCCACACTTTCGACTGGAAGAAGAGTCGAGTCCATAGAACAGTTGGTAACTATAATTTAACCGTTTCTTTTGAGTCTTTACACTATAGCAAGGGACCACAGATTATTCGACAATTAGAGAGATGCATAAAAGGGAACACGAAGAATAAGTAATATCAAGAAGTCTTTCACAAGTCAAGAACCTGAAGGATGAAGCCCTCTTCTCCGAAATATTTTATCTTACACCATCCCTAATCATCACCAAATTTG
>CAADRB010000056.1:902940-935016 GCA_900708905.1 Hymenolepis diminuta | reverse complement strand
GAGGAAAGCTAATTAATGAATAGCATAGGACGTACCACAGGTGTTGTCTTCTTCATCTCATCGAGTGCTCGAAGAACTTCATCGTCCAAGACTTCCTCTTCATCTTTCTCCTGTTCATCGTCGTCAACGTCAGATTCACCGTTCAATTTTTCGCCATTCATCGTGTTGGATGCTTTAGAAGATCGTGGTTTGATTTCACTTCCCAGACCAACTTCTGTCTCCTCGTCGGTAGGAATGATAGCGAAACTGAAGTCGAAAACGAAATATCTGTTTAGCGGGTAATAATAGTCTTAGAAATGTTTGCGGATATGTTGACTGTCGTCCGTGAATGTTATGAAAAAAGCCATCTTATCACTGCGCTTTAGCAGTTGCCTCAAAGCTAAAAACATTTTGTGGTAATGCCTTTACGACATATCCACTGTTAACTATCCTCTTATTCACTGTTTACCGCTCTTTTTTCCAACTATCTAACTCCTATATACTGAGATCCACCTAGCCCATTTTTACTCGCACACTTTCAACCACCAAACCATGATAAAATTCTCCACCTTTCCCCAATAGGGTCTGTGGGGTTAGAATGGGGTAATAGCAATCTTACCCCATTTCCGATATATGAAAACCTTAAATCAAATAGATTACACAACAGTACCAGTTAGGAAGCAACTATATTGCGCCCGTGGCGACTTATACATCTGCGAGTAGTAATTATTAGTTGACTAATTCCTATTGATTGATCGTCAACAAACAAAGGAGGCGAAATCTGTCAGCTCCTTTATCGTACTCGATAAGCCTTCTTTATCACAACTCGGGCTCCTCTCAACTTAACCTTCCTTTCCAATTTCCAATTTCTTCCTCCTTTCACTCATTTCCAACTGTTAAATATACACATGGCTCTACTTAACACTTGGCAGTCTGACTTAAGAAAGTCCGTTGTTTCTTGTTAGTATTTGGGAAAATCATCAGGTTTGCAAGTGGATATCTAAGCCTAACTCGGTCGGCCTATTAAAGTAACTTCACTATCGGGGTTAGAGTTACTTTATAATACGACAAAGCCTAACTAATTCATGGACATTCATTGTTATCCAGGTCTGAAGCCGACCCATCTGCAGTGATGAGTGAGTGACAGACACCGATATTACTTGCGATTAGGCTGGCTCCCAACGTCAATTAAATTACAGACATCGTTGTAGTGACAACTTCATGTGTTTCCAACCCATTACGTCATGTATATTAACCTCGACGCTGGCAGTTCTCCCTATCTTCGATCTATTGTGAACCAAACTTCACCTTCCTTCTCACATCCTTAGGTCTGAAGAAATTGTTAGAAGTAAAGCGGTCTGTGGGAGATGTGGAGGCTTACAAGTAATTAGGTATGGTACGCTTACTTGTCCAAATTGAATCGGGAAGTTGGAGGAATCTCAATTTCCTCCTCTTCCGAGAGAGAATCATCCCCTGTATTATCAATGTCAACCACTGTTCGCGGTTTCTTCGCTTCGCCTCCACCTTGCTCTTTCTGCTTTGCCTCAGCTGCTGCCGCCACTTCTTTTGCCAACTTGCGTCTCTTTGCCCCACTCATACGAGCAACCGGGACTTCACCAGTGACCTTGTCTGAATTTTTGTCAGTCCTGGGTGCTGGAAAAGCCGTGGAGAGCCAACTGCAGAGGGTCTTCACTTCGCGTTGACCGGTCAGAAAGACTAGGATACCGCCAGGTGCAGAGTCTTTATGAATCGTTATGACCTAGTGAAAGAGACGCAAACATGACTACTTTCAGTAATATTTATGGCTTTAATAAAAGCCCAAATTGTAGGTCGAACGATAACACATGGGTTTCGACTTGATTTCAATAGAAATGCACCTGCAAGAGCCATATTTAAATGATTTCTCTACTTGCAATTTTGGAATGAAAAATGCATATTTAATCGACAATTTAACCCAATTGATCAAGTTTTATCAGACTATTTGATAATTCTACCATTTTTAACAGTGCTTGGACTAGGCAAGAATTGCTCTTCATGTGAATAGCCTTGACAATTAATGTCAAGATTTTTATTAATTTCATTAAAAATTCTAATGATTTTCTAATGCTTTTAAAACGAAGATGATTGACTTGAAAATGGAGCAACAGAGCAAGTCTTTTGTGTTGTAAATTATCTTCCGTCATTCGATTCCATTATATTACAACTTGCACAGCTCGAAGATGATTCAAGAAAAGTGTTTTCTGGCACTCATTTTTGGCAAAGGACTGGCATCCAAGACTCCATGATAAGAAGCTTACACCACGCCACCCTTCTACAGACTATTACTGACGGTTGACAGTGGAAATTCCAATCAATGGATGGATATCGAAGGTGTGGCTTCTGTATTAACAGACGCGTCACCTACTACACACTCTTTTCATTAGTCATTGTTGAATCAATAATTTGGCACCAAAAGGCTCGCTTTCCATATTGCAATGAAACCACTTTTCCCTAATACACAAATCAGAATCATCGCGTACTTTAAAGGCAAAAAGAACCGTTGTAGATTTAAGGAATGATATATCGAAATCATCATGCTCCTAGATGAACAAGTTTTTGTGCCAGTGGAGAAGCATACAACGTGCATGCCTGTAAAGCCAGAGGTCATGAGCTTCACACGAACTTAGCATAAAGTAACAAGTCAAGAACACAATGGCGCTTCCAAGAATTTGGATTAAATTAAATAGCTCAATTTATTGGCTAAAACAATAATTCATGGAAACCTCGGGTACCGCTAGATGAGAAGTCTTTGTGATTAGTTATGACTTGGAAAAGACGCACAATCATGATTGCCAGCCGCTTATTTGAATTCAGCAATTTGATTTGATCTGTCCCAATAATATCACGTGAATGAGTGCTAACACAAAATCAGACATGAGTATATTTATTCCTAGTCACAAAACTAAGACAATTCGCTAAATAGCACTTACTTTACGGAAAGCTGCTTTGAGATAATCCTGCGGAGTAACGCGAGAGAAATGACACGTGACAGGATACTGCCGAGACTCCACTTTTATAACCGGTGGGGCACCAGGTCTCATAGCTTTACCTTTAGCATCCGCATCCTCTTCATCTGAATCACACCCCACACTAGGATTCCTTCCAACTCCCTCATTCCCAGATGTTTTCAGGGTTGGGAAAAGCAGTCTGTTTTCAGCAAAGTCCTCGACTCGCAGTGTAGCAGACATGATAATCAACTTTAGCGGGAGACGAGCATTCTGCGGATCCCTGTCGTAGGCCTTTCGACGCAAACGGATGACAAGGGAGAGGAGACCAAGAAGAACGTCAGTGTAAACTGAACGTTCGTGTGCTTCGTCAATTAGAATTGCAGAATAAGCTGATAATTGGAAATCCTAGAAGAGAAGACAATGAGACATGTTAACAATAGAAAGAACGTATCCTAGTTGGAGCTCCAACTTCTTCTGTTACCTGAAAATGAAGTCCTTAGGTCTCCGTTTTTATTTTCAAGACCTACAATTAGGTCTTCTATTCAAACCTTCTCCTTCTGTATCTACTTCTTCCAGCTCCTATATTTAGCATCTATATACATCCTACTTTTGCAGAAGTCTATCTCTATCGCTTCCCCCGAAAGTTCATATCTTAGTGTTGGATATAACGAATAATTTTTCTCTTATAAAAATTATTCTTACTTATTTATATAATCAGCACTTTTGTTAAAGTGTGCTAAAGCTCAGAGTCATTATCTTGCCCAATTTCGGAGAAATGCCTACCGTTAATACAATTGGGTGCCTTTATTCAGTTCTGGGATTTGTGGCTGTTATGGAAACTAACAAAGTTATAACAATTTGTAAACACACATTATTTACCCTCTCTGATAATTTTACAACGCTGAAAGCAAAAAGGTGCTCGGTTGATCAAGAAATAGAGAATTTCTTAATTCTTTACTGAATGTTTGAGAGCTTAGCCGCGGAAATCAAGGCTCTTTATACAAAAATTGGAGGTAAAACGTTTTGGCTAAAGCAACTACATCCGGCCTACACCAAAACTCGTCTTTCGTCCTAAAAGATCGGCATTGATGGACGATAAATGCAAAGAGACTGAGGAAATCGGTCTTGCCAAACCTGTTTCCCTCTAAAATGGAATGGTGTCAAAAATGGTTGCCCAAAATATGGGTGGGGCTGCATTTATTTACCATCCCCTATCTAATGCTGGTTGGTTCGTATTCAAAGTGGCTTGAGGTTATACCCATTACGTCTACCAAACCCGGTACTGCCATTAACAGCCTCAGACAGGTACTCACCAGTCAGGGCGTATCAAAATTTATTGTGCCCGAAAATGTCACCAAGTTCTCTTCAATTCAATTTGAGGGCTTTTGTCGTGGTCTTAATATCTCTCATTGTGGATGAAAAAGTTGTTGACAATGTGAAAAGGCAATTTCTCGTGTTACAAGTGGGGGGATAGTGAAAGAGATTTTTAATGCTTTACACTCTAGGTACCGGANTCAGAGTCATTATCTTGCCCAATTTCGGAGAAATGCCTACCGTTAATACAATTGGGTGCCTTTATTCAGTTCTGGGATTTGTGGCTGTTATGGAAACTAACAAAGTTATAACAATTTGTAAACACACATTATTTACCCTCTCTGATAATTTTACAACGCTGAAAGCAAAAAGGTGCTCGGTTGATCAAGAAATAGAGAATTTCTTAATTCTTTACTGAATGTTTGAGAGCTTAGCCGCGGAAATCAAGGCTCTTTATACAAAAATTGGAGGTAAAACGTTTTGGCTAAAGCAACTACATCCGGCCTACACCAAAACTCGTCTTTCGTCCTAAAAGATCGGCATTGATGGACGATAAATGCAAAGAGACTGAGGAAATCGGTCTTGCCAAACCTGTTTCCCTCTAAAATGGAATGGTGTCAAAAATGGTTGCCCAAAATATGGGTGGGGCTGCATTTATTTACCATCCCCTATCTAATGCTGGTTGGTTCGTATTCAAAGTGGCTTGAGGTTATACCCATTACGTCTACCAAACCCGGTACTGCCATTAACAGCCTCAGACAGGTACTCACCAGTCAGGGCGTATCAAAATTTATTGTGCCCGAAAATGTCACCAAGTTCTCTTCAATTCAATTTGAGGGCTTTTGTCGTGGTCTTAATATCTCTCATTGTGGATGAAAAAGTTGTTGACAATGTGAAAAGGCAATTTCTCGTGTTACAAGTGGGGGGATAGTGAAAGAGATTTTTAATGCTTTACACTCTAGGTACCGGACGACGCTTAACTTTGGTGTCAAAATCTGGGTGCGCTATCGCAAATGTCTCCGTTCTCTGTGCGCAACCGTATCTTCTGAACCAAAAAACGGAGATCCACCAGGATGTATGTAATGCCGAAATTCCTGAGACAGCGCAATCGTCGGCCTGAAAATTATTCTGAGCTCTTCAGGAGATCTCCCATAAAATTCAAGGTGGATCCAACGCCCAAACGTGTGGATAAACAAATTTCGCCAAGAGATACTGGACAAACAAAATGCTTTTTATTCAGGGAACATTAATATATTGGTTATTTACTTATGTCCCACATTTGTTATGGTGCTAGATTGCAGGGTAATATCCTTGCAACTTCTTTTGTCTCCTTACTTTCGGTAATACTACAGCCACTGACTCTAGTCCGATCTCACCACAATGACTTTGAAATATATATATATATAATTCTCGATAAGTATTTTTCTATTCACCGTGCATATCTGCTAATTCAAAGATCGCAGGATAGGTTCTGATCTTTACACACCCTGTGGTGTGGACGGCCAACCGTATTGGTTAATTCGAATCAACAAGAAATTCGTAAAATGCGAGCTTCTCAAATTGTTATAACACTTCCCATTGCAAACTTGAGAAGCTTTTTATGTAGTGTCACAAGATATTTTCCCAACACTTCCGTGTGCTGTCTATTTCAAGCAGTATGAGAATAGGAGCCAAAAGGCGAAAGGTACATACGCATACAGCAAGTACTCTTCAATACTTGGGGAAGAAAATGTGTAATCGATAAAAAACCGGGATAATTGATAGATCTTCTGTGATAATAATCGCCAAAATTTTAAAGATACCAATATTTTGCAACAGATTAATTTTCAAGACACCTGAAGTGCAACTCTTTGTACCCTTTGTGACCTTTCGAATTGACAATGACTTTTTCCTTATATCTTTTAGCAGTCTCAGTATCTCTCAAATAGCATCACTCTTGTACCTATTGGTAATGTATATTAAGTTCCTCTCCCTACTTCCAACTATGGACATTACAGTTAGCAGTAAGACGCAAAAATTGTGACAATTTGGAAATTTGACACGCTCGGACAGCGTCAAGCTCAAAAGATAGCACAGTTAATGTAAAAATTGTAAATACTACTTTGGCGGCTAATAATTAATAAAACATTATTTAATTAAAAATGATAACTGGATAAGCGTAAGTGTTCAATTCAGTAATACGAATGCACAATGACCAATATAAAGTCATATGAAGCCTCAGGTAAATAAGATTTACAACAATAGGGCTGTTGCACTATCTCTAAACGTTAATCTTTTCCCAAGAGATTTATAACTTCACCTTAAGCTTATAGACTTTACATGCCAGAATAACTTCATTCCACCTGATCAACAGTAGACATCTCTGATTTTCAAAATAAACTCTCCTTCCATTCTAACATCATCGCAAAAATGTGGCAGATAAGGTAAAAAGGAGAGAGAGAGAGTATATGACGTGGATATCAAAAACGAAAGAGTAATAGGTAGAAGTTTAATACGCTGGAGCAAGATTAATGAGTGCATCGATGGGCAAATTAGGAAGTCGAAAACAATCCCCAACTCAATTAATTTCAACAAACAGACGAGTTTCAAGTTTTACACCAGAACACACATATATGAGCTACTAATGGTTGTAAATATAATTATAACAATTTCAAGAAGTCTATGCAATATGATGTTTAAGAAAAAATGAACGCTGCACAAAATGGGGAAGAGGGAGGGTTGGACTCAGCATATAAATGGCAGAAAACAATGAGATAGACTGGAATTAAAGGGCCATCTAAAGAGGGAGAAAAAACTTTTCAGTTTAAAATTCAATGAGAAGACAACTAATAAAATGACTGCACAAAGTGGCCAGTGATAAACACAAAAGAGAACTCATTCACCGACTAAATATGTATATCACTCTAAATTTAAAAAAGCTGTACAAGAAAGTTACATGGATTGGGTGTGATTCTACAGAGGCTATGGCTCACTGGAGGGTATGTTTGACATCACTAACATTGGCTGAAAAATCATGGTTGAGTTGGCTGGGAAAAGTGACTGCTTGACGAGGAATTATCAGGAGGGTTTGCTTGTAATTCTTCATCAATGCGCTCCTTTGCCCTGAACACCTAGTGGGAGAAAAAAGAATTAGAAGGCGATGTTAAAAAACGGTCATACCTTTGACTGAAGATAAAGCGTTCCACCATTTTCCTTGTCATTGATTTTGAAGAGGTGATCATACTTCTTGTTTACTTCTTCTGTGTTGTAAATATCACTGACATTAAGGATTTGCTTCGCCTCTTCCAACGAGATTCCTGACACACTGGAGGTAGTCTCCGATTGGCTAGATGATGACTGACTGGCATTAGCTCGAGCTCTAGCAGCATTTTTACTAGCAGCGTATTCTTCCTGAAGAGCTTTAGCAAATGCTCGACCAAGAATACGTGATCCTGCTAGGATCATTTGTGCCAAGTATTTGGCCTTGTATAAGGAACAAAAATAGGTGGTGAAATAATAAAGGCAATAATAAAAAACATCACCAATGAAAGTACATAAATACTAGGACAAAACAAAACTTATACTCCAAACTTTGAAAAAGTAATGAATGCCTATATTAATTTGCCCAGGGCATTAACTAACCATATTCACAAGAACGAATATTTTGTGCTAAATAAACCGCTAGAATAAACACTCAGAAAAAGTGAAAAATTTAGGTCTAAATGCAAGTTCCACTGAGTTAATTGTTTAATAAACTTAAATGCACTAGACTAATTAAAAGGGTTTGAGATAAAATGTTAAAATTATATTAGAATAGTGAAATAACCAAAAACATTTATAAAGATTTTGCGCGAAAACATTGATAAAAGGTTTTAATATATGTTAAAATTTCTTATCTTCAGAAAATCAATAATGAAATTAACCGCATATGACGTTTTAATTGTCATAAATAGTGTTGCCGAAAACAAAATTTTGGCTATACCACATGGCCGAGAAGATTATAGAAGATTATTTGTTTGAGGGTAATTATGACGAAAGCAATCCTTTGGTGCTTCCTGTAAAGAAGAAGTTAGAGAAAAAGAAGAAACAGGGAGATGCACCATTGCCTAGGGTTCTATCACGTTCTAAGCGGAAAGAACTAAAAAGACAGGTCGCAAAAAAGGAAAAGAAATTATCCGTAAGTTATTTTCGTCCAAAATTTTATTGATTTCTAGAGGAATGAACTTTGGAAGGAATTAGGATCCGTGTACGGTTATGATGCAAAGACTGCGTCTACTGATAAATTGTTCAGTAGGAATCGCAGGAAGGAAAAGAAAGTGGAGAAGTATGTAAATGTCTAATTTCTATACTCTGTTTAGAATGGCAGGCATTTCGAAACAGAAATTGTCCAAAAAATGGCGCGTTCATGAATCTCATGTTGCTTCAGACCCTTCTGTTGATACTGATGACTTTAGTTCCTCTGACGAATTTGAACCAGATGAAATGGAATCTAGGCCTTCAAGTGCTGCCATATTACATCCTATGGAGACCGAGTCGCCAGTTAAAGCTTCCGAGGTGAAGAAGAATAAGGAAGAAATTCGTCAAGAAAAGAATCCAGAAATCCCAGTTCATACTTCCGACTTGGTGAAGGCAAATTATATTCTTGTGAATCGTGATCCTCAGATTCAAACCGCTCGACTTGCTCTTCCAGTTGTTGAGGAAGAAGTGAGAATCATGGAGCAGATAAAAGAGAATGATACCGTTGTAATTTGTGGTGCTACTGGCTCTGGTAAAACTACTCAGATTCCACAATTCCTCTATGAAGCTGGTTACACCAGGTTAGTCCTTTTATGATAGCTTGTTATTCCCGTTGAAATCTTCATCTGAATCACATCTCTTTCGTTTTTTGTCCAGAGACGGATATAAGATTGGCATTACGGAGCCTCGACGTGTGGCAGCTATATCAATGTCGCAGCGTGTATCTCTTGAATTGGGCTTGAAAAATAAGTTAGTGGATTCATTTTAAAGTCAATTTTGTGTCAATCTGAGATTTCTAATCTATTGTTCTCTCACACTTGCAGTGAGGTCGCATACCATATTCGTTACGAGAAGAGTGCAAACACTAATACGGAGATCAAATTCATGACTGATGGTATTCTACTGCAAGAAATGAAGAAGGTACTGTTCAATATTTCTCTTCATGTTTCGACGGACTTTATTTAGTGTTATTTTGCTTCATTCCATGAAAGTCTTTCTTCTGCTATCCTTTTACCACTAGATATTGTTATGCTGTACTGGACCCGCATCACAACAAGACTTAATTGTTATTACACCTAAGACGCTTTATCACTGAGACAGGACCACTTTTTTGTACGTCTTCATATTGAACGTCTAAATACCACTGGATCAGAGGCAGTTTTTATCTCGAATAATTATCAAGGGTGGAGCACTTTCACATATTTGTAAGACTAAAAGGCGATTTAGCTACCACCAATGGCAGCTGATGGAAATAATGTCAATTCTTTAAATGTCATCATCTTTTCACATTTGATTTTTGAAAAGAAGTAAATTTTGTTTCCCAAAAGGCTTCATTTTGTCTCAGTACCCTTCGTCCCCTAGAACTTGGCTTCCAATATTTGAGGGCGTTAAGTTCAATGAGGACTTAACTATGAAGGCCTTTTAACGGACGATGATAATGAAGAGCATTTATTAAGTTTACAGTTAATTTCATTAATTTCGCAAATCACGAACTACTTAATAGTCTAAATCCTGCATCTCATGTCCACTGATTATGTTACGTATTCTATGTTTTGAGTTGCTCAAAAAAGAACAAATCCTTCTGTTTATCATACTTCCACTGCTTTCTAATAATAATTATCGCTTAGACGTTCTGACTTATGCATGTTTAAAGATAACTGTGCTGTTGGATTGGCAACTTGCTTTCTCCAACTAGGATACGTTCTTTCTATTGTTAACATGTCTCATTGTCTTCTCTTCTAGGATTTCCAATTATCAGCTTATTCTGCAATTCTAATTGACGAAGCACACGAACGTTCAGTTTACACTGACGTTCTTCTTGGTCTCCTCTCCCTTGTCATCCGTTTGCGTCGAAAGGCCTACGACAGGGATCCGCAGAATGCTCGTCTCCCGCTAAAGTTGATTATCATGTCTGCTACACTGCGAGTCGAGGACTTTGCTGAAAACAGACTGCTTTTCCCAACCCTGAAAACATCTGGGAATGAGGGAGTTGGAAGGAATCCTAGTGTGGGGTGTGATTCAGATGAAGAGGATGCGGATGCTAAAGGTAAAGCTATGAGACCTGGTGCCCCACCGGTTATAAAAGTGGAGTCTCGGCAGTATCCTGTCACGTGTCATTTCTCTCGCGTTACTCCGCAGGATTATCTCAAAGCAGCTTTCCGTAAAGTAAGTGCTATTTAGCGAATTGTCTTAGTTTTGTGACTAGGAATAAATATACTCATGTCTGATTTTGTGTTAGCACTCATTCACGTGATATTATTGGGACAGATCAAATCAAATTGCTGAATTCAAATAAGCGGCTGGCAATCATGATTGTGCGTCTTTTCCAAGTCATAACTAATCACAAAGACTTCTCATCTAGCGGTACCCGAGGTTTCCATGAATTATTGTTTTAGCCAATAAATTGAGCTATTTAATTTAATCCAAATTCTTGGAAGCGCCATTGTGTTCTTGACTTGTTACTTTATGCTAAGTTCGTGTGAAGCTCATGACCTCTGGCTTTACAGGCATGCACGTTGTATGCTTCTCCACTGGCACAAAAACTTGTTCATCTAGGAGCATGATGATTTCGATATATCATTCCTTAAATCTACAACGGTTCTTTTTGCCTTTAAAGTACGCGATGATTCTGATTTGTGTATTAGGGAAAAGTGGTTTCATTGCAATATGGAAAGCGAGCCTTTTGGTGCCAAATTATTGATTCAACAATGACTAATGAAAAGAGTGTGTAGTAGGTGACGCGTCTGTTAATACAGAAGCCACACCTTCGATATCCATCCATTGATTGGAATTTCCACTGTCAACCGTCAGTAATAGTCTGTAGAAGGGTGGCGTGGTGTAAGCTTCTTATCATGGAGTCTTGGATGCCAGTCCTTTGCCAAAAATGAGTGCCAGAAAACACTTTTCTTGAATCATCTTCGAGCTGTGCAAGTTGTAATATAATGGAATCGAATGACGGAAGATAATTTACAACACAAAAGACTTGCTCTGTTGCTCCATTTTCAAGTCAATCATCTTCGTTTTAAAAGCATTAGAAAATCATTAGAATTTTTAATGAAATTAATAAAAATCTTGACATTAATTGTCAAGGCTATTCACATGAAGAGCAATTCTTGCCTAGTCCAAGCACTGTTAAAAATGGTAGAATTATCAAATAGTCTGATAAAACTTGATCAATTGGGTTAAATTGTCGATTAAATATGCATTTTTCATTCCAAAATTGCAAGTAGAGAAATCATTTAAATATGGCTCTTGCAGGTGCATTTCTATTGAAATCAAGTCGAAACCCATGTGTTATCGTTCGACCTACAATTTGGGCTTTTATTAAAGCCATAAATATTACTGAAAGTAGTCATGTTTGCGTCTCTTTCACTAGGTCATAACGATTCATAAAGACTCTGCACCTGGCGGTATCCTAGTCTTTCTGACCGGTCAACGCGAAGTGAAGACCCTCTGCAGTTGGCTCTCCACGGCTTTTCCAGCACCCAGGACTGACAAAAATTCAGACAAGGTCACTGGTGAAGTCCCGGTTGCTCGTATGAGTGGGGCAAAGAGACGCAAGTTGGCAAAAGAAGTGGCGGCAGCAGCTGAGGCAAAGCAGAAAGAGCAAGGTGGAGGCGAAGCGAAGAAACCGCGAACAGTGGTTGACATTGATAATACAGGGGATGATTCTCTCTCGGAAGAGGAGGAAATTGAGATTCCTCCAACTTCCCGATTCAATTTGGACAAGTAAGCGTACCATACCTAATTACTTGTAAGCCTCCACATCTCCCACAGACCGCTTTACTTCTAACAATTTCTTCAGACCTAAGGATGTGAGAAGGAAGGTGAAGTTTGGTTCACAATAGATCGAAGATAGGGAGAACTGCCAGCGTCGAGGTTAATATACATGACGTAATGGGTTGGAAACACATGAAGTTGTCACTACAACGATGTCTGTAATTTAATTGACGTTGGGAGCCAGCCTAATCGCAAGTAATATCGGTGTCTGTCACTCACTCATCACTGCAGATGGGTCGGCTTCAGACCTGGATAACAATGAATGTCCATGAATTAGTTAGGCTTTGTCGTATTATAAAGTAACTCTAACCCCGATAGTGAAGTTACTTTAATAGGCCGACCGAGTTAGGCTTAGATATCCACTTGCAAACCTGATGATTTTCCCAAATACTAACAAGAAACAACGGACTTTCTTAAGTCAGACTGCCAAGTGTTAAGTAGAGCCATGTGTATATTTAACAGTTGGAAATGAGTGAAAGGAGGAAGAAATTGGAAATTGGAAAGGAAGGTTAAGTTGAGAGGAGCCCGAGTTGTGATAAAGAAGGCTTATCGAGTACGATAAAGGAGCTGACAGATTTCGCCTCCTTTGTTTGTTGACGATCAATCAATAGGAATTAGTCAACTAATAATTACTACTCGCAGATGTATAAGTCGCCACGGGCGCAATATAGTTGCTTCCTAACTGGTACTGTTGTGTAATCTATTTGATTTAAGGTTTTCATATATCGGAAATGGGGTAAGATTGCTATTACCCCATTCTAACCCCACAGACCCTATTGGGGAAAGGTGGAGAATTTTATCATGGTTTGGTGGTTGAAAGTGTGCGAGTAAAAATGGGCTAGGTGGATCTCAGTATATAGGAGTTAGATAGTTGGAAAAAAGAGCGGTAAACAGTGAATAAGAGGATAGTTAACAGTGGATATGTCGTAAAGGCATTACCACAAAATGTTTTTAGCTTTGAGGCAACTGCTAAAGCGCAGTGATAAGATGGCTTTTTTCATAACATTCACGGACGACAGTCAACATATCCGCAAACATTTCTAAGACTATTATTACCCGCTAAACAGATATTTCGTTTTCGACTTCAGTTTCGCTATCATTCCTACCGACGAGGAGACAGAAGTTGGTCTGGGAAGTGAAATCAAACCACGATCTTCTAAAGCATCCAACACGATGAATGGCGAAAAATTGAACGGTGAATCTGACGTTGACGACGATGAACAGGAGAAAGATGAAGAGGAAGTCTTGGACGATGAAGTTCTTCGAGCACTCGATGAGATGAAGAAGACAACACCTGTGGTACGTCCTATGCTATTCATTAATTAGCTTTCCTCNGAAGAAGACAACACCTGTGGTACGTCCTATGCTATTCATTAATTAGCTTTCCTCAGAAGCATTCTGAGAAGATTCCGAATTTTACGCGCGAGACGACCTAAGTAAATAATTGATTCAGAGTATACATTCATATATGAAATGATTTAAGCAGTGAATGACTTTGTCATTTTTACTGGTATGTTTATTACTTTTTAAACGGTTTTGTTTGAGTCTTTTTCTGAGAGGGGTGTTCCGCAATCCATCCACTCATTTAAATCTCTAGGCTAATAGGCTGTTTATTTATACTATGAATATTTTACTGTGGATATGGCCTTATATATACATGTTGGTAATCCTTTTCTTTCTTTATCCCTTTTGATCGTCGGTTTTTTTGCATTTCAGGATCCGATCCATGCTTTGCCATTGTACTCCCTCCTACCAGCAGAAGAGCAAAGTCGTGTATTCGAGTCTCCGCCAGAAGGTCATCGTTTAGTTGTCGTGGCAACCAATGTCGCCGAAACCTCCCTCACCATTCCCAACATTCGATACGTTGTGGATACTGGAAAGGTATGGATTGTTCCAATGTAAAAGTTAGTGAAATCTAAAATGGCTCTAATCGCGTCAGTAGAACTGCTTTAGGAGCCAGAAGAAATCGGACTTAGAAGTCCTCTTCCTAAAGACTAAGTGAATGCAATAACTACTCTGGAGTAATGAGACCAGGAATTAATTTGGATCATGTGCCTATTAGACGATTTGAAATGAATGTGTTACGATCTGCTCTTCTCTGTAGGATATCGTAATCCACTCTTAGATTCCATAAGAAATTGCACTAGTTATAAGTAAAATTCGACAACACCACAGTACAAAACGGCCCATATCACCATGTCAAAATAGGACGCACGATTTCGTATCGATAGATCGATTTATGTTATGCGCCATTTACAGCCGTGATGTAAACAAATTCGTTCGAATGAAAGGGAATTAAAAGAAGCTGGACTTGCAAGGTGGAAAATAAAGAATCCTACATATAAGAATTATGTTTGGGGCAAATATTATTTTTTTTTATGCAAGAGAATGAAAGTGGAAATAGGAAGGAGTATGAAGAGTAATTGGTAGGGAAGAGTTAAAGCCTCAGTTCTGAGCGAGGGCAATTCCGATTTTGAAAGATAGGTGAAATAAGATACAATTAGAGGGGCTGTCTGGTTTTGTCCTGTGCGAGTCATTGTATGATTTTTAAAATGAGCAGACTCATGAGTTAATGGGTGCACCACAAATCCATCTAGTGATTAGAATAGTTAACAGGAGAGTGACAGAATGCTAGTTTCTCAATTGGCGTTATTACTTAGTCCATTTAAAACAAACAGACCATATCTAAGATATAATTTAGAAATGGAGTACATAGCTTTCAACTAAATTTTTATCGAGGGGATGAGAAAGACTAATTGGGGGGGAGGGGTTCAGTCTTAAGACTAAGAATTCTACATACCTTCAGTTGTGGTTAAGGTCTCCACTCTTTAAAAGTTCGTTGGGATTGTGTAGAGCGTTTAGTTGATATAAACTATCAAAAATTTTTATTCTAATGGTAAAGACAGCAGAGTGTTATTTCTCTTCCCGATGCTAGTGTATGGGTTTCGAAATTGCTAAATGAGCAAAACTCATTCTCTCATATATGACCTACCGTACTTCTTGGTACATAGGTTCATTTTCAGATTTTATAAACAAAGTATCCTTATATGCAGGCATAAACCGAGATGTGTCTTGGATAATTCTAACCACTGTCTTCGTTCTTTTGATCTCTATAGGTGAAATCGAAGATCTATGATACTGGTACAGGCTCCTCCTGTTTCCGCATTGTGTGGATAAGTCAGGCGTCGGCAGAACAGCGAGCAGGTCGTGCTGGTCGTATTGGACCCGGTCATTGTTATCGTCTCTACTCTTCTCAAACCTATGCTGACGAAATGGAACCCTTCTCAGCACCGGACATTCTCACTCGGCCAATTGATGAAGTTGTCCTCCTACTCAAGGTTAGTTGTCTCTAAATAGCTCCCCTTTTAAGGTTTATTATTATAATTATAAAACAGAAGGATTTTGCATCAGCCCCATAAATGTTGCCCTATTAATTGATTAATAAATAGTTCTTCACTAAGAAAACATAATGTAGGTTAGGCAAGTATAAAGTTTGTAGGATGTATGAAAGATGGAAATAGGGACCAAGAAGCCAATAGTACAGAGGGTGAGCGTAAACAACCATCTCGCTTTGATAACCCCAATCCTTCCCTCGAGTGGGAGCCATTAAGATGATTATATGGCCTAATCTAGCCAGTGATCGGGTTTCTCCCTTGTTTGGCTGGTTGGTCCACACACTTGAGCTATTCAACCAGACATTTTGTTTTTGTTTTCGGATAAAAGACAATGTATAAATCCATTATTTTTTTGTTTGCAGTCATATCTGGGAAGTACCCCGCTCTCCCGTTTCCCACTGCCTACTCCACCAACTCCAGATTCTGTAGAAGCTGCAGAAAGACGTCTCACAGCTTTGGGTGCTCTAGAAGCCAAGAGACAGGGTTCAGGTAAGTTGCATCTCGATCCCCTTTACCTGTACTCAAAGGGCCGGTTTGAATACCATCATAACCCTTTCATATAGAAATCATTCGCACAATCACACCAGCTGGTCGTTGGATGGCACGTCTCCCCTTGTCAGCTCGTTTCGCACGAATGTTGCTCTTTGCCAACCAGCACGGTCTCATGCCATATGCAGTGGTGTTGGTGGCTGTTCTCTCAGTGCAGGATTTCTTCCTTCCTGATGTCCAACCACAGGGAGAGGAGGCGGAGTCGCAGAAGGTCTCAGAGCCTGAGAATCTAACTATGGCTGGAAGGAAACGAAAGAGAGTTCAACTCTCAGAGGCTGATGGAATCGCTCAAGCTCGTATGAATTTCCTCCGTCAGTTTGTGAAAACTGTAAGTACTACTTGGGACTTTATAAGTCGTTAAGGTTAATTAAGGTGTATTTCTACGGATATCTCTCCGTCATATTTGTTTAAGTATATTATGCTTGCTTGATCTGAATTTGGGAAGTATACCGAGGATGGTATGTATATTAAATGGGTTATGCGTATATATGCTGATGGCGCAGAGGTTAATGTGTTTATTCTCAAAGTCAGAGGTCGCGGGTCCGATGTACACCCACTGAGCGGAATGAAAATGCATTGATTAAGTCTGGGTAATGAGGGAGGGTAGCACGATAGTCCTGGAGTTTCTCGCCAGGACTGCTCCATGCTACTATCCCTCTACTTTAGGTGTGTATTGGAAAATGCTCTCATAAATAGAATTGGGGGTTATTATTCAATATGATAAAAAGGTACATTTTCGTGCTGTCTCTTATTTTATCTGATGATGACTTGAAATGGGCTCTTTGTTGTATTTAGTGTTTTAGGAACAGTTTGGTCCTATTTGCTTTACACGTTAGACCATTACTCGACAGATCATGTTTTAGAAGGAGTACTATCAGCTAGAAGTCTGGTTTTAATTCCTAGATATTCCGTAGGTTATATCTACTAATCATTACTCTAACAACAGAAAAGAAAAAGAAAATAGTTGCGACCAACTATGAAATGAGAGGAAATCAGGAAAGATGCAGTTGTCTATATGGGCTCCAGTGGAAGGCAGATACGGTGATCGCAACCGATGTTACTTGAGTTTGCAGGGAAGATATATGCATACATACTTTAGGATTGGGGGTAACCTAGTTAGATCATACGGCTGCAGATGGCCGACCAGTGAGATCACACTGACTAAGCGAGTTGACAGTGTCTTACAATCGGTGAAGTTCGGGTTACTTAAACACAGGCTTTGAGGATACAGGGATGCCTCAAATGTCGAACTGATTAGTAAAGTCGGGCTGACTCACATTAGGGAATATTTAGAAGTATTTAAAAGGCAAATATACGTGAAAAAGTTCGTGAAGAAATGGTTTGGGAAATATAAAAAAAAATTGTATTTCGAGGAAAAAGTTTATAAATTAGATCACTTCAGTATTATCTTATATTACTTAAGTGTATATGGACTAGCAATGAATCATTCCTTCAACAGGAAAGTGACTTAATGCTGGGTGACCTGGCAGTGCTATTGGGAGCCTTTTGCTGCTTTGAGCGTTACTGGGCGGAGTTGATTGGAACTATTCCACATAGTGATGAGAGTGGAATCTCCGAACAGATTGCTCGTGTTGCACGTCTCAATCCCGAGAGTACAATGCGTCAACTCGTTCAGAAGTGTGGTGCTCGATGGAAGGCTTACATTGAAGTGCGTCAACTTCGACAACAGCTCACACAAATCTGTAAGTTGTCAGAATACATATACATATATGTTCGTTCATTTTAAATATTAGTAATCTGCATTATGCTACTGGAACAAGTGGGTGCATAGTTAGAGCAGAAAGGAAATGGTTTGGGGAAAGGGTAGAGGAATTCGGGATAATTACTTCCTCTTTTTTCAGCCCTTATCTTTTATAGGCCTTAAAACAACCGGAACTTGGGCATTGGAAGTCCTTGTTAATCAGTGCGCCTATAGAACAGAGATCCTGTCGATAGTACAAGAGCATTGCCTTTCTTTCCGAATACAATTAGCAGCTACTCACCTCACCGTTTTCGCTTGAATTCCCTTGAATTGGGGATTGACGCTATTAGTGACAGGAATTGACTTTGTTGACTGTTTTAACCGTGGCGGCTCGGTCAAACCAAAGACTTCCTTGCCATATATTTAAATAATTCTTGTATTTGTATACTGAGACATACATAGTGTGGTAGAAGTGCGAAAGTAAGTAGAAAGAGATATCACTGCTTGCAGTCTAGGCTTGTATCCTATTCTTCTGTACTCAAACCTATCTAAAAATTCGTAGGACTCAATCAAAGATGATGATGTTCATGATGTCTCTTTTCCCTACAGTGAACGCCAATATTCCGGGCCTAAATTTGGAGATTGACCCTGCCCTACCGAAACCCACACCCGTTCAGGTTGAACAGTTGCGTCAACTATTTTTGGTGGGTTCCGTCTGTCACCTTGCTGCTAAGTACGATCTCCCAGCTGAAGGTCTTCCAGCTAAAGATCGACGACGACTCAGATATGCCTACAAGGTGAGTTTTTCCTGTCTGAACATTCTGATTTGTTTTTTTACTCCTATTGGTTATTGGTTGTCCTATTAATTTGACCATTCGGATACTTTGAAGCCTGTGTGCGTAATCAAAAGGATCTCATTCTAACTAATAGACTAAAATTCTAGGTGGCAAAATTGCATTGTTTTCTTTCTTAAGAATAATTTTTTCGGACTTATTATAATCCATGGCAAAGTAAAATGTTTTTAAGAATTTCGATTTTGGGTAACATCAAATACAAATAATTGAATTTTAAAAAGTGGAATGGGACTACAGTAGCGAGTTAGAAAATCAGGAAAACTGTGCTTTATCTGCTCCAAAATCACCAAGCAGCTTTCTCGGATTTCAATTCCGCCAGATCCGCCTCATCTTATCAGTATCTTTGTTGCATGGAAAATCCGGATGATGTTGCTTCATCCTTTTCCACATATTTTTATAGCTGTCAAGGCGAAAATATTATTTGAATGTGAGAAAAATATTTCATTAGTTGCTTCTCCTTGAAAGAATGGCAATTATTATTTAGGTCTGCCATTTCTCCTCCTATTATTGGCCCGTTCGTATGTTTCAAGGTTATAATTAGGGTTCGTTTTATGCTTAACTGATTTGTGTGTTCTCGCTCATCTTACCTGGAACTGGGATATTGGGCTAGTAGATTGTAGAAATACCACACATCTATCGGACAGACTTTGTTCTGAATAACTCACTAAAACATTTGCATTCTACTTTCATTCAGAAGACGCCGAGATTCCACACAGATATCTTTGTAAGATACATAATTCAAATTTCCCCTTCCTCGCCGAACGTCTGCTACACTTCTAATGAATTTATCCCAAGTAAAATAAATTCCCGCTGATAAATGCAAGTTTTAAAGACCCTTCTTTTTGAAATATCGAACATTTGAATTTATGCATTATTTCGTGTCTGATTCGTTATACGATGCGTGTTCTAAAAAAGTCAGGTACAATTGTCGCTTTATAAATTGCCAGAGTGGGGTGTATTGACCGTCAGAGTTGCCAATGTTGAAGGAGGATAATTAATAGCTTAACATCATAGATACTACGAAGTCTTTCTAACATTATCACACAAGATGGAATGATTCAGGACATCGTCGATCTTGGGAATCTGAGACTAGCAACGATCAATCAAAGGTCCATTAAGTGATTTAATCATTAATTAAGGCATCTGGGGCGCATTATGGCTCTGCTTGAGGTCATAGTAGGAAATCAAGCGCTCCAAGTACTGCCTCGATGTCGAGATACTTAAGTCTTAGAGGTGGCAAGTGATGATCGCTGGAGAAATGTTTAACTTGAGAAAAAAAGATAGACATGGTCGCCACACTTTTAATTAGTATTATTTAATTTTAATTATCCTTATTTAAATTTACAGGTATCAGGTGTTCAAGAACCCGTCTTTATTGACACAACCTCACCTTTGGCCAGAGAGAACTGCAGTTTCGTGGCCTTTGCTGAACTTCACACTAGCTCGAAGCCCTATCTTCGGAGTAAGTAATTCTTTTTAATGCTTGACACCACTATAAAGCTCACAATTTGTCCAAATAATCCCCCTATTCTCATTTTTATAGACGTCTGCGCGATAAATCCAGCCTGGATTCCATTCCTTGCTCCCCATAGCTATCGTGTGGAAGGGGTATGCACAACGGAGAGCTCTGAAACTGTCCTTCCATCAGAAGTAACAACATTTCAGCTTGCTGCTGCCGCAGAGGAGGAGGAAGGCAAGAAGAAGAATCCGGAAGAGAAACTCCGTTTTCCAAATGAGTGTCTCCCGCCATTCTACGACCCCAAACATGATGCTGTGTTGGCTTACGCCAAGCGGGTCTACTTCATTGGTGCAGATTTGGTTGAGATGGCGACAGGAGATACTGCGGGCTTTTGTGTTGGGACGGGACTGGAGCTACCTGCCTTACATATACCCTTCCCATTGACTGGGGAGGCATCTTGTACCACCCTGGGTGATAGGGAGGCTCTTGTGTGGAGTGTGAGGTGGTTTGCTCGCGCTCTCCTCGAGGGCAAGGTGTATCCGGGCAAGAAGCAACTGGGCAAATGGTTCCCGAAGCAACTTAAAACGTCTTTGCCTCCGAGGATCATTACACGTTCGTGGGGATTGTAAGTATTGTCATGTCTTCCAATATTGTTTGAAGATGATTAGTTACCCCTGGGCCGATTTTGTAGGCAGCTAACTCTACGGAGAGGCAGAGACGAGTCTTAACTCTGAAGAGGAAACTTTAATTGTAACAAATCAAACTAACCCTTAAACACTTGCACAAAGGGTTTGCGCCGTGTTAATGGGAACGCGGAAGTAAAGCGACCGGTAGTCAAATAGTGTTAGTAGGGGGAAGGGGGAGGGAATTGGCCACAGGAATCCTGAAAGGGGAAGGAAAGAGGGGAAATACATTTGAGTAGAACATGTGGAGACTGACGTGGATAGATTGGAATTCTCATCAATACACCATGCCCTGACTTTATGTTTCAAGCTATATCACTATCTAAAGCAGAATCTGAACCCCATTTCCCCCTTCCCCAACAACACGTAACCGTTATTGGGAGAGGCATTGTTTTCACGTGGCTTCGATATTGATTGACTAGAGCTGAGCTGTTACTTATTTAACTTGGTTTGATCTCAATTGATCAAATGACAATTGCTTTCATCATTGCGCTGTGTTAGGAATGTAAATATTGAATTCACAGTTGTTTGTATTGGTGGGGTTGGAGTAACAACCAGCGGCTGGCAGCTGAAAACAACAAATCACAGTTCCAAAAGTAGAACACAAAGAGTTGCATAGGCCAAGGTAATATTAAATAAACCAAGAGGAGAATTCAAGAGAGATATGGGAGGGAGGAGGTGAGAGGGGAGCGTGTATGGTGTGTTTGTGTAAAAGGTATTATATAATCTCATATAGGAGGAATAGTATGAACAGGTGGAATGGCTCCGGACATCGCTGCGGGGAAGGTGAACCTTAGCAACGCTCATTCAAGAGTCACTTAACTAGCTTATTTCGATAGTTAAAATAAGCCGCTTGAGGACACATTATGGTTACCAACAGGGAACTTGAGGTTACAGTAGGGTCAAGCATTTCGGGTACCACTGTGAGGTCGAGATAATTAGGTCTAAGTGATTAGTAATGACATGGATAAAAATTTTGGAAACTCATAGAGATTCATCCTTCAACACATTGTGTGAGTATCTAAGACATTACTTCCTGTTTTCTAAGCTCATATCCTAGCGATTGGTGGTTAGTTCATATTAATGATGCAAGAGATGTTTACTTTTCACCAGCATATGTACTGGGAAGAGGCGCAGCGATCAACAGGGTCTTTAAGTGCCCAATTTCCAGTTACTTTAAATCGTACAAGTGATAAGGATAGCTGAAACGAAACAGATCATCTTCAACGTCGACATTAGGTTCAATGTGAGTGAGACCCTTTTGAGGGTCTTTTGAAGAGCAACAGTGCTTATTTTCTTGAATTGAATAGTGAGAAAGAAAAGTATCAAACCCCGTGGACCAAATCTCTCTACTCCCTTCCAAATTATACCCTCGCAGCTTAACATCCACCTGTTTGAGTAGTAATAATGTATACCATCCTTGTGAATAAACTGGCAATATTATTTTATCTGTAACTGTACGAGTTTAAAGGATTGGATCCTGTCTTTATTGCTATTAGTTGGCATAAAATAAGACTGGCGATTAAACGTTACTTTTCACATCTCACTGATTCTCAACATTTGCCTAATTTTTTATTCCCTAATTCTTATAGGGGAAGAGCAGAGGTGAAGGAGTTAATCAAAAAGATGATGTCGAAAAGAGTAAATTCCAAATGCAGCCTGGAATCTTGCTTTGCCGAGGATCCAACGTGTAAGTGTTTCTTTCCTTTAGATTCAGTAATTTTCTTCACATTAAACTGGTATTTCATGCCTTTTCTTTGCTCCGCCTTACTTTAGTTTTATCAAATGAATTTGCGGCGTGGTTACCACCAAGTTGTCAAGTCGAGTTCTTTGCCAGGTGGCCTCCGACCAAGGAGTGATTTGATTTCGATATACACCGATTTATTTTTTGTAACTGTGTATTATATCTGTAAATTAAAATTAATGAGATAGTTGGGTACTTTTCAATTCCTTGAGTTTGGACGGAAATGATGTAGGTTATTTGAAATCCCAGTTTTCTAATGTTATTATAGATGGATAATAATGATATCAATAGTTCTTGTTTCGCACATTACAGAGTCAGTTATTCCACGAAGAAGCGAGGAGAAACGAATAATATAGAATTGGCTTATCGGTCAGTAAAAAAGAATGTTGGAGGTCGATGTGTGCATGATTCTACGTTAGCACAATCTATCGTGCATAACTATTATATTAAGAATGTGCTTCCTTGAACATGGTAATGGAAGGTGAGTAGGAACACGGAGTCGTTGTTAAGTTTATAGAGAAGGAGGGTATTAAAAATACCCACTGGGATTTAGTTAAACAAAAATGAGACAAAATAATCAGAGAACTAACCAAAGGATGGACGTTTCATTACTCTGATTGGAGTGCCTACTTACCCTCAATCATTCTCAACATGCGAAAGTGGAAGTGGATTTGAGCTGCGTGATTCAAATTGTCGTTCACATTGGATCCAAAAAATACTTGAGAGTGCTCATGATTATCACCTTTGTATTCTGTATTCGTAGAATAAAGACTTAAAAATTCAGTATTTAATGGAGGTAGGTGGCCTTAATTTAGTACCTTCATTCTCACTAGTCCAATATCATTCCATACACGTATGAAATAAGGGGCAAGATAGTCTGGAAGCACCTTGTATTAGCATTCAACTATGACAGCCCAATATGGGTCGACCCAGTGTCACATATAAGGAAATAACATTTTTTGCAAAATAACTTTTATATGTAAGATTCTTTATTATCCACCTTCTAATTCCTGCTTCTTTTAGTTCCCTTTTATTCGAAAGAATTTATTTACATTGCGGTTGTAAATGGCGAATAAGATAAATCGACCTATCGATGCGAAAACGTGCGTCTTGTGTTGATATAGTGGTTTGGGTCGTTTTGTATTGTGGTATTGTCGGATCGTGTTTGTAACTAGTGCAATGTCTTAGGGAATCTAAGAGTCGGTCACGGTATCCTACAGAGAAGAGCAGTTCATAACACCCGGGAATGTTCTATTCGAACAACATTTCGAGGTCAACATCCCCCATAAGTGTTACAATTATCTTTATATAATTTAACAAAATCATTACCCGTTTATTTAGAAAGGGATCACAAGTGCGTGTGGTAAAATAGATACAGAATAGGTATTTGCTGAAAACAAGAGATCCCATCGTCTACCTGGATTCCAAATTTACGGAAAGATGCAAAAGAAGGCTTTTATAAGACTAAGCGGGCGATGCTTCGACTTAGGTCAATGACCAGGTTAACTGAGATCTTGGCGTAGCCACAACACGCTTTCCATAAGAGCACTAATAATTCTGCGGAGTCTGAATTCTCTTAGTACTAGACTTCTAGAGTGTAAATTCAGCGTTAATACCCTTAATTGGCCAGCATGGGTAATGAGATCAAACACAAAACCAAGCTATCGCTCATTAAGAATTAACATAGGACTATTACCAGCATGCTTACACATCTCCACATTACAGAGAAACTTTATCCAGGGCTCTTCCTGATTTAAATTTGACAATTATTTAGTAAAGAATACCTAAAAGTAGTTTAATTTGTTCACAAGTGCGCTAGACGTACGAATTGTCAAAACGTATTCACGAACTCATTACACAGTGCAAATATCTTGCTGAAAATTTACGGTATAGGCATAGAAATAGGTTTTTGTGGATGGGAAATACTTATTTTAAGTCAGTAGCCCCCTACAAAGTTAAGCTATTGGCCTAAATATCATGTCACATAATTCACAGTCGCAAAATACAAAAATATTAATCCTCAATAATTTCAGGCCAGCAACTAATAATTTATTTAGTTCAAAATATGATTAAGTATTGATTTCGAAAATTGCAACAGTTTATGGTATTATGACTGTGGCACGAAGGGGAAATTTTTTAGGGATTAATGCTTTATTATAAGATCATAAAAACAGTAAAAAATGCATAAATAATTTAAAAATAGTATTTTGTTGAATTTAAATGGGATGCTGGCAAATTTTCAGCTAATAGCACATGTTTTCAGTTGACCTTTTTACCAACTATCGGATTCTGACCTACAGAATTGTGGCGCAATTGTAAAGTTGGCTGATTTCTTTGTCGTCTAGCATTGTGTTGCTTTTATTCGTTAGATAGTGATGGATTCCGATTACGTTCATGTTCCCTGTGATGTTTTATCTCTCGATTGCAAGTCGTTTGATTTGCTTTCTCCAGCTGAAAAGCTTTATCTCTGTTGCCTTGATGAGGTTGCATGGATTGGAGGTCTAATAGACCTCATTCAACTTGCCCCCGAATCTGCAGGAATATTCCTGCTAGGACAGTCCATTTTTGAAAAACAAACAGTTCCTGAACTCTCTGACTCAGCCAAGTCAGCCGGTGTCGATGATACGGATATTTCTGCATTCATATCGTACTTTAGTTGTGTTTTCGGAAATCTTGGTAACTACCTTTCATTTGGCGATACCAAATTTATCCCCAGTCTTTCAAAAGAGGCCTTTACAAAAATTGTGACTTCCAGCGCAGCTTATAGTTTATCAAATGAAGTAAAGGCTATCCTTAGCAAAGTTATTGATGCAATATACTCTTTGCATCCGCGTCGATTGCGTCTTGCTTTTGCTCCTGACGGTCTTACTACCTACTATTCAGGAAATTGTACCCGTAAAGATGCAGAAATTGTCCAAGAGTTCTTAAAAGCTAAGAGAATTGAGGGCTACAACACTCGGTTAATGAAGAGTCTCAGTCCGAACTCCGAAGGGAAATATGAATATCACATTACCTTTGCTTCCGCCGAGAAGAAAGAAGAGGTTATTATCCACCCATCTCTTCCTACTAATGCTATTTTCAAGGCATTTCATGGCGATTACCAGGAAATTATGGCTCTACTTGTTGAGGCAATCAATAGTGTGAAAGCATCTGCATTGAATGAAACACAGCGTCAAATGTGGGAGCAGTATCAAATCTCCTTCCAAACTGGATCGATCGATGCACACAAGGAGGGATCAAAATTGTGGGTCAGCGACAAACAGCCCGCTGTTGAGACCTACTGCGGTTTCATTGAAAGTTACCGTGACCCTTATGGAGTGAGAGGTGAATTTGAAACCTTTGTCGCTGTTGTGGACAAAGAGGCTTCCGCCAAGTTCGGTGAACTTGTCTCTGGTGCGGTGAATTTCCTCAAACTTCTTCCTTGGCCTTCAACCTATGAGAAGGACAAGTTCCTTAAACCCGACTTTACTAGCTTGGACATTATCTCATTTGGGGTCTCCGGACCTCCAGTTGGAATAAATATCCCCAATTACGATGACATCCGTCAATCCATTGGTTTCAAAAATGTTTCCCTTGGCAACATTCTTAAAGCCCGATTCCAGGATCCTACTGCCCCATTCCTCCGTAGTGAAGATCGAGATATATATGTGACAAATGTTGGGCAGTCCTTTGAAATCCAGGTCGGTTTGCATGAACTCTTGGGTCATGGGTCAGGAAAATTCTTCCGTCGGAATGAGGATGGAACATTCAATTTCCCTAATACCGTTCGTGATTTGGTTACCGGTGGTGTTATCACTCATTGGTATGAGCCAGGAGAGACTTGGGATGGTAAATTCAGTAGTATCGCTTCAGCATTTGAGGAATGTCGGGCGGAGTGTGTTGGAGTGTATCTGTGCGATACTCCCGCTATTCTCCAGCTCTTTGACTCAGATGGTAAATTTAATTCAGATGATGTGGTCTATATTAATTGGCTCTCTATGGTTCGATCGGGTCTGCAATCCCTGGAATTCTTCACTCCTGCAACTAATGATAGCGATACTGGCGCATGGAGACAGGCGCATTGTCAAGCTCGATTTGCAATATTTAAGGTAAACATTACCCTTTCTTTCTTAGGTTTGTTTACTCAAAATATCAATAAATTTACTCCCCTCCTCATTTGTGTTTATGCAGGTGATACTTGATTGCAACCCCGCAGTTCTACGAATTGAAACAATTGAAGGAGAGGACGGAAGACCCGACCTGAGAATTCATTTGGATCGTGGTATAATCCAATCGACAGCTAAACCTACTGTTGGAGAATTCCTGAAAAAGTTGCAGGCAAATACCTGTTACTTAATTCAATATCTTAGCTTTGTTTTGAAGTTCGAATTTTCATTTAAAGAGGAGATAGGTCATGATTGAGTAAATACTAAAAGTGTCATGTCAATCTATAAGTAGTTGACATCTTACAGGTTTTCTCGAGCGCTAATTTGTAAGTACATCACACTCGAACATGTCTGGGCTTTGTGCGATTGTCGAGTAATGTCCAAATTCTGGTTTAATAGTCTGTCTAGATCAATTAGCTAAACGCCGATTCTGTTGGAACCCGACACACCTACATTTTGGAAATTGCATAGCTTTAACTCATATACCGCAATTGATATTCAAGATTCGGAACAAGGCACAAAATTAAGTAGATGTTTGTTTTTTAATATGTCCGAATATACTAGAGAGCTGTCAGGCTCACTGAAGTTAAACTATTAGTGGGTAGATATTAATTTATCAGTTGACTTAGACCGTTGATCGATCTTATCATATATGTAGCCCCGTGTTATTTCCTTGAGAATATTCGCTTAATTGTGTACTATATTAATTTCCAAACCCATTGTTTTCTAGCATTTATTAAGCACAGTCCGATAAGTGGTGCAACAAAATGTAGGTGTCTCCGGAATGCTTCTTCCCTATCGTAGGTAAGTGTTAAAACGAAATATTAGACTTAGTTATTTCCAAACTCATTGAGTGCAAAAATACTGTCCGAAACCCTTTCGGAAAGTGCAACCAGCATTTGACTTATATAGAGGGAAGGTGTCGATCGTTTAAGAAACTCCCATTTTACCTCCTCCCTTGATGTCCAGAATTAACCAGTGTGGTTGGCCACCCACATCACAGTATGTGTATCGGTGAACATTGATTTCATGACCTATGACTTAACAGGTTTGCAGTTTGACCACTGTACCATCGGTGGATTTTTTATCATCCTTCTTGAATGGAAGAGAAGTGTCCTGAAGCCTCTAATGAGAGATCTGCATTTTGCCATGACTCCATTGACTTGTTAATTAGTGCGATTGTTCATTGCCATCACTGGATATACGCGGATGGGTATCAAATCAGAGACTACTGCTAAAGCAAATATTAAACTATAGACGATTTTGCAAACACTAAACCAATAAACAGAACGACTTAGACACTAAGTTATAATATTTTTGTATGCCTATTTATTCTCCTATCAGTAGGTTGTTTGCACCAGCAGATTACTGTAATTATTAATATAATTTTTGTTTTGCTTTTTTCAGTACTATAAGAGCACAGGAAATACAGAGGAGGGTATTCCCTTCTTTGTTAATGCTTCCACCCCAACCCAAGAACAGTTGGAATGGCGTAAAATTGTAATTCAGCGCAAGAAGCCAAGGCCCAACTATGTGCAGCCGGTCACTTTCCATGATACCGCAAGGGGTTCGGTCACATTGAAGAACTATCCTGGTACTGATGAGGGTATGATCCAGTCCTTCGTTGATCGGTATTCCGATCGTAGATGCTTTGGTCGTCGTGCTCTGGCTGCTCTCAAAGCTGTTTGGGAACGCGATCAGCAGTACTTCACCACGGTCCCTCTTTAAATTAATGGATTTCCGGACGGACAAATTGCTGTTTTCTAATATTTTGTCAATTAAATGTTATTTTGTCGAATTTCTTCTGTTTTATGTGAATTTGAGTGGTTAGAGGCAGCAAACCATAGTGGTTGTTTTCTTAATCTTGAATAGTGATTATTGTATGTATGGCATAAGTGTGTACTTTCATATACTAACTCCGAATTCAAGGCTGTTAAACGAAATGAAGAGAAAATATTTTCATGAATACGAACTTCAGAACTAAACATTGCACGTCGAAGATGGGAAAGAATAAGGAAGTGAAAAAAGTTCTATGGGATCTCGTATAACGTTAATCTAATAGAATTTGTAAGCTGTGCGTCCTTTTGTCCAACTCGTACATTCGATACGATCTTCAGATAAATAGACTATACTCGATATTTTAATGACACCTCCAAGTATGTTATTTAATGATCCATGACAAGGGAGTAGGGGAAAACGTCTGAATTCGGGCGATAGCAAAATTGTTCGATAGGAGGTAAAGGGGATGAAATCAAGTAGAAGTTGGGAACAAAATCAGAGTATCAAGAGTCATACTTCGTTTTATTATTAATGAGAGGCCCAAGGTCCACGATCCAAGTTTCATGAATCTTCTCCTGCTCATTTTTAAGTTGATTCTTGCCCACAGTATCTAGTTCTCAATGACGGGTTGATTAATTGGGATGGCTGGTTATACAATTTTAATTCATCTCGTTTTCCTCTAATGGTGAAGATGGCAGAATTCTACTAGATTACGTGTTTTAGCTTAGGAGAATTCACTAGAGTTTTGAGTTTTGCTTAAAATGCATGATAATTTTTGCTGGCTCTGGAATGCAGTACGGGATTGTTAGGAAGGGTAATTGAAGTTTAAAATAGTTGACTGTTTATAACTTATCCCGTGCTATAAAGTGTGATGTATGCTTCTTCATTAAATTATCTGGAATTTTGTTGAAATTAGGTCAGCCGTAAATTAACTCTGATAAGTCATCAGCAGATGTTTTAAGACCGACAACTTAGATAATCGTTCTGCAAGTAGTAGAGAAACTTCATAACTGTCCATAAGCCAGACCAGAAGTTCAATTACATACGAAGGAAGGACATTTACCGACTGTTTACTTATTTTTTACCAAATAGGAGACAATAAATACAAACACTACGGTTAGTATCTTTTGAAGAAATATTGACCATCTTTGGTTTATTCATAAAGGCGACAGTTTATGGGTGGTGTACGACACCACTTAGCACAACCAAGAAGACGATTCACCAAGTCCTAAGGTGGAAAACTGGAAGATTAATACGACTTAACGTTATGTGCCAACTTTAAGAAGTCGTGTATAGCAGTAAGTTTATACATACGGTTTTTATAGCAAGTTTAAAGTGAGTAGTAATTAGCATCTCGCAATCAAGAAATATTTGCAAATTTTTATGATATTGTATGGGCAATGATCAGGAGCAACGGCACACATTAAAGTAAAAAGCTTAGAAATCGATTTAAAGATGGGAATGCCGCTACAGACACTCTCCGCCTAGACCGAAGTCGGTGGGGGAATAGAGACGACGCAGGAACAATTGCGTAAGGAATGACGCTGCCAGATTGAGAGCTGGGGTAATTGAGGCAACGCAGAAATAAGTGTCATTAATACTGTATTGCCAGGGACAGAATTGAGAGATTTGAAGCTACTACATCTTACTTGTTGAGATTTAGCCTTGGGTTTTGAGGGATTAGGAAGACGATAGCTGTTGCGTCCAGAATAGCGAGCGCAGTGAGTTCGACTTCTTGGAGTCTCCAATATCTCTCCATTTGGGATAATAAGTCCCTAGAATATGTATATGGAGATAGCAAATCGCGCTGATCGATTGGTTAGAGGTATCTCACTAGAGCATGTAAAGGCGACATCGATTTCGCGCCTATTTGTTTTCCGATGATTGCAGATGGCTTTGCTGGAAGCTCCCGTTAGAATGTATGAATTGCTTTGTGGTTTAGGTGTGTAAATTTTACCAATTCTCACTTAACGGGCCATCAAGGCTACTAGTTGTAAGGTAGGAGACACCACCCACTACATTTAGGACTATAAATTCTCCAGGTTTGAGTTTGTATTATCTTCTGAGAACTAGTCCTTATTACTTGTAGGCGCTATTCAAAGAAATCGCCTAGATTATAACGACTCATCTAGGACCGGAGTTATGAAGGGAAGATGAGAATTATAGGTGATGATGTAAATGATGCGAGATGTGGATTATGAGGAACTCATTCTTCATTTGTGTTACAAACCAATTATCCTCCTAAAATAGCCTACAAAAGCCAGAACTCAATGATAATAGTAGGCTTTACTCCAAAATTATCTGCAGTATTTTGGAGTTCTAGCTTTTATAGGCTAATAAAGTCATAACAGTTCGTATAGAATGAATTAATATAGGTTTAGAGAAGAGGGATACTTTATAATAAAAGATTCGAAATATACGGACTATGAAAACTCCTTCAATCCGATCGGTGATGACAGCCAGTTTCTTGGGCAGTGTCTGCGACTGTCAGGCTCTCATCAACTTCACTGGGTGCGTTATGGATTAGGATAATTGCATGCCTCCTAGTCTATGCTTTGTAGGGCCACATCAGTGTCGTAGGTTGTATACTTGCTTTCAGATATCAAATAACTTAAGCTGATTGTGTTTAAATATAAACAAAATAGAATTCTTATTCCAGGAGAGTCAAAAGTTCCAATTGTACTTTGATGTGTGCCAACAACGGAATTTTCATGATTTGTTTAGGTTACAAGATAACTATGCATACATACGTGTGCATAAGAAGAGACTGCCAAAATGCGATTAAAACTCAGTAGACTAAATGTAAATCATGCGTTTCCTAAAAAACTTCTTTTATGAAAACGGCAGATGTTTTTAGTGTTGTATTTACCTAGCTTCAATCATTTTAAATATCAGTCATTGTGAACCTATTTGAGGTGGCTTTACGCCCACTAATGAATCATTCAATTAATGGACGGACACCTGTGCAAAAGAAAAATCGATATTTATCACATACAGATATTTGCGTACTCACGTCAGAGTCAGGAAAAATTCGATCAAAATCGTCGCGCGTTCCCTTAACGATTTATTGAAAATAGCATCTAAAACGTGATACTAGGTCAATCACAAATTAACTTTGGCACATTACATTTTTCAGGATTGACGAATGTAATAACAACCTAACAATCTTGCAATAATCTGCAGTCCCACCTAACTAGAATTAGTAAACCAGAATGCACAGTGCTTGATAGCGAACCGAGTGTTTATCAGTATCTAATCTTCATTCAGTATCATTTATTTTTCCAAATGTCCAATGTCTCGGTCGCAATGCGTCTGGCTTGGGACGATATACCACTTCCAATCGAATAATGGACTAAAATTTATGCAAAAAATCGATACTTCGCTTCGCAAGCCGCAAATTCGCACAATAACGTTACACGTTTAGAAAAAGATGATTGTGTAGTGGCAGAGTCACCAATTTGTGGTAGGAGTAGTTCACCAGTTTGTAGCGG
>CAADRB010000056.1:818133-902890 GCA_900708905.1 Hymenolepis diminuta | reverse complement strand
GAAAAGAACACCAAGGATTGCGTTGACCAGGTTATATTGAATAAGCTCAGTACAAAGTCTCAAGGGAAAACAGAGAACTGGAGAAGAAGGATTGAGCTATGGAAGATGTGTTGGGCGAGCTATGGTTCCTTGGTGTGTGGTGCGTGTCTAATGGAAGGCTATTTATAATTGACACTTTGGGTGAGGACACGCATAAAGGTATAATCGTATGCGTGCTTTAATTGGTTGGGACGATTGTAGGAAAGGAAGGGCCAGTGCAGGTCCTAGTAGTAAGGCTGACCATGCGGTGTCTGCTACTATCGTCCGAGGTATGCTTACCTTTTCCGATCGATGAGAAATAGGTCAGCTGAGGACACACGATATTTGTCTATGGAGTGCTCGGGTCAGGAAAGGTTAAAAGTTTACAGACATTACTATAAAGACAAGATAATTAAATTTAGTGACGATTAGAGAGTATTAAGATAAATATTATGGAGAGGAAAGATTCATCCTTCAATTGGAAGTTACACAAGCTTCCACAATGATTTATTAGAAAATATAAGTTTAAAGGCATTTTGGCCACATTCGGAATTTATAAAAAGAACTATCATGAGCACTGATGCACAAATGCAAATTCGAAAAACAAATCGTTAATTCGCATCACTGCACATTCAATTAACATTGAGGCAAAAATCGGAGTGTTGAAATTCTGAAGCATTATTAGGTTTTAGAAGTGCAAGCATTAACATAAATTAGTCCTGAAAGATCAAATCTGTTTAAGAGTTTTTCAATTACTATATTAATAGCCGACGATAAGTATTGAAAAAGAAACCCGATATTTCTCCTGCTGCTTATCTGTGGGCTTACTTTACAGGCACGATAAGACATCTATCAAAATTACCACGCCTACCTTAATAATTTACTAAAATAGGCCATGAAACTAAGTCAACCACAAATAGTTCTGGCGGATCAACATATTTTAAGAGAACAAAGAAAGGGCACTAATTCCAAAGCCCCAATGAGACAGGTTTAATAAACCAAAAGCACAGTGCTTGATACAGAACTAAGTATTTATTTGCATCATACTAAACAATAGAACGGCGTCACTATTTAGCAAACATAGATACCAGGTTCAGTATCCTTGGAAGAAATATCAATGGGAATTTGAGCATCCGTTAAGGTAGCGATTTCTTTTGCTAACCATGGTTTAAGTCGTTGTGTGAGGTAGCCACGTTCAGATACGGAATGACCGGCGGTAATTATCGTATTTCCGCGCGAAACTGCATCAAGTTGATCATGGTAAGAAGCCTCCCCAGTAAACAGAAGATCTGCTACTTGTGCCATCGGTTCATGAGTGAACATTGATCCTCCTGAGCCAGCACATACTGCCAACGCCGATACAGGACTGTCTGAAAGTTTGTACTTAAATTGAATTCAGTAGACTGACATAATCATAAAAAGCATTAGTCATCTTGCAAACCAAGCAGCCTAATAAACTGAATTTATAAGCAGAAAATATTTAAATGTGTTAAAGCGTGAACGACACACATTAGGGGACAAAAAAATTAATTTACCGAAGGTCTTGCCATAGCCGAGAGCGACTTTAAGTAGCGATGTATCAAGAAGTTTCTTGAATGATTCCACTATACCACTTATGGTATGTCCCTCGTTAAGAAGTGCAATACGACCAGCGCCTTCTTCGGGTAAAAAGATCTACGGAAAGGAAGAACAAACAAGCGTCGTTTATGAAGAAAAACGAAAGATTAAAGTGAGCTTAGAAGTGGTAGAAACTTACAACAGAATCCTCCAACTTTATGTCAAGGCACTTAGGAGCATCCCCGGTTACGGTAATTTCAGACACTTGTCCATCAAGACATCTAAACCCAAGAATTAAACATTATCCGAAGATTTACGGTATATCACTATTCAGAGGGGCGACATTATTTTCAATGCAGTATTCCCGAAGTGCTCGGTTCTTTAGAGCAGCAACTGTGGATAGGGTTTCGGTCAGCTTTGTCCCATTAAGCGGTCTCTTATGCTTCCAATCTGGCAATAGTTAAAATGACTGAAGCAAAAAATACCGAATGGACTCAGAAGCCAGTCATTTAATCCACCTGCAACAGCGTCCAATGCTGTATGTGGCGAATACACGGCGATTTTATTCTCAATGCACTTTACAATTATGCGCTCCTTGGCTGAATTTTGAGTAAGACGCTTAAATGGACGAAACACAGGTGGATGGTAAGATATTATAAAGTTTGCTCCATTGGAGATGGCTTCATTTAAAACTGGTTCCGTTAGATCATTGGTAAGAAATATCCGCTTTATGGTTATAGGAGATGATGGCTGTATAAGAAGTCCAACATTGTCCCACGATTCCGCTAGAGAAATCTTAAAAATATGATCCAATCTTTTCACGAACTTAGAGAACTCCATCACCATGTAACCTCGTGAATCACAATTAGTTTGAATTTGCTACTTGATTAGCAGGACCCTGACCAGAGTTCATTTGATATTTTTATTGAAGCAAATTTTCACTATCAATTATTCATGCATTGGATTTTATTTTTAGTTATTTTATTTCAATAAAGTATCTTGATAATCTTGAAAAATATCAGTCCCCTTCTCATATTTATTAGAGTATTATATCCATATTGACTTGGTTTGGTCACAAGAAAATATATGACAAGATGTGCACTATCGACACATGTTATACATATGTTATACATAAAGACATACATTTACTGATTAATGCCAAGCGAACTATATCACTCCGTTTTATCAATATCTAAATGGAGGATAGTAAAGTACTATGAGCCTTATCAAATTTACCTTGGATTACAGTACTATTTATGCCCGTTATTTTAACTTTATACACATAAAATCATATTAGTTCCATTTATTGGAATCTAAAGTATGAAAAAAATTAATTAAAAATGTGGCGGATTGTATTTCTTTTCAGTAGCCGCAGCTAAAATATGTATTCAGAGACTGAGTAGAAAAAATAAGTGTCCTGTGAATATCAAAGGTGACTAAGAAGGAGGAAATAAGTCATTTGTACTTATTTTCATAGAAATGAAAACAGATTAAACATTTAAACTTAAAAGTTAGCTCGGGTTTGTTTATTTATTTTTGATTGATCACAATCGAATTCTGCGATCTATTATGTCACTGGAAATGTTCAAGCGGTGGGCAATAATAATAATAATAATAATTTTAGCAGATCCTCGTGCTAAAAACAAAGTAGTCGGTTAATATATTTTGCATCGCATATTTCATCTTCGAGGGAGATATAAATTTGATCATTTTCTGAAAATGATGGATATCGGATTAATAATTTGAATATGAATTGGAATCACAATTCACTCAAGGCTAATAATCTGGCTGAACCACCAAATAGCTGTTGAAGAGATCTTGCTTTGCCAGTTGCTAAGCCGATGTGTTTTATTTTCCTCTGTCAATACCAAGTAATGACAGTCGGCAAAATCGTCACCCATAACCAATCGATGTAATTTCCTCGTAGAATCATTCATTGGGAACATGTTAAAATATGATCTTTTCTTCTGATAGGTTACCGACGCATTGATTCACTGAGTAATTGCACTAGTGGCAAATATAAACCTACTAAAACCCAGATATCAATACAAGGCAGATATTCGTATTATTAGGTAGCTTATATTATCTACGTTTTATAAATATGATATAAAGAAATTAGTTTGAATAAAGTAGCGAGAATTAAAAGTGGGGGAAATTCAGGAATTTTAAACAGAAGAATTATACTGGTGGAAAATAGTGCCTTTTTCTGTATGCCATTTTCATTTCCATTTATCAACCAATAAATATGCCATTCCACTTAAACCTTTATCTTGTCATTATCCATAATTATTACTCCCCAAATTGCCTTTGCTTCATACATTTTCCCCTTAAAATCTATCTTTCATCTAGTAGAAGTCGAAAATCAGGAGAATCCTATTGTAACTGAGCTCGAGGATCATCAGATCAACTTTCTTCTTTGTTTGTCTGATTTTTTTGTCACTCATCTATCAGTTGACAGATCGTCTTTGGCTTTATGGTGATTGATCCGAAATTGTTTTCTGGCCTCATTTAACTCTGCACCGAAGATTTATAGATTGGATTTCAGCTTTATTTTGGCCAGTATTTCGTTTTTCCTCTGAAGGAAGCTCCATCGATTTAGCCTTTGTATAACTTTCTTTATCCCCTTATCAGCATTCCGATTAATCATAAAAAGGATTGTTGAACTCAAGTAAATATATTTTATTTTAGCCTTAGAATTGCCCCCTCTTTTTGAAGCGTTGTAATTAAAGGTGGAAGATGAGTAGCAAGACTTCGAACCCTTCAGTACCTCTCTTATGCCTGAGATTTGTTAATCTCAGGCTACGATCAATATTACTAAATATTGCGTATAGTTATTAGTAGCTTTAAAAGCCATTGATCGGTAAAATGAAATGAAATGGTATAGATTATGTGTTCAAATAGGTCATCTATCTATTAATTTAATAATAATAATATTCGATGTTTCAATTAACTAATGCCGTTTTTATCCCAAGCCTACAGAGAAATCAAATCTAACTCGTTTTGGGGAGCACTCAGTTAAAGTTAAAAGTTAAAATTTCTTCACTGTGACCTTTTCAAAATAGTGCTAAGTGTATTCAGTAAGAAATCGATTTGAGTGCTTTTAATAAATGAGACAAGACTAAATTATCACAAAGTCAGTCGAAAGGCATGAGATTAGTAAAAGGGCCTTATGCAGCAAATGTTGATGAAATATAAGTCAAGAAATTAAAAAAACGCATCAACGTTAAGTATCTATAAAAAATGATCAGAGGAAGGTATCCTTGAGCCACTAATATGAAAATCCCCTTTCCATCACCAGAGTTAACCCATCTGGTTGGCCATCTGTATCAGTGGATGCGTATCGTACCTTATGACTCTACAAATACTGGTCACCTTGCTGTTAGTAAACTGTGCTTGAAATATGTTTTCCCCCAACTCAAATAAATTCCTGCCTATGGAAACTTCAAATAATTCTCATAAAACGGATAAAATACCACGTCTCCAAATATTTAGGAATAGCCAAGGTCCAATACAATTAAATTAACAGAATTTGTCAATCTTAACAACATGAATGAAATAATATTATGGTGACAAAATACTGAAATGTTTGAACAGGAAGAAGAAAAGCAAAGTTCGATAAGAAGCTAACATGCTCATCCGTGAAGTCAAATATTGTTGGCATGATGTCTATCGGTACAAACCCCGTGAACAATAGTGCAGTCATACCAATAAGGAAGGTTGTGACAAAATTCGAATTTCTCACCTGGACGACCCAATGAGGCTCTCCTTCTATTCAAAATGAGCGTTGGAAAAAAAAACTTGAGATTTACATAATCCGTTTTTGATTACCGTCTAAGCATATGCTCTCATTTTGTTGGTAATCGTATATTCAAGTTTTTTCGAATGGAATATCCTAAATTCGTTACGCTATTTGTTAGGAAGCTTAATCGAAAACTTTGTTGTACTCGAGAGCAACATAATAGGCCGTGACCTGATTGAGGGACTGCAACTATCACATCTATTAGTCAATGAAGTATGTAGTGAGTTAACGGCAGACTCTAAAACAACAAACTCCGATCATTATCCGAAAAGGGTGCTACTACTCAAAGTCATTCCAAGGAGACAATCCAGCTCAAAATACACGCATCTGAGAAAGAATCAACCTAATGTCCCTATCAAACATCCAAAAAAAGCTCAAAGTCAGAAAACATAGTTATAACATAAAAAACGGCACCATCAAAAATTGAGTGGGCAGATCAAGGTAGAGAAATAAAACGGAAGTGCAAAGGCTGGCGATCACCATATTCTCGATGTCAACCCAATACAACCCCAACAGAATGCAAATCGATAGAGGGGAAGGGAAGATGTTAGGACGCATAATCGAATATTTTCGTTGCACTTAAGAAAAACTTGAAATCTTCATCTCTTATGCACTGGATTATCAGTTATTAAATTCCCACACTCAAACCTGGATATGTAGGATCACCTGTGGAGGAGCGGTCGCTGCAGTTATTGGCTAACCGGGTAGCCAGTCATTTATCAAATATTCAAGCGTATTATAAGTAAATTCAATTTGCTTATAAAAAACCGTCGTTTGAGCTATAATTCTTCTAGTTTCCTCTTTCTTGAGTCTGAGTAGTTGTAGCTTTAAAAAAGAGTTAGTGAGAAGTTATAAAACTATTAAAGCAAACGAATACCTTGCATTTATTTTGTATTACGAAATTGTGAAATTGTGGGTAATTTTACGCTCTGTAATGAAAGATCTCTGTAATGAAAGATTAATTCTTCCTTTCAAAATTTGGAAAAAAAGGGAAACAGTAATCTTCACAGTACTAAATTTACCATGAATTTACCCACCATTAGAAGTCACAGAGACAGCAACTGTTTAATTTGCGTACCTCGAACTATTTTGAAAAATTATAACCTTAGTTTCGTGTATGTGATCAGGATTAGTCAGCTTCATTCTATGATGCACTAGTGCCCATAAAGAGTGCGTCTGTATGTGCTCCTTCCCCCTCATCTATCTAACCACATTTAGGACATTATATTATATTATCTAATTTGCTTTTTTTTACTCTCCCCTGCACCTCTGTGCCTTCCAGATTTGTTGGTTCATATAAAGGCAAATAAATTGCTTACCCATTCATTTTCTGCGTGCAATTTCATATTGCCGCAACCTTAAATTAAAATATTTCTGAACGTTAAAATATTCGAAATCGGGCTAAGTTACTGACACATAGCGAAGTTTGAGAGCTAGTTTTTTGGGAAGAGAGATAGCGTAGAATTCTTACAGGAATAAATTCGCAGGATGGATATAGTTAGAAAAAAATTTTCATGCAAAACTAAAGGTCATGGCTTAACTATTTGAGAAATTTCAAGCAAATGACTACCTTATTTCAAACAGAACCTCAATTTTTGTGTTTTATGCCATATCCGCGATTAGCATTTTCAAAAAATAGGAAATATGATGGTGCTACATTTTTTTAACGGTTTTGCTTACAATAAATGTGATTTGGACGCTTATTTTACAAGCAATCCGAAATCTCAGGGTCCCATGGCTATAGCATAGTAAAAATATAAATAGAGATATAGAAATATATAGAAATTACATGTATAGAAATGTCAGTAAGTAGACAAATGATAGTTGAAACTGGTTGAGAGCGTACGCTAGAATGGTTTAATCTTACTGAAGATTATTGCCAAACTTCAAATAAATTTTCCTTATTATATTTGACCTTTCTGACAACTAATAATTCATCAAAAATGTTTTTCACATCAGCATAAAGGAGAAGTTCTTTTTCACTTTTGAAATAATAACGGATGAATATAATAATTAGATTTTTAAAATTTTTGAAATGGAAATTTAGGAGATAATACCAAATAATGAATGGATAGCCCTTTTATATGTTGTGTGTGTAATTTTACATAGTTATGCAGAATAAATAGGGTCTAACTTTGGTTCAAGATGATAAACAAGATCATTTTATGGGGGATTTATCATACGTCTTGACCCAGTATTATTTATTGATTCAATGAAGAAATATATGAAAAGTTATTTTTTCCCATTCGGCCTTATTTTTTCCGTTTATTCCACCTCATATACTTCCGCACGGACATGTTAAAAATCTTTTTACCTTATCTTCCGTGTTTAAAGCAATATCTTTGGTGATAATAAAACGCTCTCCACTGTATTTCCATAAATGTCTTGTCATATGAATAAATTTTAAATTTGATCCTCTAAACCCCAATTTAAAAGATATAATAAACACAGACGCGACTTAATCTTGAGAGGTGAAGATATAATGAGCACAGACTGACTCATGTCATATGCATCATAATTGTCAGTAGGTGAATTTCTATCGCCTGCTCATTAAAAAACAAAGAACATCAAATCTGTCAATTTCCTTATCTTACCTAAATTCGCCTATTTAATCGCAACCCGAATTTCATTCTCAATACTGACGCCTTCTCCCTTCCCAGCAAATTCCCAAACTCCCTCCACTCTCATTCCACTACGTTTGTCCAACTCAACTCTTGATCTCCTCATTTTAGGAAAGGTTATGATATCTTGTCTTTAGGAAGATCATTCATGTAGTAAGTAAGTTTTTTAGTCTAACTCAGACTCATAAAGCAACTGAAAGTGAAGAGCTCTAATAACTCCAATTAATAGTTGCATCGTCTTTTAGGATGAATAAAAGAATTCGGAATAATGAATATTGGTGGAAAGGGGAAAAATATCCCGACGAGACTGGATCATGCTGTATTGTGTGAGTCTATTACTGTGATAATCAATAAAATTATTTGGGAAATTTGGATGAATAAGCAACGGGGAAGGGTTAAGGAGACGTTTAATACCGATGGTGCAGCAGTTAACAGGCTCACTTTTGAAGTCTGAGATGGCTGGTACGATCCTCATCGATGCACATCCGCTGAGCAAAATGTCCAACCTAGACGATTAAGCATGAACAATAAAGGTAAAATTACATGATGTTAGTCCTCAACCCAAGGTGAGCCTGGGAGATTTAATGGATTTGTTAAAGGAGAAAGAGGAGAAGGAAAGAAGATACTGAGTAACGGAATTAATTGCTCATATAACACAGAATAAAATGGAGAAAAGCAGTTATGTCACATCATAATGAGATCTCATCAATAAGTGGCCTAAAAATAATGATGCATTCATTATATATTAAACAGATTTTGGTATAATTGATAAAATTTCCGAAATAAAATAACATGCACCTTTCCTTAATGACCTTCACTTGTTCTCATTTTCCCAATAATTCATCCTGTTTTGAGTATTCGTCAGGAAAATTTTCTCCAATTAATACGCGGTTATACAGTCTCTGTCGTTTTCTTAGTAAATTCAAAGTGGGTTTTAAGATATCATATTGAAGGCGCTAATGCAATATAAGTTCAGTTACAAAGCATGCTCTTCATTACTTTGAAATCAAAACTCTAATTCTCATCAACTATTCGAAAAAATTGACAAATTTTCCCTTTTTGAAAGGTCCGATATTCGTCTTATTGATAATTAAGAAATTATTATAACCTAATCAGTCCCCCAAAATAGTCTACAAAAGCTAGAACTTAAAGTTATACAGGCCACCGACCCAATAATTTAGCACACTTTAATAAATATGAAATATATGTAAATAATAAACAGTACATTTGTTATATCAATTTTTTGGATATAAGCTATTATTTATTCTATCCAACATCTCTCGGCTAAAGTTGTTTATCTACACGTTAGAGTGTTGTTCCCCCATCCCATTGAATTTTTTTCCTGGTCTTCTGAGGAGTCCGGGGTAACGGTCAGGCCTATGATTTCACTGGGTCTCCAGAGTTTCAGGATTCCAAGGCGATGGGAGGTCACACGTGTCCAGATAAAGTTCTATTAGATTTGCTTTCGGTTTAAAAGTTACAGCTGGGTACCGAGAACGGAGATTTCTGCGATGGCGCATCCGGTACCTAGAGTGTAAAGCATTAAAAATCTCTTTCACTATCCCCCCACTTGTAACACGAGAAATTGCCTTTTCACATTGTCAACAACTTTTTCATCCACAATGAGAGATATTAAGACCACGACAAAAGCCCTCAAATTGAATTGAAGAGAACTTGGTGACATTTTCGGGCACAATAAATTTTGATACGCCCTGACTGGTGAGTACCTGTCTGAGGCTGTTAATGGCAGTACCGGGTTTGGTAGACGTAATGGGTATAACCTCAAGCCACTTTGAATACGAACCAACCAGCATTAGATAGGGGATGGTAAATAAATGCAGCCCCACCCATATTTTGGGCAACCATTTTTGACACCATTCCATTTTAGAGGGAAACAGGTTTGGCAAGACCGATTTCCTCAGTCTCTTTGCATTTATCGTCCATCAATGCCGATCTTTTAGGACGAAAGACGAGTTTTGGTGTAGGCCGGATGTAGTTGCTTTAGCCAAAACGTTTTACCTCCAATTTTTGTATAAAGAGCCTTGATTTCCGCGGCTAAGCTCTCAAACATTCAGTAAAGAATTAAGAAATTCTCTATTTCTTGATCAACCGAGCACCTTTTTGCTTTCAGCGTTGTAAAATTATCAGAGAGGGTAAATAATGTGTGTTTACAAATTGTTATAACTTTGTTAGTTTCCATAACAGCCACAAATCCCAGAACTGAATAAAGGCACCCAATTGTATTAACGGTAGGCATTTCTCCGAAATTGGGCAAGATAATGACTCTGAACTTTAGCACACTTTAACAAAAGTGCTAATTATATATATAATTAATGATAAATGGTTTACTTATTTTTCCTTGGACAAAAATTATCTGTCTTATCCAACGGAAATCACCATTGTAAGACCAAAAACTTGCTAATTTATTGTTATTCAAGATATTCAAGCATTAAGAACTCCGCTACCACAAGATAGGAAGGAGACAAAGACAGTGGATGAATATTTATGTTAAGCAGAATGGAGAAAACTTCTAAAATCGACTGTGGCTATTAAATGAATTCTGCTTTGCATTGTTTACTAGCACTTCGTATTTTCTGACCAAGTGGAGAACTGCCCGAGAGTTAATAGAAACGGAGAAGTCTATTTCATTTACTTAACCCGTAACGCCGAACCTCAGAAGGAATCTTGAGTGAAAATTAGAAATGTAGCGGCTATATTTGTTTACGCAAAATAAGGCGATAATTTAACACTGTGAAAGAAATCACTGAAAATGAAGATGAAATCCAAATGACGTACACCTTGATTTAATAAGAACAATCGCATCCATTTAACTGGAAGGATATAGTATTTGGAGCCTCTATTATGATAAACTGAATTCAGAGATTTCATAATCATCTTGTTTTGTATTTCTCGTAAGATATATATTTGTATAGCTTTTAAACAGTACTCACCTGGAGCTTTGATATCGATCGACCTTACATTAATGTGAAAGAGTTTGAACCCAGTAGCCAGTCTGTATTGTGAGAAACAATTATTACACATAAGGGCTGAAAAGTTTTTTAGGAACGGTGTAACTAGAAAGATGGAATGGAAGAATGTCACATGTAAGTAGACAATGTGGGATCTATACATCGACGTAGATAGATGGACCGCAAATAGATGCATTCGATGAGTCTCGTTTGCCGAAATCAAGTGAATCGAGTTGGAGTATGAGAGAGACTAGGCATATCTACAAACGTAAAATTGAATGAGCACATTTTTTCAGATATTAGTTTGAAGAATATATGTGTGGGCAATTAAGTAAAGGGTAGGGCACAGTATTTGAAGGGGAAAAACATGCTGAATGGATGACGCTTCACAAAAAGATAGTTTACACTTGAAAACTTGAAATGTAAGATTCTCTACACTTGATTGCTGCTCATTTTACTTTCGACCATCTCTGGAGCTGATGACTTTATTTTGTACCCTGTTATAAATTTTGGACTCTGATAATGTTTTAGAAAATACTATTTCTATAAATAAGCTATAAGGTGAAATTTTTTAAACACAATCCCCATTTCTACCTACAAAGAAATCCCACTACCGAATTCTAACTGTGGTATCGGGTCTGGGGTGGGATTAAACAGTCCCAATTTTTACGGTTAGGAGTTTAATACTGTGGACATTCCATTCAGGAGTGGTAAGTGCTAATCATATTTCACAGCGTATCTATATCCCGTTACTTGCGAATTAAGCTTTAGAAATATCTTAGAGGTGCCAGTTAATTACTCATCTGACTAAAGTCTTTATAAACTTATTGAACGATACATGGAGCCACAGCGTCAAAATCTCTTGGCATTTCATTCGATTCGAAAAGGATAGCTTATGCGTTCTAGAAAAATTTCCTCTTCCATCATTTTACTTACTTTAAAAATCACTCCATTTTGTTTGTCTGAACTGAGAATCACATAGAGAGACTTCATTAGCGAATCCAAGTGTACTTATTAATATAATTTGAAATGAATCGTGACTTTGAATGCATTTAACCCGACTGATTGGGTCAAACTAGTGCACCAATAGTATTTTAAATGTGTTTTGTTGAGTTCCTGCATTACATAGTCATATTATTTGGAACTGATTTAGTGAACAGACGCTTTTTCACCGATAATCAGCTTATAAGATTAATACTGAAAAGGTGTGTTATTATCATTCCCTCTGTTATTTATATACTTCATTATATATATATATATATATATATATATATGTACCTACTTTGCCTTTTAATTTAAAGACCATGAAGTGGTGTCGAAAGATATTCTGCTGTTTTTGGCATCGTAGCGACGAGACTCCACCACCAAGGACATTGATATTTACAGGTGAAAAAAGGGAAGAGGAGTTCGAAGATGAATTTACTAACCGACCGGCTCAAACTACCAAAAAGAGAAATCTTACATTTGAAGCCATCTTCGGAAGTCTAAGTCTCTGCTTTAGAAATGAAAATCCAGAAGAGCGACATGCCCAAACCTTCACTGATGGACTTGCTCCAAAGAAACGCCAAAAGAGAACAGAAAGAAGGGCATCTATGAGCAGCGTTGAGGAAGAAGCGGCCCATTTGAAAAAGGACACATTGCCTATGAGATTTACTGTCTCGAAATTTGATGTGGAGAGGGAAGTTGATATTGATTCTGATCCTCATTAGATTTTGTTTTTTTTGTAATTGTGAATTAAGTCTGCATATGAAACTTAACTGCCTGTTTACTAGAATGATCCATCCTGGAAAGTGAGAGGAAATTTAAGAAGGAAGTATATGGATTAATCATTTTGGTAGTGTTATAATAATACCGAGTTTATAAGCTGTATTAGACGGTAAAAAGGCGGAATATATCCAGGGTTTAAATAATCCTTTCTGGTGGCACATTAACAGAGTGTTTAAAAGGATCGAACTGGTTAAATTCTACAGCTGAGGCGCAAAACTATAATCTTCAAGGGATTAAAGGCAGGGGAAGGTATCTATTCGAATATTTGTAGACAAAATGCAGCTAATTTTTTGTTACTTTTTTAGAGAAAGCCGAGGGGCTCTAATCTTCATTAGGACTAAAATTGAGGTATGCTCCAATTTTAAAATTACAGTTGAGGGGAAAAAATCATTTGCTACCAAGGAGTAAATGCTTTGTATAAAAAAGCCAGAAGTGATATAAGAGGAATCTAATCTCTAATCTGTTTTCATAGTGTACTAAAGGCTGGAAAATAATAGTTTTTAAAACGCCAAATAGTTCCCTCATCCCAGGAACAAATTATGCCTGTCATAAGTGGAAAATCTCGATCACTTTAGTGACTCATTTATTTGCATCAATTCGAAATCCCTGATATCTATCCACCTATTTTAAAGTTAGTAACAATTGACGATTTTCCAGAATATCAGAACTTCATGATCAAAATCCCATTATTTCCAAAACTAGGACCTTAAAACAGTACAACCACTCGTTAGCGAAAGTGTTAATGCGAATAATGGCCTTACAAATAACGATTATTAATATCATTAACATGGTTGCATGACTGATGCATATACATTAGTTATAAGATGAGTTAAACATTGAGATCGGAAAATGATGAGTTTTGTGATAAAATATCTGAATTCATGTATCTCAACTAAGATTTTATTCATTCTAACGTGTTCTTATTTCTTTTGCTTTGCACAGCCAGGATTAATTGAAGAATAAATAATATTACATTATACTATTGACATTTATTAGGGCTGCTTATTGAAGTGTTAATGCGACCCCTATTTTAGGATTTCTTCATCGGTGATCGATATGTTATGATAGGACACTCGTGTTTAGTTGAAATTGTCCGTGTAACCTTCCTCAATTTTTGCCTTACCGAGTGTATAATTTTATATAATTATTCCAAATTAAATGCTGCTCAACAAAAGGAAGAGAAAATGTTTCCATGAATATAATTTTTAAAACTAAATATTACGAGTCAAAGCTGGAATGGCAAAATGCAGAAAAGGTAATCATAAAGTCTCTCAGAGCCCTCTCTTCAATGTACAAGAATTTGAAAGCTACGCACGCTTTATCCAATTTGTATAATATATAAGATCTTTAAATAAATTGAACTTATTTTCATGAAGAGACGGATCCTATATCTGTTTTCAGCTTGGTTTCTTATGCACTAATTGGTGTGGCACTTACTTCTTCTTTCTGGTAATAGAGTAATAGTTGGATTGTTTTATCTAAATCGGACCAATCGCATCGAAAATTTAATTGTCACTTTTATAGCTTAAAATTCACCATCTTTCTAGCTCTTTTTGTTTCCTTTTAGGCCGAGAGAATCTCTGACTTTAGAACAAAATCGCAGTCTTTAAAACGTAGTTATTTATTCAGATTTTTCTAGCGGATTTGTAATTATTTTATATTCCTATTAGAAGCTCCGAAAAGTGATCGATTGAATTCCACTGCATATTTACTGAAGATTTATCATATTTTATTAATATTAATACTCAATTTCATTTAAAAGAAAAATCTAATGATATCTTTATGTAATGCTCCAATGCATGTTTATTAATCACATGCATATTTGTGAATTGCAAAAATTTTTTAGCAGTTGTTCGGATAGGATCAAAATAGCCATCTGCAATGCACTTTATTTTCGGGTTTCTGAATTTAATTATTTTTTTGTTTTTTGAAACTAACACCATATGAGCCGTGTTCATAACAAACGCTACTGATAACTTGAGAATTTTTGGGAACACTTATAATTCTCCGTGAATAACATATGGTGATTCTCTTTCAGTTAACAGTCATCTGGCTTGGGCGTTTTCGTTGGTGGAATCAAAATTTTTGAGATAATTTCAATTGTATTTGTAAATATACTTACCTTGGTGCTGTTATAACCTCTTGTTGGAAATTGATGGCGCTCACTGACCGTTATTCGGATTATTTTAGAGAGACTATATAAGGATTTCACTATATGATGAAGAGAATTCACTTGTGCACAGGATATCGGACAATTTAGCGGGTTTTTTGGCTTTGTTCAAAATTATTGCACCCCAACGGTGAGTTAACATTTTCATTTTAGGAGTTTAACTATACTACCTCCGATTGAAGGAAAAAAAGAATAGATTTATGCCTCATTATTCCTTGGAAAACATTTCCCTGGTAATCCAATCGAATTAGAAGCTATTTAAGAAGCGGCGGTTTTGTCAGACGGTGTTTTTTCATAAATTTAAATCAATTTCGTGGTTTCTGGCTGATGCCGCCCGATTTATTTGCAGAATGACGTCTGTTTTAACCCGTGGACAAAGTCTGGGAGTCATTGCCTACGGACCATTGATGGAACTGATCAGAAATCGACAGCACAAAATATAGTATACTTATACTATACTTATTTTCAGTTGGCTTGATTAATGGTACGGTTTGCATAAGGAATGCATTGTCTGCAATGTGACATTTAAAGAAGAATGGAAGGCCAAATATGGCAAAAATTGTTATAGGCGTCCTAAAAATCTTGGTAGTTTGATGTTTTTTGAGTGGTTGTTCCAGTTCTATCCCTACTTTGAACGTGATAGATTGCCAATTTCGCTAGATCTTGGTCTTCGAAGACGAGGTTTGCACTCATTAGTATTTTCTTAATCTTGTACTACAAATTTTACCTAGAATTTGGGTGGAGTCACTCCCATTTTTGATTTGAAGGACTATTTGCTGTTTAAAGTTGGTGGACGGTAATATTGAAGTCTCCTTGCGTAAACGAGAGAGTAATTAGTTGGTACATCTTACAGGACTCGAAAAGATATGGCTGTTTAGACTGAAGTTGGCGCGAAAAAGGCAGTCATGGCTCTCAAGTGGAAAGTGCGACGTCTATAGTTGCGACTCATTGTGACAGAAGTCCTTTCTCTCTCGTTGCATTTGATTTCCACTGACTATATCGTAATTCAGGATGGATAGATAGGAAGTTACGAAGATGAAAGCCCATCTTTTTAGTGTCTCATAAATAGAGATATGTGTGCAAAATTAGAACGAGAAAGAATAGTTAACAATGGATAGGATGAATTGCCTAAGCCAGGTATTGAATTGAACTTTTAGATGCGTTCTATATAGGAAATCTAAATTTAATCTGAGTTCCAGTCTGTAAGAGTTTTATACCTTACCTAGATTATTTGCCATCGTAATTAGCTTATCAATTTATCGCTCGGCCCTTGAGCAGTTCATCAAGTTCCTTCACTTTGAGCTTCGCTCTCTTACTTAGCTTTCCAGCTTACTAGTTACAGAGTTGTGCCTCCTAATAATAACTTCTGAGTCCATTTAGAAACTTGAATTCTGCTACTCACCGTATTAACCGGTACGACTGACAATTCCACTTATTTGGTGAGCATTGATGGACATCGAGCTCATGACCTGTAACTTCGTAGAAGATTGCTCTAACTCCCATGTCACTAAAAGTATATTCTGGCGAGTTAGACTCGTACGGTTGGTAAGGGCTATAGGCTATATTATCATTTCTGTTCTGCTTTACCTCTTAGCTAGACCACTTCTGCTGTATTCTGCTTATCAATATTATATTTAGACAGTCTTCGCGATAATAGTAGGTATCTACTGAGGCTACACTATGTATAGCCTTTTTTGCTCAGACTCAAAAGGGGAAGACCTGCCACTCAAACAACAATTTCTTTTCAAATAAATAAAGGAGGCATGTTAATACATTGGTCGGCTACCAGATTACCTATTAAAATGGCAGTGAGAAAGTAGCAATCGAAGGAAGTATTAGCAGGACAGGAGTTCTATTCCCAAAATGCTGTGAATTCTGCAAATGTATCAAAAAAATTTAATCTGTCTCTTATCACTTATATATCCTTTTCGATTTTGATTATTGTCCCATTTAAGCTTAATCATCTAAAAGTTTATCAAAGCATTTATGACTTGCAATTTAAACAATACTTTTTACCTCAAATAATAATTTGCTGCAGGTAGTGATATAATGCCGAAAATTTACGTTTCGAAACGCCATGTCGAAAAAAATACGACAGTATTTTAAGACATGTTAAAAAGTTATTTTTTCTTTTCCAGTCTCTTAGCTCATGGGGACGGTTTATTAAAGAAACATTCCAATTCAAATACATATTTAAGATGCAAATATATTGTTAGTATCCAAAGGAACTAATAAATTAATTCAGAGGAAGATTTTTTTGAGTTTTGGTCAGTTTTAAAGACTTCACACTCTTTATTTGAAGTCAAATGTTTGGATCTCAATAACTGGGCAGTTAATTTTGAAAAGTTAATGAATATTCCATCGTTTCGTTTACGTTATGCTAATTTTCATAAGTCTGTCCGTCAAAATCAAAGGTGATTCCACTTAAGTTATGCTGATGACTTAAATCTTATTCTCTTGATTATTGTTATCATGTACTTTTATACTAAAGTACCTTATTTGTAACTAGACCGCATCGGCTTTCCTCTAGCCGACAGATAACCAATTTCAAATCGTAGAACGTAAATAGTGCAATGCGACTGCACTGTCAGAATGGAGATATCGATTATTGTGATGAGGATAAGTCATCACCAATTTACACATAGAGGTCAACTTATGGATAGTCAAGTGAAAGCATTTAAATTGTGAAGGCAATTAAACCGCGTAATGATAAAGTGAATATGAAAATGCGAAATTCAGTTCGCTGCAAAGTTTAGTGAAAAAGTGTCCTTGTGTATCTGGTTACATCATAGATTCTACGAAGAGCTGATTCGATTGGTGGTTATAAGATTATTTTCAAGTAACTAAAATTTGAGTGAACTAGTATGTATTGAAATACTGGTTGTTTATATATTGCAGCGTATTGTTCGCATTTTTCATAGATTAAGAGCAATTTCTGAAAAACAATTATCATGTTATTTACATGATAAGTACATATTATACTGGTAAGTAATCATGCCCATGATACTAAGCGGATTCATAGTTTCAATTCTGATTTAGAGAAGGATTTATAGTTTGATTGTGCCAGCTTTTACCTTGTTTCTTTTTTCAACAATAAATGTATGTTTGAGAATTACAGAAACCATACAAGTTGGTGATTGCAAATTTTTCAGTATTAACAAATAAAATGAAAACATTTTACACTTAATAAAATTTTCCGTCTCGTCTCTATCTTTAAATTGGTTCAAAGTAACTGAGTCATGAAATAGAATGCTCTTTTTATGACATCTCTTATAGGTTAATCAGTGGACGGTCTTTCATTAAATAAAGAATTAACCCAAAGATTATAGTAGAATTACGAAACAGGGTCTTTTAAGCAGATCTCTTCATTTTCATTCGATCAGAAGATCTCTCCTGTGAGCCGCCAAGCATGTTGCTACTGAGGAATTGTAAGTAACTCGCGAATTCCGTACTCGTCAGCGGCACACGACACACCGGTCATTAATTTCTATTTTCCTGTTACTGAAATGCAGCTCATTATATTTTGGTTATTTCTCCACTCGATAAGTTTTATACACTATCTTGAACTTAGGACAGAGAATATGCCCCAGGTTATCCCATCTCTGTTTATGAGTCGCCTGGTGCAACGAAGGCAAATAGATCTTCAAAACGCAGTTCTACTTGTACCGACCGGGAATAGATTAAATTATATATTCAGTTTGGATACATTGGGACTGAAAATTTAGAGACTCCGAATGAGAATTTAGTCATCTGAGTTAGCTGTAGGAAATGTCAATTTTATACTGAAACAGCACTCTGTTCTTGAGGAGTGTATGAAAATACCTATTTTTAACAATCCTAGGACCCGTGTCGCCCCCAAATTTGTGGATGCACAAAATTATTCAGCTTTCACGTCCCAATTTTTTGCCGTGCTGTGGATATTATCATCTATTTTTATTATACATATTGGCCAATCTACATGAATAAAATTGAGGAGCTGTTAACTGAGGTTTTCCAAACGATAGGTCTCCGAAATCCAAACCAGGGTGGGAAATACTACTAGTTAGCAAAATCATAAACGTTTCATCATATCATAAGGAGCACATGAGTGGTTGTAACAGAAAAATTACAAAAAGAATATTAAGTCAAATGTACTTAAAATGAAAGACATCAACGGAGAGTCCAAAGTCACATTGCCCAATTGGTCCGTTTGAATCCGTTGGAAATACCCTTGACAATTTGCAAAGCCTCAGCAGGAGTTAGGGCGAGAAATACATAGGCGGTGAAATTGGTAGCCATGGAGCAAGTGCTATTACCAGCTATAAAGCCAAAGTACCGGGTAGCCTTTTTCTCCTGTCCAACGGCGGAGATAGTGGGATAGGCGCGCTTAAGAAAAGGTTCTTCCTGAGCAGTATTAATTTCATGGTTTGGAAGGACTGGCCAGAAGGCTACATCAAGTTCACCTAGAAGAACGTTAAGTCATACTAATTATGAGTTAGATATGAAATTCACATATTTTTAGAGATACAATATTTAATAGTCTTCATACAAAACTAATATATATTCAAATTTTGTGGTGTTATTTGACGTTAGAACGATTTAATCCATTGTCAAGCGTTTAGATGTAATTGATTACAATCTCCATAATATGTATTTATGGAATAAATAACCCATATTAATAATCCAGTGAATGTCAGTCTGCAGAGGGTGGGTTATCGTATAGAAGACATACAGGATATAATTTCTAACAGCGTGGGGACGATAAATCCCCAACCACAAGGAAGAAGTGATACAATTGTACGGTGTGTACTGGCTTAAAGAAATTACGTAGTTGCACAGAACGGTAATTTCATAGAGGCGATTTTTATGGCAAGTTTGAAGTAATCGGTGATCAATCGGTGATATCTCGTAAGCAAGAAGGATTTACAAGTTTGCATGAAATTACATGAATAGAGATCAGAAAGCAAAATTTTCATTTGTATAGAAGTTAAACCGATTTGAAATAGCAATACTGCTATTTTCTCCCTATAGTTCCTCTAATTTATCGAGATCTCACGTTTATATTAAAGACTCAAGCAAATACCAACAGTAGAACTAGTTGTCAACTCTCAATGAGTCAGCTCACTTCATCTGAAACCTGAAGTAAAAAGGTATGTAGACTTATCCATTCATGGATCAACAATGATTTTCTGATAAAACTGATAATAAGCAATATCTATATTCTAGTTTAGGTTTAAGCAGTTAAGTTAAAAGGAGAAGCCTTTATGGAACTCGTCTAAGGAACAATTGCTCAGTGATCAAAATCATACTTATGTCAGATTCCCCAATCTGCAGAAGTTATTTTGAACAAAAATTCAATAAATTAGACACCAAAGATACTATTTAACCACATTTTTCATCATTCAAAAAGAAAGTTAAATTATACCATAGTATTTCGTTATGAGACGGACATAAAAGATATTAGAACCAACTGACTTATGATAATCGGTGAGAGTCAGTTTAAGAAAATTGTCATTTCATACACGCTATCATGTAAGTTAGTGCTGACAAAGTAGTTTCCCTCGATTGAACTAAATGCAAACTGAATAAAAGTACAGTCTTGTTTTGGGTGCGAACCGATAAGTCAATCCCTAATTTGAGAATTAGAACTTGGATGGCCTGAATGAAAACGAGAAATCATACTAATTAGGCCAACATTGAGGGAAAACTATGGAACTCACGTAGAGAATAAACAAAAATGTGATTACGTCATAATGGAAAGTCCCCAAAATAATCATGGTGTAAAGTACCAATCTATCTTTAATACTGCTCATGACAAACACACCACTGGGAGAAGTGATTTGACTGATAAACACAATCATCATCAACTCTCATTTGATGAAGTGGTTAGTTACCGTTTTATTTCAAATGTATTTCAACAGTAAGAGAATCATTCACATTCAAGATAATCTATAAAGGCAATTCTATTTAAAGATGCAAAAATGGCAGATAAAAGTACGCACAATTGGAGTTCTGAGCGAGTGCCGAAAAGAGAGAATTGGGACCTTTAAGGAACTGGGTTGAAGTTGCCAGAGAAGAGGTACGTATTTCGTATTTGGGCTTATGTAATTCGAAGTATCATGTGAAGAAGGAATTCGTATATGCAACAGCTCAACTTCGTTAAGTGCACATATCGTTTCAATTACATTTATTACCAGTCCTGTTAAAGCGTGCAAAAAAATTCCAGTATCCACCCTAACAGCCTAACGACGTCGTGAATTTTTGACTGACTAAATACAACAAGGGGCGATTAAGTGTTCTCAATTGAGGAATTTACAAATTATTTGATTTACATTGAATGAAACGATAGTGAATTAACGAATTAAGATAATTTGGAATAAATCAGCAAAGAAAACTGACTGGAATTTCAATTGTTTGAAGAATCTGTTCTAAATTGTATCTCCTGAACAAAAATAATTCTTCTCTAAGAAAATACTTCCAGTCTGCTTCAGTCTATAAACTTACGCAGTTATTGCAAGAGGTTAATGAACCGATACACGCTGAAAGTGGTGTTTTGATAGTATCATGAAACGATACCCATCTCATGCAATGCTAAACTCTAAGTTAGCTTAGAATTTATCCAAAGTGATGCAACCCATCCTAAAAATCAAAGGTTCATAGTCTGGCTTCTATCCAATACAGTCTAACATAATCGCAGTTCCAGGAATAATAATAAATCTAGGTCGAAACGGTTGAAATCATCACTTTCTTTAGGTTCGTCTTTCCAACATTCTTCATTATTGTTCGCTGAGATATATACATATATAATTTCTAATAGATGTATACTTAATGGCAAAAGTTAATCTAAGCCTCAAGGAAGGTAAATTTTCTTTCAAAATAAGTGTATATTTCGCTTATTTAATGGGTTCACTTTTATTGATCCAGGCGAAATCCATGATTTGTCATAGAAATGACCTCGAAATGATACAAAAAGACACTTTAGTGACTAATTTCAGGATTTTTATATGCTTATTGATATTTTATGGCAAACGTGTACTTAGAGTGATTAGAGAAAATAATATGCATGCAAGTTAGTTCGAAATCCTTTTAGCTGAATAGTGCAATTAATGCAAAGTTTATTTGGGAAATAATAAGTAACTTCAAGCCCCCTTGTTAGAACTACCCGAGAAAGGAGTTAGAAGCAGGGTTATCATTAAGAAGAAGAAGTAAATCTAGCTATATGATTGCTAGTTAACACATATTCGAGTATTTAACCTAATTAAAATCCGATTTCATATATTTTGTGAGAGTTGATAATTTTGCATATAACGCGTGACGTCTCTATAGAATATGCTTTCTAAAACAAAAGAAAGAGGCTCAAAGGATCTTTGATACCCTTATAAAGGCCAACAGTGAAGTGAGAGAAGGCATTAACTATTTAGGATGAATATTTCTGCATTCTTGATGTATGTATCAGTTGATTTAATATGACTACATATTTGTTGCATTCTACTCTTTTCATGAAGTAAAATTCTAGATTTTCAATCACTCACACTTTCACAAATCCTCAAAACTAGTGAATACCTTGAAGAGTGCATCTTGTTCCCGACAGTTTTATCCTTTTTAAATTTCCCTACCGAGTATCTAATACTATTCTTCAACCAAACATACCCCCTGATTATCTCAAGATCAAAGTAAGTTAAAAGCAATGGAGATATAACTGGTTATGGTCTCAAAAAAATTCAGAAAAAATCCTATATTTCATAAGAATGAAATAATCATAATTTACTCCAATCATTTTTCAGGATTGAATGATAGTTTTGGCCAAATAAATGAGTTATTCAATGAAGAGGTCAAGGCAAACAATTACGGCGCACTTAGTTATTAAAAACGATTTAGAATTTCGTGTGGGAACTTGACAGTGTGCACCAAGAAGACCTGCGTGAAAGTAAAAGGATCCTTCTGTAAAAAATTGTATGAAACTGTCCCCTCAAGAAGAACTATGGCACATTATGATTCCTAGTTTCGGTGGACGAAGTATGAGGTTAAGACGATGATCAGAATTTCATTTTCATATTTTATTGCCAGTTTATAGAAATCCAACAAGGCTATTTTAGCATAAAGGGTTCAGATATAGATATTAGTATAAAAAAGAAATATCTATAATTTTATAATCAAAAGCGAAAGATTCCTTAATCATAGATTCAAGTTTGCTGTGATGTCGAAACGAGGTCTTATGAGAAGAAGTTAACAATGCATAATATCGTCGCAAAAGTGACGTAAGAAATGGAATATTACTTTTTGTAATGTAATTTAAATTTCTGATATCCGTTCTTTATTCTTAAAATTATACATGTCTAATTTATCTAATGTAAGAATCGAGAGTAGAAACCCAGAAAGAATTATCTAGATGCATTTAACGCCAGATGAATACAACTCAACCAAATTAAATTAACTGTCAGGCAGTGATTACTCATTATTATCATTAGTTATGTATGCACCTACAGTAATATAGAGGTTACACACCATGATTAAATTTGAACACTTTAAAGGATCAAAATGAATAAGAAGATATACACATGGGTACGCCATTGTAGTTTTTCAATATAATGATGATCTTAAAACCATCCGCTTGATTGGACCGTCGATGAATTAAAATTTAGCACGTCGAATAACTATTTGCGACAATAATATATTTTCGCCTCCTTTTAGTGGCAGGGGATTAAGCCCCTGAAACTCTAACGCCATCAGGGCGATCTCGAATGTTTTTATGTTATCAATAGAATAAGTACGTTGTAACACCTTTGAAAAGTTAAGAGTAAGAAGAGGTAGACCTATAAATGGGCTTACATACTCGAAGAAAAATCAATAGACAATGTATGCAAATTCACATTTCTGGAAAATAAGTTTTTTAATTCCGTAGTCACCTCTAGAATAAAAACCGGACAACTCTTTATCGAATTATATTATTTAGAATGATCATGACAGCGATTTGCAGAATAACTTATTGTCAATTAAAATCACGGATCGGACCCAAGTACATTTGAAGTGGGAGATTCTAGAACCAAGATCAGAAACCCTCTTGATATTTAATTACCTGATCCTCGTTAATTCCGCTAGTTAACAATAGTTTCATAATCTATCGCTTAATTAAGATACAACTTTTACCCTTTCTTCCATCTGCATTCCCGAAAGTATCCCTATATCTGGATATACATTGAAGATGGAAACCATCTTATTCTATAAGTGAAGCAAAATAACCAGACACTAATTTGTATAGCAAAAATTAGTGCAGATTATTTGCAATTATACTACTAAAAGTAATCAATATCTTTGGGGCCTGACTACTATTTCGATGCTTTAATTACAGTTGCAATATCTTCAAACGCGGAGTCTGATAGATCTGCCCAAAGTAAGCCTACTTTGTAATTTTACAATTATTTTCGATGTAGCATCATAGTTTACATGATAGGTTGGAAGGATTAATTTGAATGCATTAAACAAATAGTATGGGCTCAAATCCAATCATCAGTAGATTTGAAGTCTATACTGTGACAGCAACATATTTAGAAATAGAATAAGGATCGAAATTAATTTGAAATATTAATAAATTATGCATAAATACTTGCCCAATCGAACACGAACAGGCATATACCGTCCAGCAACAGGATTTTCAGCGAGAACAGCATCAATGGCACCCGGAATGTGAACCATATCGCTTTTGCCACCCATATCGACAGAACCAATATATCTTAGTGTGTGTCTCACTTCAAACGGTGGAAATCTTGTTTCCAAGCCAGCTGTGTCAACTACTTGTGGACTCAATGCCGCATAACACTTTGAAAAATCCAGGGACTCAATTGCAGGCCAATCCCAAGATTTATCTAATAAAAGAATCAAAATAAACAGCTTTAATAATCTTTTCTGTTACGTAGGTTCACACTTTTGGCGAAGATTAAAGAAATCGATGACAATTAACTTTCTTAAATCAATCAACATTGCCTTTCAATGTCTTTCATCTCAAACAGTCTAATTTATTTACGTCTATACATTTAAATATAATATTCAAATCCAAATGATAACCAAAACTGATTTTAAGATATTAGCTCAATACGTATGCTATTCATATTTGTACTTAAGGGCACTTGGCGATACCCTATATCAAATTGGTCTAGAAAAGTTTTCTATTATTCTCTGATGCTGTCAACATCTCGGTGATTCTATCTCCAAATTTAAATGACACCAACACCACAGCTTTTGCTGAAAATAATTCCCCTCCTTTCCTCTGATAGTCGCTACTCATCATCAGAAAAATGTACACAAATAACAATTTTTAAACAGTTTCCTTGGGAAGGATCATTAGTCTTCTACGTATATCATCAGCATTAAAGGTTAAACATTTTCGGAAGGGCCAATCGAGTCCATGATGAAAAATTTCAATGAAATAGCCTTTCAAATATCTTTTGTTCCCAAGCCAATAACGATAAGCAAATCCACCCAGCCTATACATCAAAAGAAAATGATTAAGAAGTATTTTACTGATGAGGGCACATGGACAAAAAATTTCGTTATAAAAATCTTTACTAAAATGTAAGCAATAACAAATTCAAAACTAAACAACAATAATGCTTTAAAATTTCGCTATTAAAGCAAAGTAAAAGGGTATATATAATTAATCGGTTAGACATTAGCTTTGAGTATCCTTTGAGTATTCGATAGCAAACAACTAGACAACAAAAGAACTAGAGAAATAGGCACTGCATTGAGATTCTGCTAATAAAAAATAGGAGAAACAATGTAAAATAAAGTATAAATTTGGAAGTGTAGATTGAAATAATCTTATGCTTAAATAATGAACCACTTAACTGGCAAATCCAATCAAGCTTAGGAGTGTTGGGTGAATACAATCATATGCAAAGTAGTTCAATAAAACTGAATATCAAAAATGAATCCTATCAAAACCACACGAGAAAATAAAAGGAAGCACGACTTAAAGAAAAACAATTACCTCTTGAAACCGACCTTTCACTCGATCCCAGTATATTAGGAATGTTTCCCTTTTTAATCAAATTTACAATTGGTCTAAAGAAGGAGCCATTTTCAGTTGCTAGTTTAACAATTTCAAATCGGAGTAATTTGCGACACTCTTTGGTAAAAATTTTCTGGATATCAACTACTCTGCCTCGCAGTGCGGTTCCTGCCATACTGGTTATCACGTCTCCTAATTCAAAGAATTTTTCTTCTTCGACGAAGCCTTCCTCAAAATCGGTGACAATATAGTAGGAATCTATGTAGCGAACTTTAATTCCGAGTTTACTGAAAAAAATGTCGAGACTTTTGCATAAAGTTAATGCAACTTAGGTCATAAGGAGAAAGTTTATATTCTATAAGAGAACTTACCTACATGGAACAAAATCTTTGTATTTATAAACAGGTATATCCCAGGTGGTATCAAGAAAATCGGCGTGAGTGAGATTGAGATCAAACTTTATACGTGTAAAATCGGCGATGAAGGAGTAAAATATTTGACACTGAACTTCATTCGTAAAAACAGCTTTTCCTGGTTCGTAGTGTTCGTAGATGAAGGACTTATTTTCTTTTATAAGTTTAACTAAATCACAGAGACTCCCATTATTTGCCAATGTTCGCAATAGTAATCGACCCTTTCCAATAGCGGTTTTGACACGAGAACATTCATTTACCTTGAGAAACACAATACCTCTTTTGTAACTTTATGGAAAAGAATAGAGAAAATGCAGCACTCTATCTTAATATAAAACGTACAGCATAATATGCTGACGACAGCGAATAGGGAATTTCATATTTATATTCTTTAGAGCACTGCATAAGTCTTTCAAATGCATTCCAGCAGTATTGTTTCGCTTCACCAAATAACGATGGATACTCCCTCAATCCAGCTTCCAAAACCCTTTCAATAGATCTAAGGAGTGGAATTAATTCTGGAGATTTGTCATTCAGTTCGGTGCATTGATTAGTATATAATACTCCAACATTCGCTTTGAAATCTGCTACACAAACCGCCGCCATTTTGAGTAGGCGTTACTTCCTTCGAAATGACGCCAAACGTAGTTGACTGTGAAGGTCGAATTACACTATTGTGAATGCAAAGTTGTCTAATTTCATAAAGATATCCAAATATATTATTAATAATAGAAATACGCAATCCCACATTCAACTGAACTATTGTAAAATTTTTTAAATAGCTTACTAACAATATTTACTATTCAGTTACGTGTACGAGTATAAAATAACCAATGTCAAAACTTTCTATATGCCCACAGCGATTCCCTAATTGCATACACAAATAGCTCATGAATAAACTCCGTTCCAAAATTTTGCCGAAGACTCAAAGTAAAATTAAGTAATCATTGCTTCTTTTAAGTAAAAACTATTTTCTAAACGACTTATTTATATACTTAACATTAATTGGTGACCAATTGATAACGATATCAAAATCCTAATAAACTTATTCTATGTCAATTAGACAATAAATCTGTACATATAATGAACCCAAGAAAGTAAGTAGTTACAGATAAGGTTTCAAAATATATCTAACCTCCTCTTCGGGGAAACGTGAGTAGTAAGGAGAAATCAGGTATGCGAAAAAATGCTTACTCCTTATATTTATCAGGCCCAATTTGTAGTTCACAGTTCTGGTAATATTATTGGTACTTTACTATCAATTTTTATAAACATGGCATAATTTGAATGATAAGCATTTTAAGTTTTATCTTTTGAAACAGCTTTCTTATTATTACTCCACTAAGCATATATGATCACAAAAAATTTTTACTCCTTACTGTTGCACCCATTTACACTTAAGCACAGTCTAATTAAGATGTTATTTTCCCAACAACCATAGAGCTTAAGATCCGAAAAACGTCTATACTCACTAAAATTTTCTGAAAACTTTCATAACTTTGACGAAATGTATTTTAAAAGACGAAGCTATAGTCTTTGAAATTCATTATATCATCGCGACTCTTCTGGGAAAATATGTGTGATGTCATTCAAAGCTCGATTTGCACATTCTACATACTCATCGTGTCCTGAGCAACAAATAATACAGTTTAATTTTATGAAACTTTTAATGACCGCTGATTGTTTCCGCTACCTTAAAAGTGCGGTTATCAGTTAAAGAACGGATACTTAATTTTAAGGTAACCGGTAACTGAAACGGAGCAGAACTTGACCCTTTAATTCAAGAATTGACATGCACCTTTTTCCTAATTATTAAATACTCTTATGCACCGACCACGAAACAAGCCAGGTTGATTTTGCTCAGAATATTTCATTTATTTAGATCTAAAACTAATAAATATAACTTTAGAGGATATCTAAGATACATTATTTTTGTGATCCGGTAATTATTACCGTTTTCTCAAAGTGGAACATGTGTCTTACTGTTAATGCATTTACTCCTCCTATAACCGTAGATAACATATTGTTATAACGTAACAAACTAGAAATCCCATTTATAATCTTGCAGAAAAAACCAATCTGGAAAACTTGTTAATATAGCAACTTAACAAAGATTGTTTAACTGACAGGATTTTATCAGCCAAAAAAAACGCTGTTTAATTTTTCACTCTTGAAGATTCCTATCTTCTCTACATAGTTGTATAGTGGTAGATTTTTATCAACACCTGGCGACCGAGAAAGCTAAGAGGTCGACAAAGTCCCCTTTCCCATAGGCGATCCATGGGAGTACAGAGAGACTTGCAGAAAAGCCAATCACCACATGGGGATATCGACAACCACGTATAGGTGAAGTCACACAAAAATTCTTGTATATAAACCATTTATTTTAAAGTACTTTCCGGGATAATTTTCAGCCATCTCCAAACTGTTCCAGCAAGATGTGCCACTTGCGTTATTCCTTTATTCAGATGATTGCCCGATCATGTTTAGTAGCCGAACCAAGGAAGAAGGCAGAAATAACAGTGATAAAATTGGGCACGATCTGGCAGATAACTATTACCCCATTTCTTACTTCCACAGTAATTATGTAGATACCTATTCCAAGTTCAGCTATCATCAGCGCCATCATTACTCCACCGTACTAGATTTGGAGAAGTAAGATGAGGAAAGATGCATTAGATCACTTACCATATAAATTGGAATTGGGGCCTTACAAGAGACGAAAATATAGCCACAAATTGATACGATGACAAGAGATATGCCAATAGCCATTAATGCCGTAGAAATAGCCATATTGGAAGTACAAGTACCTTCAGACGGATTTGTGTAACAGACAGCTCCCAGGCTAAGCCAGACTAATCCGCGAATCTATAAGAGAGAGAGTGCATAAATCATCTTTGGAAGACCCACAAGTGTCCAGGTATTAGCGATGTAGAAGAGTACAAGCAAACATTTATAAGCCCCGCTTTTAGTAGCAAGTTTGGTCATCGTTGTGGAATAAACAAAAGTGTTACTTTCTGCAGAGAACACAAACTGTTCTTTATATACTTTCTTTTCATTTACATCCGTGAGGTCATACACAGGAAGGCAAACTAGGACATCCAAGTTGTTACATAATTCAAGATCAAGCTTGTTACCACGAAATGGATATTCTCTACTAAACTCGGTCTGTTTCAAGTTTATTATTACTTATAATATTAAGACTGGTTTTTGAGGTTCTTAAAGACGAGATTTTAAGAAAGAATTTTTTAGTTTTCTAATATCCCGCGCACATCTAATTTCCGATTCATTTCTTTGAAATGATTCTTCTAGTAATAGGTAACCGGTTCTCATATTTCATGAGTAAATGTACTAGTAGCAAATACAAAACGATCAAAGCCCATAATAGATCAGAATACGCCATCATTTTATATTCTGAGCACTTTACACATCATGTAAATAAATTTAATCAAGCAAGAGGATTAAAAGAAGCAGAAATTACCGGTTGGAAAATAAAGAATCTTACATAGAAGAAATTTTCCTTAAAAAATATTATTTTCCTCTTTTAGCGTATAGAGTTATGTCTGCATTATATGTGTCTGCATTAGCATACCTTTGCCTACCTTACTTTTATATGTTTTCTTGAGATTCCGTAATGAAGACGACAAATTAGATTGGTTAATAGTAACTAAGAAAGTGAGTTTCTAAATCAGGAAAACCCTCTACCCACAATGTATATTGAAAACAGCAACATTCACACTGAGTGACATTGCTTATCGAGCTCTGTTAAGTTAAAAATAGTACGTATCAAAGATTTTGCCAGTTTAAACGCTCTACATTAATAAAAACAGTGGTGACACGACCAACCATTTTTTGAGAAATCTGAGATGTTGACTTCCTTCTGCTGTCGAACAAGTTAGATCTGGCTTGGGATTATGTGATACTGAAACTGTAAATGAATTCAAAACTTCAGCCATGGAAACCAGGTCATTTGACCCTTTAATGATAGACAAAAATTAACGATACTATTAGTAGCATCCGGAGTAATACAAAAAGTTTCCAATCATCAATTGTGGGAAGAGACTGAAATCAGTTAACATAAAGTCCAATAAATAATAAACGAGAGGGTATAAAAAGATGCTGAGAGAAACGTCATAGAGTTGCCTCTTATTCAATTCTTGGATTCAAGTTTACACAATATTTACCATCTGTGTTCCTAAATTCAAATTTTAGGATTCACTCCCCTGAAGCGCAGCAAATACCTGTCTGCAACATCCAGGTATTTTTAATCAAGAAGGGTCAGCCTTGCCACTTCAAGCCATTTTCTTCTTCCGGTAGTTGAGGAGGCAAAATGATCTTACATGATACTCAGCAGCCTCAAGTTTTAACACAGCAGAGAAGAGATAGATGAACATTTTAAGTTGGCAGAGCTCCGTAAGCTATGTTCACTCACGGTCAAGCAGTTATCTTGTAATCTTGTCTTAAAGATTAAGGATATGAAACTCTTAAGTATCCTGAAGGTGAAAGAACAAAGATACTTAAATTACACCTGGAAATGCAATAAAATATTTTCTTTGTAAGAACGAATTTCTTATTTTTTAAATTTCAATTATACTGCGTAACATTGAAGGCTTTACATCTTCTTGGCCAATTCATATTTTAATACGAACATTAAATGATCACTTTACCAATGCACACAACCAACTTGAGCCCTAAGATATGGGCATGTATCTTACTTTTGAATTTTCATTATAAAATCCCAAGCATGTTTAATTCAGTTAATGGAAGAAAAAGCACGTAGAGCGGATATTTGCATGCTCCTACTTGACCCTTCAACCTCAAGCTTTGTTCTGCATAAGAATTAAGAGAATTACAGTACCACACGGAAAGTACCTGCTAACTTCAACCAACTTCCATCTTACCTTATCAATTAAAATATACTCAACTATGAGCTTCGATTTAAGCCGGAGTTAAAATACAATTTATATTTATGATTTTGGGAATACACGAATTAGTGCTGAATCAATTACATTTTCGGTGCTTTTAAAAAAATGGTCAGTTGTACAATAGATATTTAGAAAGATCTTACTGCAGATTGGAAAACATCATACGCATCTTGAGGTGGCCTTCCCGTCGGCTGCATATACCAATTATCAATACAAATATGCCAGCAAATCCTACTAATGTTATCAAAATAGAGAACCTAGAGAGAATGGACAAATAAACTTGTTATTGGTTGATAAAGCAGTCAACGACTTTCAAAAATAAATGACTTAAATCTGGAGTGACTTCGAAAGATTTCTTTGAACATCATTAATTTAACTAGTTTTGATGGAGAATCTTTTTCCAGTTCTTGCGTTTACTGGAACTGCTTTTTATCACCGCAGTTGCAGAATATTGTACCCGCCTCTCTCGCGGTAAATCAGTCATTTTGTCTGCTTAAGTCAGCAAGCGGTGATTACAAGACTTGTAGTGCAAACCCTCGAATGTTGCTCCCTTTTCATTTCCCCTACCTTTTTCTTCATCCCGTCTTCCGCGTTATCGTTCAACCGCTCTCTTACTGTCTCTAATCACCTCCATTTCTAATTGCTACTGTTCAATAAATTCTTCTTTACCCTCGACTCTAACTTCTCCATCTCTGAAACTGTGGTTGTCTGCTGTTATTCTTAGTTCCTGCAACTTATTGCCTTCTTTATTCTTTTTAAGCTAAGCTAAATTTACACTGCATACTAAAATTTAAACTGAGCTATATAGAATATTGAATCTCTTTAGTTATTCTAAGTTTATTTCAAATTTGTAAAAATAATCTTTTCCCTTACCTAATAAGGTTTTATTCTCCTGCACTTTCATGCCTCATCTGGTTCCAATTCAGTAAATACATGCATCCTTTAACGAGGAAACATGCGTCATTTTAATTTACCTTCACTTTACTTTTTGGGTATAGCGCGGATTGGCATTCTGAATACCCATTACTTGGTGAAATCCAAATTGAACTGCTTCACAGATAACGGCAAACTTATTCTAATATTAGATATATTCATGCCTCCAATCAATTGGTATCAGGAAAGTGCTGAACAAAGGAGAGGCAAACTTTACACTACTAATAACCTTATGCCCTTTCAGTTGCTTTATCATAACTCCTCTCCCGGCTACTTATGATACGTGTACGCAGCATATAACAAATCGAATCATGGGTAGGATACTTTTTAGATAGGAAAATCAAGTCCGTATTAGCAGTAACCCTGAAGCAATAGAAAGATGTATGAAGTGTATGGAATGGTTTCCTCATTTTTATGTAAATAAACTAGACAAAAAATAAAATGTCCACTTCATACAGAATTCTGTCTCTCTGTCTCTCTCTTCACGTACGCTTATCATTTAATTGATTCTCTTTTAGTATATATAAGTGTGCGTGTGTGTGTTGTTCAAAAATATGTAGCTGCATTTGGTATAAGGCCTGATTGTACTGACGAATTCACCGCAACCTCGCAGTCAGTCAGTCAGCCTTGTCGGACTGCAGCGGGGAAAGAGGAAGGAGGTTCACTGACAGCTCTCTGAACAGGTTCAACATCAAGGCAATCTCTTGCAGAACTGGGTGGTTTGTGGGATTGAGTGGACTCGAAAGAGACAGCTGATTGAGCAGCTGCCTCTAACTGATCAATTTCGGGGATTTGAGCAGTCGAACTGTGAATGATTAAATCACTATCATCACATCGAATTGTGGTAGCTGTAGAGCCCTGATGATCGAGGATTCGAGAGGAGTGGGGTCGATATCGCATGTAGGAGTGTGATGGAACGTGACTGACGAAACCCTCCCCTGAACCCAAGGGATCTTCACTCTTCTGATTGGAACCACTGGAGTTGTGAGTTTGCATTTGAATGTACTTCAGAATGACTGGCAATGTTGAGAAATGTTCCTAAAAATATAAATAACGTATTGGTTAAATTTAAGAAAATTATTTAATCGTAGAATAATGGATTTAACCCATTTAAATGTGAGGTCGAATGAGCTCCTTTAAGTTAGAATGAGTCATTGCGGTGGTTTTAGTTAAATTGCGAGATAGTGTTTAAATCCAAGCATTAAAGCTCATTATAAGTATTTTTAAAAAATATATAAATGCTCTGTGCTTTGAAAACATGCCAGTCAATGGTTGGAATGCTGAATCAGTTTAGTTGGGCTAAGATACTAGACTTCTAATAAAAACCTTCATGTTGGATACAACAAGGGTGGGAAGAAGAAATAGACCATCCAACCGCACTTCTTTTTCTTTCTTAACGTTACTAGATGCGTTATCTCACAGAATTAATCGAAATAAGAGGCTACTCAACGTAACAGAGCAAAAAATGTCTCCCAGAATATAACTTTTAGAAGCAAGCAAGCGCTGGAAAAGAACGAAAAAATGCAGAAAAGTTAATCATAAAGTCTCGCAGAGCACTCTCTTGAATGTTCTGGAGCGTAAAAATTATGCATCATATTGTCCAATTCGCATGCTTTGTAGGGTCTTTAAACAAACTGACTTATTATTATGATACATACCAAGTCGTGTATCGATTTCTTAGCAGTATTGCTAAATTTAGCACGTATGCCAGAAGTTTTGAAAGCACTTATTTTTCGTTTTTCATTATCCTTAATAGATGACATTTAGATAGTAGATAAACTAGTTTCCTTGTTAGTCTTTTTAAAGATTCCAATCACACGAATAACGCACAGAATTGTCTAAAAAGACCATGATTAAAAGACTATAAGGAAGAGTAAAGGATTTGTTACCGAAGTCTTCACTCAGATGAAATTTAAATTTTATATAAAATAGAAAAAAAAATTAGAGTTTGTTAACGATCTTACCTCTCTCAATACATCTCAAATCATTTAGTATTCTCTTGAAAAAAGGCTAATTATAATCAGCTTAATTCAAATGCACTATTCTACCAAAACATCACATCTCTGATGTGTTATTGGTAGTGTAAAGCGATTGATCTATTACGGACCAATATAGAAGATGAGGAAGAACGTTAGGTTCTATTCGCAGGTACAAATCATTAAACAATTTTCCATTTAGTCAAGCGCGATCTGTTAACTCTTGACGAATATTTGCAATTTTCCATCTTCTGAAATACAGCAGTGTATTATATCATTTTACTGTTAACGGATAAAAAGCTGAAAATAAAATTCCACCTAAAAATATTGCGGTTGCCTATCATTAAATAAAGTCTGACCGAAACAAATTGGGTGCATTTTGGGAACTGGCAATGATAGAAACAATGTAAATGTGATCATTTCACTTCAAAGTGATGTTTTAATACTTGTTAATCGGAACAGGGTAAAGCTTATAATATTGTCTGCATAAATATAGTTTAATCTGGAAACAGTAAAATATATCGTCGCTACATATTTACCCCCTTTTAATGTTGTCGGACAGAAAATTACTTGTGATGCTTTCCAGAAATTCCGCCTATTAGACATGACATCAGCTATTAAAAACACCACCCAGGCTGTAGTGACGCCTAATACCAAGCGAACATGAATAACTATGTAGTAGAATAAACTAACAAATAGGTTAATATATACCCTCCTCTCCCTCCCCACTTTATTAGATTGACAAAATTATCTCCCCTTTTTTATTGCATTAGCTTAAGGCACAAAAATATATTGTATTCAGTTGACGCCTGACAGTTATCACATAAGTTTACATTAGTTGCTGTTAATTCAAGCATACACATAAAATTTATGTCCACACTTAATTAGATGAATTTATATGAGTTCGAAATCTGATTCGCTTCTTTGGAATTTTATGGCTATCCAGCTCTTTTATTTTCTGGTCTTATAAATTTTTATATAAATTATCCCAAAAGTGCTAATGTATTTTTCATTTGTCATCATTATGACAAACCGTACAAATTAATCAAATGGTTACTAAGATATGAATATCGAGGAATTCACTCATGACATACTTGGATATGTCAGTAGGTTAAAATATGAAGCGATAAACTAAACTCATTAAATAATCAAATAAAGAAGAGTCTTTTGATATCTTGGCTTTATTCTCACCATATTTTCTGTTTCCAATGTTAAACGATTTCCCACGAAATATAATTTCAATCTTTATTATCTTACTGTTGATAAAAATATCAAGCATAATCACGGGATATTTACCAGTAGGCAATCAGTGAAACTGTGCCCATGCATGAATGATTGGTCGGTAAGTAATTTTCTATTTTTACTATTTCAAGCGATATTTAAGTGATTTCTTCAAACCTAATTGTAGTTCTTTTTTGTCGCAATGAAAATCGTACGCATATAATTAACTTATTGCTTTTATCAACTTAAGGTTAACAATCACAGTTTTTTATCAAGTAAAAAGCATTTAAAAGGCCATGTGGGTTAGGGGAAATGGATCGACTAGAAATGGAAACCAGGCTATCATAAAAGTCTTACAAAATTTGATCTTTCAATTCAGGTGGTACGTTTTTTTCATTCCTAAGTACTGTCCACTTCTTCATGTTCTAATGTTCCAGTATCAAAATTTAAAAATTTGTCTAATTTTTTCTTGAGAATCCATATCCACTTGTTATCAAGTCTGTTGATTTATATAACCGACAAAATATAGATTCAGGTACACCATTCGTCTCAGAGCAAAGTAGTTGTGGGATAATACGATCTAACGTGATTTAGCATAAAAGAGCACAGTAAAGTATGCTCAAGTCGAAATCTACCGTTAATTAAGTTGCGCTATAATTTTGATATCTAACATTGGTTTTAACTATGGAAAGGCAATTTGCGCTCAATCATGGATATTTATTTAACAAAATTATTTCTCTTTAAAATACCTATTTTCGTTTGATTGGTATTTTATTTTGCACTTATATAGGAATTTAATTATCAAGTTTTCGTTCTTTCTTTTGCAACTTCTCTGTTGCCCACTTATGTAAAATATGACTCTTTCATACTGCGGTATTGCTAGGAGATCTTGTTCTGCTACTAGATATCGCTAGGCTTCAGTTCACTCAGACTCAGAGAGAAGGCAAGACAAAAGTGCAGTTATTTCAAATCCGCTTTGTTAACTTTTAAACACGACTATTTATGGGAGAATATAATCACTGACTGTCTCGATGAAGAGGGGAGGGATTTATCTGGGCTAACTGTCCAGGTACTCGAGCCGGCATGCACCAGCAAACTGCTTTGACAGAGACCACACCGAGTGTATTCTCGTCATTAAAATACATAGACCCTGGCTTTATGTTGATGGCTCCTTCTCACTCTCATTGTTTACTTTGGACATTTCATTTTTGTAATAGTTTAAAACTATGCAAACAACTATTCTTACACATGATTTTGGCAGTTATTCTGTTTAAAAATTTATGTATGCCAATATGACAAAATTTGAAAACACAATTGACAAAACTAAGTCAAATGGAAGAGTCAACTATGTAGGAAACGTTGAAATCTATTGATTCTCACCAAATATTAAACATTCATTTTTATTTCAAAGCTGAAACATTTTTCTAATACACTGGTTAAATTGATTTAAATTAACTGTCCAATAGACCCTGAATTTTGCAGACGTAAAATAACACAGGAAATAGGGATAAACCATGAGAATTTAGCTTGGAAACAATAAGAACTGATTATATGTCCGTTTTGAGCAAAAGGACAGCTCTGTGCTCCCAGAATTAAAATAGAATAAAACTTTTGATATCCGGGCTTCATTATCTACTCCTATTCGATTAGTGTTCTTTCCTTATTTCATATATCTCAAGATTAAAACCAGTAAAATTCGACCACATTGTTATGGATAATATTAATACCAGTTAAATTTTAAATCCAAAATCCAAATCCAAAAAACTTGCAAGCAGTTGCGTAGTTACTTAACAGGCAACCGGCCAAAATTCAACTGGAACTTTCAGTTTAACTTTTAACAGAAGTCATTTACTTGAATGCGTAACAGGGACTCCTCAATTGTGTCCAACTGAATTTGAAGTCTCTTATGTTGAATTCGCATCTCAGAAACCGTGTCGTTTATTGTTGACTGCGTCTACAAGTGAAATAGATGTCATTATATCATTATGCATTATTATAAAAAGCATGGACATATACCACACCGAGTCAGCGGTCTTAAAGGTTGCCAATCGTACAAATATAACATATTCAGAGACAAAAACTTGTTGCAATCCAAATGAGGATCATGAAGTTTGAATTTAGGAACCCGAGCAACCCATTTTGTCAATAATGTACAACTCGAATCCAAAAATCAAATGAAGTGAGTCTCTTTGATACCTTGACATTGACCTCGGCATCTTTTGATCTCCTCTCCTTTATCCTTTGTTGGACATTATATTAATCAATTTCATTATTATTATTATCACTGTGGGTAATAATAATCAATTACTCAAATGCTATCTAAACAAATTTTATAAAGCAGTAACGCTTAAAATTTCAAATGAATTTTATAATCGTTCGTTTTAGTGGCAAAATCTTAAATTATTCCGAAAAATCGAGCTAACAAGGTGTTTGTCAACGTCTAGATAACATGACAACTGGCATTCGCCAGTTATTACTATTGCCAGTTAATGGGTAATAACCACCCTTTGCCTGTCAAATATTAACCATATCCAAATGACAAAATTTTAAATCAAATGTAATTTTTAAATAACGTAACAATGGTTTAGATTTGCAATTTTTTCATATTCTTTTCATTCTACTAGATAACTTGATCTTAAGTGATGAGGTTTGGAAAAACAAAGCAGATCAAAATCATGCTTTTCTACCTAAACAAATAAAATTCCTAAACGCCGTTATAACCATATTATTTGATCCTGTTATCTTTTCAGTTCAATAGGCTGTGACTGAACTCACAAAATTTATCAATAAAATTCATCTTCTCTATGTTGCACAAATGAATACATTTATAAAAATTTATTCATCTATAAATATCAGTTAAAACGCTAAGGATATCGTGAAGTTAAGTATGATATGCTGTGAGCATTAACTCCTCGAATTACACTCAGAAATTAGAAGAATGTGCCAAAACACAGCCATTGCACATAGTCAAGAATTAAAGCATATTTCAACGAAGAGATGAGACCAATGAAACGTAAATTTATTAGGATGTGAAAAATAAAATGCTCTTAAGCATGACAGAGCAGGCTGGGTCACCAAGTATTCTACAGCTAGCAGTTTATCCGAAATCATTCTCCATTAGATATACTAAATTTCTTTTACCTTCTTTTAGCAACGAATATCTTCTCCTGATTTTTCCCATTAACACCATTTAACTCCTGTCTGCATAATTCACAGATGTAAAAATTTAGCTTACTGTATAAGCAAAAGTGATCTTACCTCTAGCATTCAGCTAAGTCCTCACTGTTAATACCACTTCTATAACCTAGGCGCCTTATTTAGGTAAACCACGGTTATAGACGTGGTCCAAAGAATTAATTTAAACCTGTTATCTATGGTAGTGACTGATCATCGGGTTAGCTGGTGACAGAGCGGCAATGAGGTTCCTTTCCCAAATACCCGTTCAGAAAAACAAAAACTTAACATTCCACTTCCTTGACACGAGTTCAGTGAAAAAATATGAATTCTGTTCAGACGTCGAAAAATATCGATTTTAATCAACTTCAGCTCTAAGAGGTATGAATTGAGTTTGAAAAGGAAAAAATATCCTTAAAGAAACGCCCCCGCAAAAAGAAATAGAAGTAAGATAACCTTCGTATCAATTTCTCTTTTATTTATATTGATTTCCATTTATGTGCTGACGTATGATACATATGATATATATATAAATATATGTATTGATTTAAATAACAAATAATGATCATAGTCTCTTTTATATAGGAACACCAATTTATGATACCAAAAATACTTTATTTATAAATGAGAAACCTAATTATTATTGCACTTCAACACTTAATTCAAGTTAAGTAAATTCAGATGATTGAACCATTTCACTTGATTGTTCCCTTTGTTTTTTAATGTAAATCAGGAAGTGAAACAATTAGCAAGCCTTAATAAAAACGATAATAGCAATTTCAGTTAGGCACCATAAGGCAAGAGACTTAACACAGACATTCTAATGAGATAATGAGATAAGCGTAAGCTGATGATAAATATTAGGCATTCAAACATCAGAAAAAAATTTAAAGCAGAGCACTATGAGAGAAATGCAGCAAGATATGGGTAGAGATGAACAACAGTAAGGACCATTGGTCGCTTATAAGCACAAAGAATAGTTATATCGTAGAGAAAAAATGTGCGTACATTTATAAGTGAAGTAAAATGGGTGTGTGGATAAGGAAGTACCTGGAAGTATGGGGAAAGAGAGTTGAAACTACTTGTCAATAGCTGAACCCCTAGCCATTAAGTATAATTGCCTGATACTTCGAAAAGATTAAAAGGAAAAAAAACCGATGAAAAATGTTTTTAGTAAAATTTTTTGTATGCATTCAATTAAATTTAAGTCATATAAAGAAACGAGTTCATGCGTCAAGATTTAAAACATCTACCAAATAAAAGAAATTGCATTTTAACGAAATTCAAGGGATGCTTTCTTGTGAATTCTTTCCGAAAATTTTCAGTGCAATATCATATGCGATTGCAGAGAAAACGAGAGTTTCTTTCCAAGCCAACCCATTATGGAAAGAGTGAACGCTGACAAATTGAAGCTTTAATGCTAATTTTGCTTGTTGAGCGTGTTTTTCGCTAAAAGAAATAGATATCTTCACTTCACTTAAAGACATAAAACTTCCTTTCTTTCAGTTATATATATCTTTACATAAATGATGAATTTAAATATTTCGTTCATTTCACCGACAAGTTGACACGCTTAAAAACTTCTGATTTCGACTAAGTATGAATTTCGACCCTTAAACTAACTGGTGTTAAATGATTTAACGATAATATCTTATTCAAAATAAAGATCTATTAAATGATGACATGTAGCTTAGACGGAATTACCCAAATACCACAGATAAAATCTATGTTGGAGGAAAAATAAAATGAATTTTAATTTAAAAGTTATGAAAACTTAGGAATTACTGTGATCTATTAGCGTAAATTTGAAATTCCCGCAGCACAATTTAAACAACAGGAAAACCAACGAAATCGTCGTGTATGAAGTAATTTCCGTTACCGTTTTTGAATATTGCAAAAACGCTAAATACTTTGTTTTGTATTGCTTTGCCGCCATATGGAGGAAACAAGCAACAAATCCTATTTTTTACTGAAATATTCATTCAGTCAATATTCCGTCCCATTTTGCTTCAATAGCACTAAGCATCAGAGTTTATTTACTGGTACAGAAAGAGGAAGATTTACTTACTTTTGCCAAGTCAATCAAAGTGTTAGCGTTGTCTTGCAGTTTCCTCTGTTCCAGTTTAACTTTCCGGAGCCTGAAAATGAATATTAAAATGTTATTGAAAGAAAAATTTTGTGCATAATAAAATGGAAAAAACATGTAGCTATTGTGCTTAAAAATACTTAATATAACAAATTATAGTAATTTTTGATAAGTCCATTAATTTAATCGAATCACTGAATTCATCGTTGCTAAATAGGTAAGTTCATTAAATATTTTGACAAAAAACCTAGGAGTATACTATTTTACCGCTATCGCGAAATTTCCTAGAAGAGTGATTATGGATCCTTGGTAAGATGACAATCCAGACACTCATTAGCGATAAAAGCGATTTCGATCCTAGTTTTGCGAACCTTTTTATCGTCAAACTAATTTTTTGGATGATTTCTACTCGAATTAGTTTGAAATGCTTCAAATAGAATATTCAGCGAAAGAGACACTGAAATTTTTTAACATAAAAATACATAACTTTTTTTACTAAGCTAATAATAAAGGTACCATTTTCCTAAAATGTAATCAAATTGGACTCTCTTTTTTTATAGACGAGATGATTGCAGTTTAAACTTCCTTATTTTCAGATAAACCATCCCATTTTTGTTAAAACAACTGAAGTAAATTTTTGAAATTTTGATTTAGAAAATTCAGTTAAAAGCAAACCTTATTCCGTGAAAGCCGTTATTCTGATCCTCTTTATCCAATAGGTTCTAAAATGAGACACTAATTAAACTTTGTTCCTCAAAAATCCAAGACTTTCGAGTGTAGAGACCAAATCATAACGAATCTTTTGAAAATTTATTTATTTTTTCAGAGCGACTGTCAGCAAATGAAGATGCAATACATATGTCTTCAATATAAAGCTTTCGCTCGGCGCATTCTCATCGAAGGTATTAATTATAATATCAATTTTGAACCTTGGTGTAATGAGAAAGAGGTCTATTTGTAATTTTTCCCCAATTAAGTGTTATCTAACCTAGAAAATTATTTGATTTATAATAAACGAATATTTAGAACTATCATTGTGAATATCAAGGAAAAATATCCATTGATTTGAGCATGAATAACAAAAGTTATTTCTTTTATTTTCTAGATGGAAAGAGCCTCCTCTCGATATTATTTTCACTGTATTGAGCACCAATAACATATTTTAGCAGAAAAGGTATTAAAAAATAATATAAAAACTCTGAATTTTGCTTCAAAAAAATATTTTTCCATATTTAACGTACATAATGCAATCATTTAACAAAATTACTGTGAGGAACTAAGTTTGTGTCTTGAAAGTTATGCTTTAATTACTTTTGACTGGCTAAGCTGTCGGTTTCGTGAAAACAAAAGTGATTTGATATTGATAAATAATTTCTATCCTGAAATAAACAAATATAAGAAATCGGAAAATATTTATGCAAATTATACAAAATTACTGACTAATAAAAATTCTAAATTTAAATAAAATGTAAAACTGTAATGGTAATTTTTTGTTATATTTTCGATTTCTGTATTTAATGGATGTCACTTTCCCTATCTACGAATATTTTCATTATCAAATGACAAAATTTTAACTATATAAATTATCTATTCCAACTCTGTAACTTGAATTTAAATTGGATTATTAGCTATTGAAATTATTTCCATGTTACCCTAAGTTAATTTATTCAATCATTTTTAAAGGTACTGCGGAAATCAACTGCATTTATTAAATAATGTTCTTTTCAAATAAAATGACAATTATCAAGAAACAGCAACTTTTCTATGTTAAAATCTCTCAAAACGTCAACAAAGGTTGTCAATACCGTAGTGACATCGTTTTCCTATTTGTAATAATTTATTGATGTTCAGCAAAGACAACTTACAAAGGTTTATGCATGAAGTTTCCCCGAAATATTTCATATTCAATGTTTACCATTTGATCATAAAAATCACGAACATTCTGCGTTACAGGTTATCAACCAAGTTTTGAAATACTTTTTAGTTAATAGATTTGATTTCAATCAAAGAAAGATGTTTATTTTGATTTAAATCCAAACGAAGGCTTTCATTAAATTGAGTTACCTTTAATTGTACTGTTAATTTATTGCTTACATTAAGATTATATTCAGTCAAAATTGTCCTTTCTGGTTGCACTTGATTTTCTATTAATTTCTTTAGTGGTCATTGTTGTTGCTTTATTATGGGGACTTTTTAAAAGAGATTTTATGATATTAAGCAGTCGGTGTAGGTGAGCCTATTTCAACTAATCAAAATATTTATTTACTCGCCTCAGACTTTTCCACCAAAACCTACTAATCTAGGCGGTATGAATCAGAGTTAACAAATTCTTTGCCTGATTCTTGTCACATATTAGCAACTCGAAGAGGTACTAAGATTTCCCGTCTTGAAATACATATGGGCAAGATAGTACAAATTTCATTATTATATCTGTGTCTGTATGTGCATTTAAATTACTGATAAATTAATTTCATAGTCTATTAGAGATTCAGAAAGTGACTTTTATCTCAAATTTTATAATTTTGTATTCTTTTAAGTGCTGATTCAACAAGTAATCTGATGACCAACTAATGACATTAAGTAAAAACTAAAAAACCTTTAAAAACAGTAAACCCGAATGTATAAATGTAACGTGAAAATCTCCCGTTGGCCAAGAATGAACATAATTCCGGAGAATCTGATATTGATATTGTTATATAATACTAATTAATTTATTTGCATTCCATGCTAACTTGTCAGATTTACAGTTCCAAATTAAAAAATCAAGCATAAAAGATGATTATGCTTGACTTTAGCAAAAAATTGAGTTCATTTCTAAATTTACCTACTAACCACAAAATATTTGTTATCAAACATGTAATTGATTAATATTCCTCTTACCCATGGATAGCGCGTAGGAATTTTCGTTGATGCTTTCTAATTGTAGACGCGTTGAGTTTTTTTACCAATTTTGTATACTTGTAGATGAGCCAGGTCTCACGAAGGACATTTGCTGCGTAGTGTTTCATCTGAAGTCAAAAGGCAAAAATTTGTGTTTAACAATCTCCAATCAAAAAAACATGCTCGGTTCCTGTGACTGCTTTATACCTTTATTTATAAATGTATATTGCTGTTTCTTATGCCCTTTGTAACGATTCTAATCCCACGATTTTTTGCACCTTTGTAAAACTAAGATTAAGGAGCTTTCTACCTCAATATATTTTAATTAAACTGATAATTTAACAAAGCTTCAATTTACTTGTTTTTTCAGAAACATTGGAGTTAGTGGTATTGGATATTCAACAGCGCGTAGCTTACAAAAGTGATTAGCGTAAATATTATCGGTTATCGTAGATCAAAATTAATCGGTCATTATAATAATGTTAGTGTAATAGGCTTCTGTGCCGCGGGTGACATCTGTATTTGAGAGCAATAGCATCAGACTAGTGATACACTAGAAACCTCAAGAAGTGCAATAAATAGTGACTTTTCAAGATTTATTACTAAACACTGGGTTACATTCATTTTGGAAGAGCTTATTATAGAAACATTTAAAAGTTCAAAAATTCTAAAAATGCCGGATTTGAGCACTAGAGGTCTAAATTCATTGGGCTGAAAAATCACCTCTGGGAATCGAACTCATTACACTCTTTATCACTTAAGGTTTTGGATCATCTGAGTCGGCTACATAAGTGGATGGAACAACGCCCTAGCATAGCTTATACTCTGTTGCGCTAAATTATTTCATTCGCTTTCAATGAATTCAATATTTACTAATTAATTTTACAATGAAATTATTTTCCTAATGTTGGCCAAGTATGATTAGTTGGTTGCGATTAAATTCCCCTATCCACATTATAATAGAACAATTAATTTTATATCTACGCCCATCGAAATCAACGTTACTCCCTTATTTAAAATCATTTTAATTTTAAAACTTCAAAAACCTTCAAAAACCTCATAATTTGATATGTTTTATTTATTCTAAAAGGAAATTAAAACTTTAATAATGAATGAATGCCCAAACTTTACAAATGGTATAAGGAATCATTTTGTAATGAGATTGTATAAATTATTTATCAACATCAATGTGTGATTTACGTTGCTTATGTATGTCTAAGGATTTCTCCAACATAAGTGAATAAAATTTGCAAATTGGACCTTTGAGTTAATTGGGCTGTACTATTTTCTTACCTTTTTGGTGAGAGTATTCTCCATCATGAAGTGAATCACATGTTTTTCTGCTTTTGAAAGTTCCAACCTACGGGCGAAAACGGCTACAACCAGTGCTGTACAAAGCGATCCCTGCAAAATAAATGATAATACAATTTTGAGATTAAAAACAAAGGCTTATTATTATTAATTTATAGGAATTTTGTACGAAAGACGTTTGAATTTCCGTATAGCAATAATCATAATTTATAAAATTAATGAAGTCTATCCTTAAACTGATAATTCATTCCAAGTGTATATTTTCTACTTGATTTTTCGAAACAGAGAGATATTTAAGTTTAAAGGAAAAAAATTGCATGAAATAACAGAAAATGAAAGGGTAAAGAGAAATAAATACATAAATAATATCAGTATTAAACAGTATCTCAAATTTTGAAGGAAAATATTATTCGAGCTGAAGAATTTCCCTTTAAAATACTTTATTTTCAGCAGGTTCCATTTTGAGCGTAATATCTGACGTCTCTTCCTACGCTATGACATTTAAATCCTGCATGAGGCGCATTTAAAATTTCCACGGTCATTTAGGAAAGCGGTTTTTAACACCTGTATAATGAGAGAAGTAATATCATGCAGATTCGCAGGTGAGAAGTTCAAATCATACCACTCTCCTTATTAGCCAGAATTAATAAGAGGGGCTAGTTTCTCATCTCATCAAACCCTTAACGTTGACTTCACGGAAGAGCCCAAAATAGGATTTAAGTTCATTTTCAAGCATAAAGATAGTATGTGATTTAAAGAGATAATAATTATTGACTTACCAAAACACCCGTCACTATGGAAATGGCGCGACCACAGTAGGTATTTGCGACAACATCGCCGTAACCGATGCTCAAAAATGTGACAGCGACCAGCCACAGAGAGTTGAGGAGATTTTCAAAACCAGGATCGTGAACACTAGAACAATGTAAATTACCAAAATTCCACCACTAAAACGGGTAGAATAAAGCACATTATATACTTTAACTACAAGTGGGATTTTTAAAAATGAAATCCCAACGTGAGAGTATTTTTCGTACATTTAAAGAAATTAATTTGATAGATTTTTATTCTTAAACATTTTAAGGTTAAATTTAGAACACTATTCACGAATAAATATTTTTTCCCGTTTTTATTTCGAAGGGAATCATGAATTTAATTAATTAGCTTTAAATGTACAATAAATTATGATTATAAATGATGGACATATTTTTTGAATGAAATATGATATTTCTTTTAGAAAAGAGATTTTTTTTCAACTTAAATTTGTCTCCAGAATGTAAATGAACCAATATTGTGAGAGTAAACTAACTACGGAACTACAGTGCATAAAATGCCCTTGCTAGCTTCGTCAATCAGATAATGGCTTGTGAGAAGGTGTAGTTTAGGCGAAATGATATGAGTAGCCCTTCAATTATTCCAACTGGCAAATCAACTTTGAATTTCGCAAACAGAAATCCAGAGGTCAAATTATGAAAATTGGGCTTAGAAATATTTCAAAAATATAAATTGATTTACATTCCTAGGAAAAGGATTCAAATAAATTAAGGCTCTTGAAATTCTGATCTTACTATGAAGTTCTTTCCCTTACCATTAAAATATGTGTGTGTTTTGCCTTTCCAGAGGTGATATTAGTGACTTTAGTGAATTTTTTTAAAACTTAATATTCTTAATTAATTCAATGAAAATGTTTCAATATACCATTCTAAAACACGTGAATTTTCTCAAGTTTAATTTAAAATACTTTGATACATTTGAAATTTTTTGCTTCATTGATTAAACTCATCAGAAATGAGTTTCGTTTATACTAGACCTATTTTACGTCGAAAAAAGGTTACATCTTATAAATCTCATTTCTGATAGGAATAAATAAAAAAGCAAAAAATTTGGTTTTTAAACGAAAATGGTTTGACAGATTGAATCAAGTCACAGTCGTATATACTTTATTTGTGGAGAAATCAGTTTTATTCCCCATAAATAGCTGTTTTTAGAATTCACGGAGTTTATTTTCATTTTGTATCCGCTTTCAAATCATTATAAATTACTCTATATAATCATAATTAAAAGCGTTTTAAAATACTACGTTCTAAGAAATATTAAAATTATGAGACATACTTGCTACTCATCAACAAATTAAACATAACCATGAGAACACAGAGCTAAATTAAATTAGTATTTGAATGATTGATTAATTTCATAATCACGTGCTTCAAACTTAAATTTTCAAGAGTTTTCTTGCGTTTTAAACCAATCACTATTGATCAAAGTTATTTTTCACCAGTTAAATTGATTTAGTACGTATCAGAGTTAAGGAGATAATCATTCATCGACATTAATCTAGTGTTCTATATCACTAACCACACTTTTAGTATCCAGAGTCACAGCGCTCTGCCGCAAGATTACCTCTCTTGGAAACATCTTGAATTTAATTGACTTTCTAATGTCATCAATTGTATTTCATCAATTTACGCGAACACAATATATTAAGATAGGATCTAGTAAAACTCTGTTTATGTGAGGCCTTGTACGTAATTTCTAATACGTTGGAATACTTAACGATGTTTATTAAACAAATAAGCATTCATCTTTTTAAAACATGAGGACCTCTGCCAACTGTGAGTAGTTGAAAATACTTTCTTTCCAAAATGATTAAGATGCTATTCTAATGGGGTCGCATTTTCATGTGATAAGTATTTTGACATTGTTGTCTAAAAAGCTTAAACACCATATATACATAAGTATTTACTAAATCCAACATAAACAATACAAAAAAGATAATGATTTGAACGATTACAACATGAGAGAAGCGCACTTCTTTACACTGAACTTCAAAGATTTGATATTCTGCTTTGTTAACTCGGTTTCTGCTAACATTCAAGGCAAACAACATAGTCCAGATATATACACAAATAATTTTCCGGTGCTGCTCTGCTTAGTACGAATTTAATTAATCCACTAACTCAAATGGATGCAGAGTTAAACACTCTTAAAAATCTAATTGTGCCAACATTTATCTGAAAATATGCAGAGATGGGAAAATGAGTTTAAACATTTTTTAATGAAGATCAGCTGGTGTTTAACTCTTTTTTTATTTCCGAAAATTGACAAGCTTAGGACATGTTTATTTCAGCACACTCATATATTTTTTGAGGAATTTTAAAGCACTGCTGTCAACAATCAAGGTGACCTTAGAAAAAATTCTTGTTGCCTCCCCATGTCGATCATCTGTTTCCTTTTGCTTGAAAACATATGTCCATATTTCCAACAGAAACTCAGTAAAAAATCTATTGTCTATCAAGATTGTTTTGTTTAGCTTCCAAAATAATTCCCAAATAGTGGATAATTTTTTTCAAATACATTTTGCTGCTAAAACCCAAAAATTGGAATAACTATGTGATAGCCTTGGCATCAATTTTCAATTTTTTTGCATATTTCCTATAAAAAACTTGCTGAACATCGTTAAAGTAGTTTAAACAAAGTGTCATAAGTGTCATATTTTCTTTTTAGATTATCTTATTTTTTTTATTTACTTCTATCACAGGTTATTACCATAAATTTCATCATTCGGGAATTATGAATGAAGAGATCTTGACAGGGTTGTGTCCAAATTAATTGAGGTTCAATCCCATTTTAAAAAAATTTTTAACATAAAAGTTTTCTATTGAAAAATTACGGGGTAGATTTATCAACTTAAAAGAACATTTTGCACTTTATCAAAATTAGAAGCACTGAAATTTTGAACGAAAAATAAATCATTAATCCGTCAAAGTTAAAAGTTGTTTACTTATTTACAAATTATAGTGTAAGGAAGCCGTAAAAATCAGTTTTAGCAACTGTTGTCAACTGGAAGATAAAACAAATAAAGACGAATGGTGAACGGTACTTCAAATGTAATACGACCTACATACTAATCTGTCATTAAAAATAATTCTCTTACCATTATTAAATGACGTTTAAATCCAGTCATTTCTTTTTATCGATAAATTACACAAATGGCTCTTTTATTATAAATTTAAAATAAATTATTAAAATATTTAACGATTTACTAACCTTATGACAAACGGAGATTTTCTGATTCCTTTGTTTTTTGGTATAAGTAACTATTCACTACTATTAACTCAACTCATAGTCATTAAAATGTGTTTACCGTTCACAAGCCCGAAGCATCCATGCAAGCACAGCCCAAAATCCAATAATGAAGGCAACAAGTACAGTTCCAGGACAAATAGTCATGAAGGTCTTGAAGACGAACTGTGTTGTGAAGTTCACCTTATTCATAGCTCCAATACTTCGAGATCCCGTATCTGTGAATAACTTGGAGTGTAGGACCACAACCCGAAATATAAGATAAAGTCGAAGGAACATTGGCAATGAGAGGAGAATGTCAATAGAGACCACTTTGTTTGAAGAGAAGATGTAGTGGGGGCTTCCGGAGAACTGAGGTGTTGAAGATACTGCAAAGGAGCTTGAATTTGTGGTGATATTCATACAATGTGCACAAGAAAGAATTAGTTGGCCTCCTACGAGGAAATAGGAGGAGAGCCAACTGAATACAAAGTTTCCTGGAACTGGGTGGATTGCGCACACCAATATCTCCAGAACCAGTTTGGCTACTCGAGTTCGGTCCCACGCTATTTGCCAATCTTCTATACTGTCGTCGAATGAAAGGATCTACAAATAGAACAAGGATTGTTAGCAGTGAAATTGTATGTAATTTAGTTATTATATTGCAAATCCGTCCAATCCATTAAAGATTGGGTTTCAAAAAAAGAAACTGAACATTTGAGCAAACCACTGCATTTAACCGCCATTTTGTGAAAAATAAGAATATCTGCTAATTTGAACAGCCTATTTTAATAAATATCAAATAATCAACTTTGAACATATTCCAAATATAAAGAGAATAAAATAACTTCCTCTGAATTTTTTAAAGAATTAATTAAACGTCATGATTTAATATCCCGTTGTCACATAGTCTTCAGATTTCACACTGGAAGGTATTTCCACAAATTTTTTAGTATACCACTCAATGTTCGAAGAATATGTTGAATTTAATAAATAATCGCAACAGATTTAGAATACACGAAGCAGAAAAAATCGAAATCAAGAAATGACTCTATTATTTTAAAAAGTACTTTTTAAACTATTGATGCTAAAAGCACTTCAAATTCTCATTCTCCAATCCGCTGTAGATTAAATTATAAATAACTTCTCTGAAATTTAGACAAAAAATAAGCACTATTTTTAATGTCATCCACCAATTTACAAAACATTTTATTTCCCAGCTATGTATTAAATATTATAAATACAGTGAAAATGCGAACGATTTTTTAACCAAAATTTTGTACTCTTTTGACAAGACTTGGACTTATTATTAACATTTAGTATCGATTGGCATTTATGCCAAATATATAAGGTGTGTAAGGCATCTGAGGGCACCTTACGCACTTTTAGATAAACAGAAAATGAAACTGTTAATGGTTGAAACTTACAATTTCTCCCAACAAAACAAATAAGCATAATATTTAAACCTGTGTTTCATTCAGTTTATCGTCCTTCGGCTTCTATCATTAACTCTCTTCGAGTACGACAGCGACATCCGGTGATTTTTATTAATGCTCTCCATAGTTCGGGTTATTGCTTCCATCAGAGACGATCTAATATTATGGTATGCCTATAAACTTTCCTTTCAACCATGTTAATCCAAAGAATCAAAGTCTGGTGAGCAGTTAGGAGGCCTTTAGTTTGGTGTGACATGTTGATGAAAACTCTCGGCCATCCATCAAATCATGGGTTTTGAGGGCTTTATGGGATAGAGCCGAATCTTTTTGGAAAACAGAGCCTTTCTCATTGGCTACGTTATCTATCCAGGGCGGCTCAACAACAATAGTTTGAGGAGTCCTCACATAGGCATCTGAATCTGTATTGGCTATAAGACCCTACGGAAAAAATTGAGGAGTCATGATGTGCCCTTCACAACACTGAAAACCATCACTGTTTCTTGAAACTTCGTGCGCATGCATAACAGTTGGAACTTCATTGCGGTCCGCCCGCACATAGCCGCCTATCATTTCTTCCACTGACTTTCTGGTTCTGGTGGAAGTTTCTTTTGTCGGAGAAAAATTAAAGACATTCCTGTTCTTCTGGTACTTCAATTTGTTCAAGAGTCATTTTGCTCGCATTAAACGATTCTCTTCAGTTGTTTTGTCAAAATAAACTGACCTCGCCTTAGAACGAATGATTTGAATCCGAACAACAACATGCCTTATTGTTCCTTCAGACATTGGCAGATGTTTGGCAAGATTGTGCACATTGACTTCTCGGGATTTTCATCCATTATGCCATTTCATATACTCTTCTCACAAACTCAAGTGGTCTGAGTGAGTGAGTCAGAGCTTTGACAGTGCTATTTTCTCTACCTCTTGGTGATCAATTCCTCTCCATCGTTTTCATTCAGCAGCTCCTTTCTAACTTTGTGAACGAAAGATATGGCGACTTTTAAAAATCCTGCAACATGTAAATTTCTGAGTTTTGCTTTTATAGGCACTATTACAGCATGTCTTTTCATAGTAACTGGCATGAGATCTCCTGATATAAAGAGTGCACTGATTATTATTATCGGGTTAGTTTAGATTCAAAAATATAAGAGACGTCAGATACCTTACGCGACCTGCATTTTGAAATTCAGTTATTCAACGCAAAATCAAAATAGTATATATATATATAGTATTCAGGTCAATGTTGAAACAAAAATATAAGTGTGCTATTTTACTAATTGACTAAACTTAATTATCAATTGTAAATCAATATGCAGAAATATTTTAATATTATTTAGATTATTAAACTATAACTACTTTTCTAATTAATATAAGTACATTATCATAGGTCTTTAGTAAAATGTATGAGGTAACTTGAAAATTTCGTCTAACCAAAATGGCTTAAGCGTACTTTAGTCAGTGTAAATAATTCATATTTCCATTTAATGTATTACTTCACAATAAAGCTATTCAGTGTTCTTCTGCATTCATAATGAAAGCATTTCTAAGTTCTTTGAATAGACGTTTATATTGGCACTCGTATTAGGTAGATAATCAAGAGTTCACGGAGGCCAATTAACAGTTAGAAGAAAGCAAATATTCAAGTTTTCCTTTTTTAAAAGATTGGGTAGTAATGCTACTCACATTTGCAGATTTGTAGAGTTGTTGTGTATAAGTTGCTATTTCCCACCTTTCATGGCAAAGGAACTAGCAGGATGGCACATGCTTATGTGAATTCTACTTACCTCAAAGTGTTAGAACATTTTGGTACATTGATAAAATAGATCTGCGAGACTTTACTACTACCTTTCAGACATTGTAAAATGTTTGACTAGATTTATCTCGAAATATGTATTTTTGAAGAATAATGGTTTTCTTAATTCCTACAGCAGTCTAGTGTTTAGTAATAGTTGCACGGAGGCACACATCCGGCAGCACAAAAAATTTGAAGAATGATTGCATTGTTACTTTCTCCTGTGCCAGATTGCAACCGATGAGAAGAGTTTTAAACCACTCGCGTCTGAAATATCAAATCGCAATTTGTACGTAAAGATTATACGTCAAACTACTCTCCTCTATCGACCTGAGTCCTAAAATGACTAGTTTTCTTCGCGTTCTTATAAAATGTTACCTAATTAAAAAGTCGGAGGGATTTTAAAATCAGTAGAAATAAATATATTTATTAATTACAAATTTTTTTATATGAAATCTAGTTAAATTATTTGATCCAACTGCCATTAATCACTATGATATTTATACCTTTTACGATTCAATGGAGATTATTGTATCGCAAAAATAACACCTTAAAAGAAAATGTTGAACACCATGAAAAAAGTATTAAAAAACATTAATATTTTACTCTTTTTTACAAGAAACTGTTTTACATTAACTAATTGTATATAAATAGGTAAAATAACATTCAAATAAAGTTTTGATTTATAAAAAATTAAAGGCTTCCGATTCTATCTTTGGAAATAAAAGAAAAGTAGCCTTAGAAGCAATACATATTTCTCAATGGTTGATACGAAAGTTTATCACCTGAGTTAGGTACATTTAATAAAAGTTCCAGGCCTTACTAAGAGGAGTAAGAATTTGATTTTTTCGACCATTTCATTAAAACTGATTGGAGGCAGAGCAAAAAGCTTTCCACGGACCTCCCACAATGAAAATGGTTTGCTTTGATATTTTTCGAAGCAAAGATATATCATGAAGTATCTGCAAAAGCATTTTATAAAGAGGTATTTTTATAAATTTTGGTAGTACAACTGGCCAACAGAATTAAGAACTTTTCGGCGTGTAGTTTTACAAAAGAGTCTTTCCACTAAATAAGACAAGTTGATTTAAAAATCGGCATTGTGAAGCATTTAGCACATATCAAGGCATATGAATTTTATAAAAGATGAAGAAAGTTTGTAGGATTTATTTTTTCTGAATGCATGCATATTTTCACCAGTCAATCTTAGTTTCAAATAAAAACTCAAAAGTTATGAATATGTTAAAACAATTCTTCAGTTAACCATTAAATATATTAAGTATTCAACCTATTGAATATGCACTTCTGAGAGACCTAAAAAATGAATACGGTAATCAAGAGTAATTCCATATTTTATTTATAAATCAGAACCACTAATATTGCGGCGTATTTTGATACAAAATAGGAAAAATTTAAAAGACAATTTGAGAAAATGTTCATTTATGTAAAAACACAAAAAATATCGATAAGTAATAAATTTTAGGATGGCTAAACCTAAACCAGTGCAAACTGTGGCAAATGTAGAGAATTCAAAGGAGAACTTTATTAAAAATTGTCTCAAGAGAGAGAAAAGGGACAATTTAGAAAATTCGCTATGTCTAAAAGTTATTCCGTGAAGATGAAAATTACAGTGGTATCTAAGCTCGAGCTCTATTTAAAATATATACATTTGGTGTAACAATGTGACGAAGGTATTTTAAAAATATATCTCAAATAATAATCAAGGCTTTTTAACCTTGAGGAGATGGAAATAAAGTGGTTAAAAGCAGATGATACGAGTTTAATTCAGCATGACATCTTAGTAGGCAAAACCCTAGATTATGCACGGATTTTGACAAAATATTCTGAATTTAGACATAGATCTAGACTTATATTTCCAAAATCATTTAAATTAAGACATTTAATAATTACAGTTATTGACCTTTTATTTACAATATATTTGCCGAATTAAATCATTTAAATCACTTCTTGCACATCTACAGAACTTAATTTTTTATGCACAACAAATTTAATGACAGATTAACATATGATCCATGCAGTTAAATAGGTACTTCCGTATCAAATCTACAAACAATCGTAATTTAACCTGTTTTATGGGCTCCTGTTTCCGGAAAAAAGTAGGACCTCTTAATAAACGATAGCAAGTGCGTATCATATTTTTAATCCGAGAGTATTATTTAAGTGCGGTATAATTGCCCTAACGACTCATTATAGGTAGATTACCTGGTTAAATTTGTAGATCGAAACGAAATTAAATGAAATGTAATAGTGTTTTGTCTTTCTAACAATTGGCATAAATTGAAATGGAAGGGTCGACCTTTCAATACTGGACCTCGTTAACGAGCAGTTGTTCTAAACCAAGGCATGGTTTATGAAACTTGAATCTTGAAACGCGAATAAATATTTTACAACCCGAGTCTGAAAAGCAAGTAAAATAAAGAGGAGACTCTATGAGAACTTGATGTTGCTCTCAACATCTTTTTGATCCCCTCCGCTTCTTCAGTTGTTTGACTTTTGGTAACCGATTTCAGTTGTTTACATAAATAAAAATTGTCGAACTTTTTGTCTTACTTAGGAGAATAATAAATAAAATGAACCTCAATGTCGATAAAAGCAATCTAGCAGCAGTATGAAATATCTACTCTTAGTCGACTTTACTAATCAAGACAGTCATTCTAATCAATCAAGACACTTTTTGCTACGGAACAAGCGCACAACACAAGTAATTTTAGACTCGCCTGAGTCGTTTCTTAAACTTTGACCTTAGCTGACATTAGCACTGGACATCTGAAATTGTTCTTCACTAGGCCAACTTAACCTGACATTAGAGACCATGGATCGACTTTATCCAATGCTGTCAAAAATTGTATAGGCCTTGATTCCTTGAACAAAACATACACACAGCAGCTGTAAGAGTCAAATCTATTTTATGACCGTTGGCTCTCGATTTTTTCTGTAAATCGCTTTTTTGTTCAATAAAAGCTGGTGCAATTACCTCTCACCCTCTACTCTTTCCTCTCGGTAAAATAAATTAAGTATGTGTCCGCCCTCTGAGTAAACATCCTAGGATAATGGGCGAGACAAACAAATACAATGTAATCAAAATTCTTTCCCCTCTGAGAAGAAATGTAACAGTATTCGCACAGTAAAACGTCAAACAAATATCATAATAACCTATTCCCGATTTAACATTATCAAAAGAAGGAATTAATTAATCGCATACTGGAGAAATACTCATTAAATTTCCTCATCGGGTATCTGTCTCAGTCACGAACATTCCTCAAGATAATGCACAAGATAATTAATCTTACGCCAGAAGATGCAAGACCGTAATTAAGTAATAAATACATTCATCCAGTAGTTAATAAAAATCAATAAAGACGTCTTTCGAACTGCGTCATTTGCAATATTACTTACTCTGGGCGGTAATTTATTGAGTGATAAGCCTTCTGATTTACCTTTGACGCCTTGGCGGTAAAAATGAAGTAGAATTTCTGCAAATGATATTTCAAATAAAACATAAAACATGCGCAATCATATTTCAGTCTGTTTTTGGCGATTAATATGATAAACATATAAGTCAGAGTTTTTTTATTTATAGGCGAAGCGTATACGAAAATAGATATTTTGCCAGCTTAAAGATTTAAATTTTAAACAATATTAATTTCTTAACCACTTATGAACCAGTTTACTGGTATCCAAGGGCACCTTTATCTAGTTTTCCATTGGGTTTTGAAGTAATAAACATCAAGCAGAAAGTAAATTCAAAAGACTCCACTTTATTTCCATCTGTAATATTTTTCTTCTAATCGACGAATCGGTAATGATTTACAGAAAAGATAATTATTTATGTTTTCATAAAAACCGCAACCACTCTACAACCTCCTATCTATATCTTCTATCTCACTTTACAAAGGTTTTAATGATAAAGGAAGAACCGATGCTGAGCGTAAGAGAAAATGATGCATTTTAGGTGCCAAATCGGCATTTGCTTTTACGTCAAACAGATGTAGTTACGGTTGCATGCTATTTACGTTTAATTGCATAAGGTTTTGCATTTTTTACAGTGAATGTTTCTAACCTTAGCCTCTAATCTTAAATGTAATGCAAATTACTGCATTTGAAGATCTAGCCACTTTTGCACATTATCCACATCACTCCTCTCCTGTATTTGACGAAAATTCAAACTGACACATTTTAATAATTTAAAACCCGAATTTATTTATTGTTTCTCATTCAGCCATATTTCAGGAAATTCAAAAAACAAATTTTGGGACTTATTATTTTTGTGAACTTGATAGAAATAAAATTAATGCATTTAAGCTCAAAAAATTTACTGAAATACTGGAGCATATTCAACATGTGCACCCGTGTTATATAGTCACTGAAATTGGGATTAAATATTGACCCATTTTGAGCGTATTTAGTAATTTAAACAAGCCCTAATCTCTTTCATTTAAAATATGAGTTAAATTGGAATGATTTCGGTTACACTTTCCTCTGGAGGGATTTTCTAAGGTATTTTTTCCAATGAGTAATGATAGGGGAATGCTATTATTATCCGTTGGGTTCCTGGAGCATTTATCATCTTCTAGAACATTTTATTTAAAGTCGTTTCATGACCAGATGGAAAGTAGCACAAACAGAATATCAGTTGGACTGATATTGTCCACGTTTTTATCAATTTCAGTCTGCAAAAGATTCGATGAATCATCTACGTGCATCAACCGAATATTGTTACAAATTTTGCTGACGAATATTTGTTTTGACGCCAGTGTTAGAGTCACACGCCATCCAAGTTCAATCCAACTTAGTTTAATTCATTTTTGATTGCCCTTAGCTACTTATTTTGTATTTAATCATACAATATCTACAATGCATTTTTTAAAACATTTTCTTAAATGAAGACTAGGTTTACTTAATACTCATATTTTACAACCAAGTGTCCTACTTGAAAACATTTTACACCAATATTATTTACCTTCAAGAGGCGGTGAGACTAGTTCTTTTAGATAACTAACCAATGTTTATCCGAGGTTTTGGAAAGTAGAAAAATGGAAAACACCTGTCCGCATACTGGCGCATACATTGCCCTAAAAAATGCAGATTTCGCCATCTGCGAAGCGTAATGCTCTTTTTATTTTAATTGTTATCAGCGCTGCCGATGAATATACAATTTTGTAGTTAAAAATATTTTATTATTTACATCAATTGCATATCTTTGAATATTTCACTATCCTAGATATTGCTCTTATTTAATTCTTCTGTCACACAAAATTTGTTAAATTAATTTGATAAACGAAATTAAAAGGCACTTTATTGTGGATGACCCATTAAACTTTATATCGCTGATGAAATAAGATCGGAAACGTTTTCATCGCTACTTAATTAAAAACCCAAATAACTATGCAATTCACGATAAAGACAAAACTGATTCAGAACCCAGATATCTAAAATTACTGGTTGTGATGACGGTGGTCTGTAGTAAGAAAATATCCACCTTGGAATATAAAGCCAAGATGTTACGCGATCTATGTTATTCTCGGTCTCTATGCTCTGTTCACATACCACAGAAACAATGCCGGGAGAGTCAGAAATATAGATTTCAGTTCAAACACATGTTTTGATTGGTTCTAAAATTTTATTTTCACAATTTTACAAGGAATAGAAATCAAAGTAGGGAATTATTGGGTTTCATTAAACACTGTATTTGAAGAAGATACAATCAAGAATAATATAACAATAAATATTTAAATAATGAATCAAAAAATAGAATTGCTCTCATGCTATGAAGATTGATGAGTATTATGTGTTCTATAATGTTAATCTGAACTAAAAGTATAAATGCTCATCAGTTGATCGTCCATTATCCAAATCGGGAAGAAGAATCCAAAAGGGGTTTTTACTCAACTTGAAATAAATATTATGGAATAAATGGAGGCAGAGTATTATTGGTCAACAGTAAGCTGAATATTTCATCAAAGTATTTCATTTAATTCAACAGTCTAAATTGAATTGCATTAACAAGATCATATTGACAATTGTGCATACGTTATTCCTGATCTGAGTATGCCTACAGGTTATTTACACTAATGTTATGTAAACGCTATTGACATTAATTTAACTGTTTTGGTTCCCATAATACAAATAATGATTTTACTGAAGCAACTTGCATTTCTGATACATACTGTGACCAAATTTAAAATTATGTAAGAATTTTAAAAACCATATATTTAGGAGATGGTATTTGATTTGCATTAAAAGGCGTTGAATGCAATTAGTAATCTGAATATGTGGATTTTTGTTTATATGGGGTCGTATAACTTGTGTGTATAGCATATGATTTCCACAGGTGTTATTTTCTAGATAATCATGGTTATTATTATGATTAAGTTACTTTTAAAAGAAAATAAGAACTTACCCTAACAACAATGATGTGATATAGCACTATTAATCCAATGAGAACAAGTGTTGAGCAGGTAATCAGGGATTTCAACAACAGAGAGTATATTGAATCCTAAAAAATATAAGTTCATTTGTAAAGATGCAGTGGTAATGATTATAATTACTGTCGTGCTGAAGGCTTCGATATAATTGGTTTAATGAAAAATAAATGGCCACACCTATTTAAACCATTTGAGCAGGATTTAAAATTCAAAACCACAAAAATTTTAAAGTATGCTGTGATTCCATGTATCGTAATTGCTAGGCTGATGCTTACTCTGATTTGGTAACAGGCTTCCTGATTTCATTCATTGATATGATTGAAATTAGTAATAATATTTGGTTCTAATTCACACATTTAAAACTTTTCATTGTTTGTTAAGTTATGAAATATTAGCTAATATCAAGCTGGTTTTTAGCACTGAAATTTAATGTTCAACTATCCAAATTAACCAACTGGAGTGTTATTTTAACCAAAAACTTCAAGGTGAATTCAAGAAAGAAAAATTTTTATTACGAATATTATATAGTACACTATTGTCTATATTTTAATAGCAAATACCCAATTGCGTCCAACTCAGATGAAGCAAAATCCTTGATAACCTGATTTCTTTGACTTTTTCTACTCAACTTTCTCTTCATTTCATCCATTTATAAACTATTTCTAAAACTCAAATACTTTCTTATAATTAATGTTTATGGGAGGATTTTAATTTATTATGACAATAACAAATAGCTTTCATGAAATCGAATTGCCGAAACAGCGAGATTTTGAACTATTTCAATAAATGTAACAAATCAAAACTGATATTTCACGAAACTGTCTGTCCACCTTAATACAATGATTATTGACGTATTAAATCTTGTCCTTTTAAAAAGAATGCATTTTATTTTATAATAAATTGTTTATAATTAATGGCAACTAGATTTTCAACACATCGACTGGAAGGTAATTGAATTATGCCCAGTGATTATTATTACCCGCAGAAATGCACAAATAAATATTTAATTTAGCAAAACAGCTAAAAGCGGTTAGCAATAAGCTCAGTTAATGATAAATGGGTGAGGATTGAGAAGCTTTAGAATCAATTTCTATTTGAGTTTTGGATTCATATTGTACAAAATTTAAGCAGTGAGTAGTCGATGTTCCAAAATTAACACGACGTGGGTTACTAAGCAAGCTTTTGTCTATCGACCGGCTGTTAAATTGTGATACAACTTTAATTTTCTTCCAAAGGTTGAAAAGGCATAAAGATCTCATATACTTTTAAGCTACTAACGTAATTTTATCAAGTCAGAATTTAGATGACTAGTTCATTTTTCAATGTTTTGTTCTTCAAGTATATAGCAACTAGCCTCATTTATATAGAGACAAATCACTAACAAAAAAATTTTATTTTTAAATCTTGAACTGAACCTTTGCATAATTGCGTCTTTTCGAATGCCATGAGATGGCGACATCGCTTTACGCCACCAAAAAATGTACTGGCCTAGACTTATAATGCAAAACGTAAAATAATTTGCATACTTATTTTTTAAAAAATAAAATTTCGTCTATTGTTATTTTTTAATATGATCGATCAAACTCATCGGGATATTAAATTCCAATATTACTGTTGTTTTTGTGAGATTATATACATTAGAAGTAATTAATTGGGAGTATGCTTTTGTAAGGACAACAATTTTGATACATAGAAGGTGATCTATAAGTAATTCCTCTATTAAACGTGCCTAGTTTGGAAACCAGTTGATCAGATGCCAAGATGGCAATTGGTCCCGATAGCAATACATACCCAGGTCGATTCAAAGACTGCCAAGAACCACCACGTAAAACTCATGACAACAGGTACCATTATGGTTTAAGAAATTACAGACTTATTTTTATGGATGATTTAACTTTTAATTTTAATTCCCATGTTACATATATTTTTATCCTGATAAAAATTGTTAACTACTTAAGATGTTTGATTGCAAAATTGGGAATTCGCTTCTCACTTACCGCACATATTCAAGTAATTGTCGTATTTATTCAAGGTAATGTAAATATTGTTAAGGTATGGAGTCAATGTGGAAAAATTCCGCCTTCTGCTCCTAAGATTACTTAATACGATCAAAAATTTGGCGCAATTTGAGTTTATAGAATCTTAATCAAAATGATTTTTTCTTAATATTTCCACCAGAAGTACCTCTAAGAGATAATAGAATTATTGTTTATATATTCCTTCACAAACCTCTGGTAAACGAATGTTTAAAGAATCTTCGTCGGAATACATTTCAAAAATATAAAAGCTTTCTGCCAAAATTCCTTTATCAATTATTTAAAATCCTCATTAATTGTAAATTTGATTAAAATAGGATCAAAAGACCGCCATTTAGCCGAAATTTTGTTTGAAACTTTTGGTGGTATTAAAAATTAATCCACAATATTGCTCTTTTAGGTTTTGTAGTATCTATGCGTGAGTGTTACAATTATTTAACAAGTTGCAAGTTAGAAAAGTACAAATTAAACATTATTTAGTGACTAATTTTCAAACATATTCATCGCCTCATTAATCCATGGTTTCATATTTGGAAAGTTGAAATCGACTATTTTTAGTTTCAAATTTAACGTCATTTTATATTTTATTCCCTAAGGTGTTTTTTGCTAATCTATTGATCAATGAAATTGAAAATACCTATTTTGTAAATTTGTAAATTATAATATTTTCGGTCACAAAATTTTTTAAACCAGTTTTAAACCCACTTAACCAATACTGGTTGTTTGAAGATTAATGTTAGTTTAAACATGGTTACCTTGGTAATAACGTTTGCAGAGGCGAGTTCATTTTCTACAATCATAAGAAGTATTCCAAGAATTGCGAAGCCAAGAGAGTAGTCAGAAACTAAACTTCGTTGTTGAAACATCTTTTTCCTTCGCCCAAGTCGATATCCAACGTTGTGGGATGTATAGTTGCTGCGGTGTCGCTGCATTGCTTGAATCCTGCGCAAAGGAGAGGGATTAAAATGAACATTCTTTTAATAAGAAAGCAATCAAAAGCTTATTGGTTAGGGTTCCTATTAAAATATTTTCAGTAACAAGGAGGAAAATCCGCAAACTTCATCCTTGGCAGTATCGTCGACAATTAGACTTCCACGCTCATACCCGGACGGGTAAAAAAGACAGGTGAAGAAACCTTTGCTGTAATTATTGAATAACCCGGTAGCTAATTTTTTACCGCATGCCAAATTCTATATAAGTAAATTTATTTTGTTAATAAAATGGACCTTCGTTTGAGCTACAAATTATTTTTCACCCTCTTCCTTGAGTCTGAGTTGTTGCAACCTTATAAAGAGCAAGTGAGCAGTTATAAAACTTTTCATTTATGATAATTCTTGAACAGATATTTGGACCAACCCTTCTTTTTGACCTTCACCAACTGACTTCCCATTGATGAAATGGGGTCAAATACTTTACTTCCAACAAGTGAATGGTTCACTTAAAACATAATCAAGTACTATTAGCTTATTTGAAACCAAAAAGTGGTCATTTACAGCATAATTTTGAAAAGATAGATTATATAATATTAGCTTCTTAACTCTTATTGTCAATTATTGGCTCTTCCTAAGATTGATATATGTTTTTGGTTACTTTTGAAAAAGAAGCGTATCACAAAATCACCAAGGTGCTTATAATGTAATTATAAAACAATTAAAACGGATCTTTTATCAGATTTTGAAGTAATATTGAATCTTAGCCTACAGGAACAAAATTTTTTCAACAACCAATCTCATTAACATTCTACTTTGTGATGCAGTGTTTTTTCGGTATTTAATGAATTATTACCTTCTATGGAATATACGATTGTGGAAAGCCAGCATCACTTACAGATAGCTTTTTGCAGACTTTATAGCTAAGTTTCAACCGAGCTAGACACTCTAAATTATCAAAAATACTTCGTTGACACAAGCATCCACGGGTAACGACCAGGGATAGGAAAACAAACTCACATTTCATGTCCGAACTCTTCGAATCTCAATTTAATATGCTAAACAAGTCGCCACTGATCTTCTACTAAAATAAACTCAATAATCATAATATATTAAAATTTTACTGCCGGAGTCAGTAAGTGAATGAAATAGTTTTCGGTATTTTAGAATAATATGATCTTGAATGCCTAAAGGTTGTCGCTCTAGATGTTTATTTCATAAACACAGTTTTATTTGTCTTAATAGAGTTAGACTTTAGTGAATGATGTGGATCATATCTACGTACTCATACTCATTAGGAAGTACAAATGAATGGGAGGATTAAAAATTCAAATAAAATTAGGCAGTCAACAAACTCCAATTATCGTGAACATGGTCATATTCAAAAACTAAGGGATCCAATCAGTTATGACTCCCGGCATCGGACTTTATTGAAGTCTTTTTTGACCTCGCTAACCCCCATTTATCGCTTATTGAATCGCTTCACTATTTTGCATATTCAGATCCAACTATAATTAATACTTGTAAAAGGAATGTATGTGCCACCGTGTGCAACTGAAAGAACAAAATAGACTTTGATTAAATAAATTCATACAAAAATTGAATCGATTTATTAAGATAGCTATCATAAACGCATGTTATAAGCTACAATTCAACCTTGTTGTTCTAAATATAAATAATAAAGCATGCAGATTAAAGATGAAGTTACCTCTAAAGCATTTAATACAATTTTGGACGAGTAATCCCGTTCATAACAACTGCATGAGCCAGCCCTTAACTATGGACCAAGATCAGATAAAGTGAATACAGGCTACTTGGCATTGATGACTATTGCATCTTCTATTAATAATTTAAAATTAAACAAATGCCTTTCGTGGGAAGATACACAATAAAAGGTGCTTTTATCTTCCGACTAAATGTGGATCTGTTCGCCTCGAAATCGAAACATACTGTGAAGCTCTCCGTATCTCATGTCTCTTAATGGTGTCAGATTACACTTAAAATGGAAATATTGGCGTTTTATGATTCTATCCGTAATCTATTTTAGGATCACACGATGACAAAAAGTAATCAACCTACCGACGCTGGCGAATGGTAAATATTGGCTCTAAGCAGGTGGAGTCTTCATCACCTTTCATCTCCGAGGGTCTATGTGAAACTTGAGCTTTAAGAATGGAGGTCGGACCGGCTTCAGAGGATTTGGTTAACTGTCTCATTTTAGTAATATCAGTGGTAGAAGCCAGGGAGGAAAAGAAAGGAGAACCACTTCTATTTCTCCAAAAAAGAGGCTTCTTAGTTCCATGATTATAGGATGGTTTGCGATTGAAACGATGGCCGACGTAGGATTCACGACTATCACAGAGTGAGGCATTATACGATCTCTCTCCTGCTCTTCTATCCATTTCTGGGTCATGGGAAGGTGATAGTTGTACAGATCGCCACTGGTTACGGTTCAAAAATGTCCGTTGCCTTCGTGCTCGAAGTCTGTCGGTATTGGCTGCAACGATATTTGCATTATGATTCACCAATATAGTTTTTACAGGATTTCGTGAACCTCTTGTCAGATACACTTTCACTTGAGCATTTCTCTCCTGTCCAGTTCCATGTCCAGTACTTTTACTTTCACTGTCAGACTGTGACTCTACCATAGTTAGTGACCTATCTTGAGCTAATCCATGATCAATAACGTTTGATGGTGTTTCCACAGATTGTGTCCTCCAACTTGTTCGGAATTTCTGTGCCTTCTGACAGTAATACGGTCGTTTTGGTCGGGTCATATCAGTGTTATTCAGGGTGTCTTCTTCCTGATCTTCTGTGTTCTCCTGTTCTGTGGAATTTTTTCCAGAGGCGAACATATTCATATACTCCTCACATTCTCCTGCCGATAGCTTGTAACCCTTAACTCCAGAAACAGCCTCTGGAGTTATACTACCTCTACGAATTGTGGGCTTATTTGCTAAAGAAGACTGTATACTTGTAGGTGGAACAGGAGGAATCTCCTCTGTCTTCAGCGGTCCACCACGTGGATATTCTTCATCCGTGAACTGAGCATTGCTTCCACTGTCAAAACTACTAGCCCAAGTAGTGGCTCTTTGGGTCACAGGAACTTCTTCTTGGGAGGAATGTGCTTTTGCTGACTTCTTTCGCATACTGGCAATTAAACGGGGTCTGGTGCTAGCTGCTAAAAGTGCTACAGCTCCATGAGTATCCAGGCTTGCGGCAATAGCTGGGGAGAGAGTTGAACTCAATCCCTGCTTCTCACGATCATGTTTAATCCCTTTGACGCTGCGCAGTTGGGAAAAGCCTACAGATTAAAATCAAATAAGTTTCTTGAATCGCTGCTAAATTTTTCTCTCAAATATCGTATCAATAATGAAAGATGCTATCCTTTATATCAATAAAAGAAAACTAAATATTTTCAAGAGACAAATATATTGGCTTAATTAAGAGTCTCAACTAATAGGAAACTAAATTACTCTTGGTGAAATTATCTAGCTGTTTCTTTAACGTGCTTGATAAAAAATTACATATTTTATTAAAGTAATTTATTTACACCATTTTTATATCATTTGTTGTTGAATATTAGCCCTCAAATGAGAGCTGAAATCTATTTAATTTTAAAATATTTAACATTAAAGATATCCCTGATGCTTAAACTGCTCATATCTGAGCATCTTAAAGTACATAAATGTATCCCATTTAATTCAACCGATATTATCTGAATATTAGCGAATCCGAAAAGTCTAGATGCACACAGTCGTTTTCACTTATTTCCATCTAAAAATCTCATGAAAATTTGACTATTAACGATTTTTAGTTAGGAATAGTGTCTATATAAATCCATTTGCAGCGTTATGCGGCCACTAAAAGCCCCTTTGTTATTGAAATTAATTTTGAAATTTGCTGTCCTAGAAAACCACCGTCAAAAATTTGGGTTTCCACTTGCCTGCAACTCCAGAACATTGTTTTGAGTTTAAGTAAAAAGAAATGAAGCTCAGATATGCTTGAAAAGTTGACAGAATCGACCTTAGTTACATTCATTGACGTTTTTCACCTATCAAGGATATTCCTTATTAATTTCTAGACTTGTCTATTTCCTAGTCTCATCTTCCTGATATCCTCTGTAAAAGATATAAATAGAGTGGTTTGTATAATCAAGTACGGAAATAAATCATCGGTCGAAACGCTCCGAATATCACGGACATTTTCCACTAAGGAACCCTGGAGAAATGTCATTAGGGATTCTTTCAAATGTGCTGTAAATTCTGAATATTATACAACACACGATAAAGCAACCGATATTTTTGTCTTAATAAATACGCAGAAACTCTTAAATATGAAGATTTTGAACTTCATTAACTGTTCAATAGTAATTAAACGCATTTATTTACAATGCTCCCTGCTGATTAACCAATACACCGATATGAAAACTTGCCATGCCAATTCTAAGCATGTCTTTTCCGTTGATTAAGGACGTATTAAAAGAACGGAGTTCAAGTTTCGCTCAAGTTAAAATTTCCCGCATCTTAGCTCGAGATTTTGAACCTATATCGTTTTTTAATAGGTTAGGAATAAAACTCATATCAAATCAGTTAAAAATAACGATTTAATAATATAAAATATAATGATGAATTTGAATAAAAACTTAGAAAGTTGGGATTAAACTTGTAAAAAAAGATAATTTGGTCAACAGAATTAACGTCAAATGAAAAAATTTTTGGGTGTTATGTTAACAACAAGGAAGTTTATGACGCCATGACTAATTTCCAAAAATGAAATGACTATTTTACTTTCCGAATGAATTTTCATTATCCCAGACACCGACTTTCCATAAATTTTTATTTCCCCGTTATTAAAGCACGAATTCTAAACTGCGAGCGATGATATGAAATCAAATGAGATTTAAAAGGATAAAATGGACATAAAAGCAAAAAGTATCTTTTAGTTAATTATTTTCTTACTTTACCAAAAGGGTGGTCTATTTTTGTGGTGAATAAGTTAAAATTACTAATAAACATGAAACTAGAAAAATCTTTAGTACAATCACCATTAGGAAAAAATATCTGACTAACTAATATCAACAAAAAAATCTGTGACCCTAAAGAAGAGGGTGGCTCCACTACCACAATTTTTCGTGCACTTTCTCTTTCGTTTATATGAATTCGAAGAGAATGAAATTTAAAAATGCAAGGAAATGCCAACGTTCGATCTTGACAACACTTCATCCACATGCCTTGTGAGCAAAGCTCCAACTAAACGCCTTCAAAATTCTCAAGAAGCAAATTTTTAGGCACGAAAAATGTCAAAATCTCGGTTTCGAATAAAATTCGCTCTGTCGAGCACTTAATACTCAAAGATAGCAACCGACTCTTTTCTACATCTTCTGTCACTGATTTTAAAAAATCTTATTACATCTAGCGGAAATCATCGCGTATTTTTCCTTTAGCCAATTTTAAAATTATAATATAATTAATACTGTTAAAACAACTTGAAAAAGCAAATGGTCATGTTAATCCTACTTGGTCTTGCCACCATTCGAAATATTTATTTCAAGTATCTGTCCCAGGCGGTACTGAATTCAATGGAAGAAAACTTTTTGATCAACAAAACAAAAGCAGACTGACAAAATCAAAGAGAAAATCAGAAAGTTCCAAATAGACTATTTGTAGTTAGTTGAAGTATATCACTACAAGATGTTAACTCAGGATTTTTAATTGATTTCAAATACAACGAGGATGGAAAGAAAACCCTGGCCTAATATTATAAAAATTCCTTTTATTTCGTTGAAAAAATATTTTACTATGTCAAGGTTTCCCAATTCTTTGGGTCGACATTCTTATTTCATTATCTAGGGAAGATCTGTGCATCAAAAGCTTATGTCTATATTTCCAAAGTCTTAAAGTTTGTAGCTAATAACTGAAGCTAGTGGATAAATCCGATTTTTGAGTAAAATCTTCATCCAAATTTCTCTCTGTTTTTAAGTGGTTCACTTGAATTCCACATCTTGCTCACACACATCCATCAAAAGTAAGTTCAAAATTTTCGTAAAAATGAGACCGCAACCTTAAGCAGGAAGTTGAGAGAGGGATTTTTTATTAAGTCTCGGACTAAGGAACGAAAACATCTTCATTAAAACATTTTCTAGGCCTCATATCACAAAATGAAATAAATTAATTATAATAGCACTTGTTTAATAACTTAGAATTGAGATATCTCGAATTGAAAATGGCACAGTATTCATAAGCTTTATCCGCATAAATAGTAGGGTTTAACGAACTTTTAACAGTGTTATGTTTCCCCCGAAGTCGTTTACATTTTGGAGCATATTTTACCAGTTAAACATGTATTTAGTAATGAAATGACATCTGAATATCATAAAGCAGACTTCCAATAAGTAAATTATTGTTTTTCTGTAGTTCAATTAATTTTAATTTAATTAACAATGTACCATTTCCTATAATTTAATAATATATACAATTTTTATACAATAGGTGAAGTAAAAATGCAAAAGGCTTAAAAGTTAACAGTTACAATCAAATAGCTCAGAAAAAAGTTTTTAATTATAATGTTATCTGTTGCGTATATAAACTACAATCTTTGGATGAAAAAATAACAATTTGAGAATGAAACCATTTAAACGAACTAATTTAGCTCAAAATGCAAAAAAGATCTTATGTACGGACCCAAATATATATTTATGACATTTATCATGTATTTCCGCTTCCATAAACAAGTGTTCACCTTCATATATTCATGAATCTTGCACGCAACAATGAAATTCATTTTTTCCCGTAAATGCCCAGCGTAGTCAACAAGAATATAACTTGTTAATCTGTTACAGATGTGCGCTACTTTTTTGTTGGAACTACTAAAGTCCATAAATTGAATGCATCTAAATCTGTAAGAAAACTCTTTCCATGGGTCAAAAAGGCGAATTTAAGTCATGCAGCGAAATATTCTATCAAAACTCTCTCGGTAATGGCGTTGTTAACGTCGTTCAAACCCAGGCTGTTACTTCAAATGATAAGTGAATTTTGTAGAAATGTGGAGTTCGCGTGCAGAGGCCTCCTCAGCCAATCAGTAATCAATATCCCTCCAACTTAGTTGTTTGTATTTAAGGAGCGACTCATAAGGAGCTCTGTTAGCTTAAAATTCTATCTCATTTCATACGGAGCTCTGTTGGCATAATAAAATTCTTATTATCCCCTCGTTTACAGATCAATAAACCCTCCCCACTCAATATCTTTCTTGTTCTCGCTACTTTGGGCGCAGCCTAGCTAATTTCGGAAGCAAATTTATAACAGAGGACTCTGCCAGACGCTATCGGGACGGCTTAGAAGGATTGCCTAGCTGTAGCAAAAAGGCTTATTGGTGTAGTATCCGCAATAGAAATGCGGATACATTAAACGGGGAGTTTGGTCAATATTTTCATCAATATTTTAAAATAAATAACAGAAAATAATCTGCGGCAAATAGATCCGATTTAGCATATTTAACTATTTCGTATTTGTGATTGTGTCCATGTAGGAATAATATAGGAATATATTCAGAAAATTTTGAGCCATAATATCAGTAAGTCAAGAAACTCTATTAAAATTTAAGAGAATGTCTTCAATAAAATAGTGGAATCACAGCGTGCTATATAATGGAAATTTTTTTCCAGAAAGTCCTCCATAATTACCTTCGAGTTAGTAATTAATAGAGAAAACTTTTAATTTTCATTACAGCATTTTTTCGACTCAGAAAGCATTAGTTGGGCACGTTAATCTGAAAGAAGATACCCGTGTCGAAAATGACCTAAAAATTGAGAAAATCGTAAATTTTTTGGAGAGGCCGCTGAGGAATCATCATATAATGGAACGTATAAAACATTGAATAGGAAGCAAACTAATGGCAGATAGATAAAACTAGGGTTGTTTAAAAAGCGTTGGTGATAAGTTGTCCAGAAATACCAAAACTGACAAAACTGTTCACAAGATAAAGTCGTGGACTTAACTCAGTTTACAGGAATTAAAATTTTCAAATAGGTAAGCCAAAATCAAGTTGAAAACTTAGTAGCTATCACTGCAGTAATGTCACACATTGGGAATTAATATTATCTGGAATACTTTTGCAATTCCTATTAGTGCATTTGTAAATTATTTATAAGCTCTGCATTCTTTAGAATGAGTAAACTTTCAATTGTTTTATTACCCAAAAACCATAGCACTCTGCAGAATTTATCTGACAATCAATAGTTCATGAATGTATATGTTAAAATTGGACGATTTCATGAGCTTCTACTTATCCTTCACTAAGTGCCAATCAAAACAAAAGCTGAACTACAGATTAATCTTTCAGATATAATCTTATTTATAATTCCTGCTTATCCTGACAAACGTTGTCCACTGAAATCAATATTCAAAAGAAGAGTTAAGAGTATTCAGGATAAATTCGGAATTATTATTTGAATATATAAAAAAACTTCAACCCTTTTAATTGCCAATTATATGTTTTCGAAATCAAGAACTATTCCATAGTAAACCCTTAATTAATAGTTTACAGTCACGTACTACAAGATATTCATAGTAAATATGTTTAATATAGGTGGTACAGTTTAAAACAGATGTAGCAGATCAAGGGGTTCGTTGTTCAAGTTATTCGCAGTATTTCATTAAAATTATTTCCTTTTATTTAAATAAATAAAAAGTACTTTTATGAAATAATGAAATTTGCGAAATCCAAACACTTATCATTATTACACAATCCTTGCCAGAGTTATATTTTCATAAAAACTGAATTTTAGTATAGGGAAAACCGTTCATTTATCTTATCATTCGCACGTCGGGCACAAGAAAAGTAGATCCAGATTTGGTAATATAGATTGTTTACAATAACAATTATCAGTGATTATAAAAATCAATTGTTGAACTCTTCTTTTATTCCTTAAAAACCAGATGATATTGCATTTAAGTAACAAGTATTCATAACATTAAAAGTCCTTTTCTAAAATTACGGTAATTACATAGCCATTTTAAGAGTCCGCCAAAAAATTATACAAGATCTCACCTGCTATCGCTCCACTAGCACGCATGAAATCATAGCTAATTTCATCTAGCCCAGGGGTCCGACGACTTTTCCTCAAACTCGGTAAATTCACTACAGAGACTGCATGCTTGTGACAGGAACAGATACCTTCTGGACAAGAACAATGACTACATAAAGATCCCACGTTTAGTTGCGTAGGCATTTCATCACCACAACAATGACAGCGTGATTTTTTTATATAAGACGCTGCGGCACCTTTTTCCCCCAATCGCTTCATTTCCATATCAGAAATAGGTCCTTCTTCTGTAGAGTCTGATACCGTCCTAAACATGAAGGGCTTTTTCATAGAAGTATTCGGATTCAAGAAGTCGGTATTATCGCTTTTGTGGGAATTTTCAAGAGCCAAGCAAAAACTAACATCTTGTAGGTCATCCAGAGAGGCTGAGATACCCCGATCTTTAACTCGAATATTCAAATTGTTATTTGGTCCCTGAGGGGGAGGATGAACAATCTCCGTGGAATTTTCATCAGTTTGACAGGATGTTCGAATGATAATTGGTGAAGGGGTTGCTAGAGTAGCTATGTTAGTATCTGAATGGTAGATGGGATATCGATTCTCTGCGTTAGAGATATTACTATTTATAGGTCTGTGGAATGGACTTATTGATGGGGAGTCCTTATAGAATGTGCTGCTTGAAGGAGCCGTGGAAATGCGTTCCACATGAGTGGACCTTGGAGCTGGGCCAGCCGTCGCCGGTCGAGAGGAAACATAAGAGGAGGTTGAGGGGATATGAGCATCAGAAGGCGTTTCAATGAATAAAAATTCTTCCAAAGACTTGGGGTTTGGTAAAGGAGATGTTGTGGGAGTCGTTTCTCCACCTTCTATCTCATTTATTCTTGCTAGTTTGCAATCTCCTTCAGGGGGTGTAAGTTGGGATTTCTTTGGAACAAGCTGCAACTTTTCAATATCCGTGGTATTCATTCATTCATTCAGATAATAAAAGTGATAGAGAGCTTTTTGCAAGGATCTCTTGATTGTCATTTAATGGCTTCTGAATGTGTACGCGTATGTGTTGCCGATCTGTTTTAAACTGCGCGCTGGTTTCCTTTGGTCGAAGCAAGCTGATTGGACAACCTTACATGCCTTTCCATTGGGCATTTCGGCATAAAACCATGAAGATATTAAATACGACAAATGACGAATTTTTATGAATTGCACTAGTTTTTCGGCAATTTTAACCTAAAACAATACCAAGTTCATTCTGATAAAAAACCCCGTTTTGTATACTAAGGCAATAGGTAGTATTTTAAAATACCTGAAGATGATAACTGACCTGACTAGCAGAACTTAGGTCGTTGCATGTTATATAAACAATCTTACGATTCTAGTAATCTCCGTTATTCTAAAACCATCAAATCTAGATTCAACTAGCAGCTCATTGCTACTAGAGCAAATAAACATATCGACATTACATGACCGTTCATTCAAACCAACTTTTCAATTGGCTCTGCAGATTGTTAGCATACACTCTTGCTAGAAGTCAGAGGCCATGTCATGAAGGTGAACTTCCGAACATTATAACATGACATGGAAACTATACCTGTTGTGAAGAGTAAACAATCTACTGTTCTGGCTTCATACTTATATATGGACACATTCTCTATGAAAGCCATTTTAATCTTTCGAGTAGCAGTCCAAAGCTCCGAATTTTCTAGCAGACGGATGCCCTGATGGGCTGCTCAACGGCTTACATTTCAACTCAGCTGTGATAAGTTGCACTAGTAAAGGGTATACGATTTATTTAATCTCTATAGCTATTTTCTTAGACATTTGCAACCAAAGTTACATTTTGAAATGCATCCTGCTTGAAAGTTCAGTCATTAAATTTCGGTGACTAATCAGTCAAAAAACCATATCAAAAGCTTGAAAAACAACAAGAAAATGAATATCGCATGTTAATAACTTAGCTCAAAATATGCAGATGAAAAAAAAATAAGGAGAATGTAATGGCTTATGGATTTCAGTTCATATCCCTTCAGTGGAATCTATTATGACGGAAGGGCAAGTGTGAGGTCAATATGATTGACTTTCATTCGAGTGGATTTATTGCATATTTTGTGAGACTGGATCAAGCTCCCACCACTTCTAATTCAAGTTGGTTCTTTACATTTGTAAATGACAATCTTTCCTTTATAGAGAGAGCGAAATAGTTGCTTTAATTTCCAGACATTCAAGTTGTTTACCGTTCCGTTTCCTCAAAGTATCTGTCCATTGCAGTAAAGATAGTAAAGGCAATATCAAGCTCTTGTTCTTTTGTAATTCCATATGATTTGTAGATTTTCAACCATTTATTTGCGATTTTTTCTCTATTTGATTAATGATGATATTGGTATCTGAAAGGTCTTTCTGCATTCCTCATACATAAGATTAGGATCACCTTTCCATTTGCGGTCTTCTTTACCGAAAAATCAAACTCTAATTATCATTAAATTATCTGAAACAATAATTTTTATCAAATAATTCGGTAGGTATTTCTGGTAATTAATTAAAGACGATAATTGATAATATAACTCTGAAGATGGAAGTGAAGCCATCACCCAATCTTCTAAATCGTTTCGTTTCCGGATATCTGCTTCCTACTCTCGCAAAAACGAATATGATCTGGATTGCAAAATACGGAATTTTAAGAGGTATTCCAGTAGGAAATTTTACTCTTAAAAACCAATATCTAGCACATCTGAGCGTATCAATTTTATATTCATACTTTTCTGGATGGCCAAATCTCTTCAATCTCAAGATACAAAAGTCTTAGAGACGGAATTAAATTTCCATAGAAATCTGAATTCCAAGATCAAAATCTTCAAATTTCACTCCCTCCCCCCCTCCCAGCCGCAAATATTATGTTGAAATATGTACTTCAACCCTTCAAATCATTGCGTTCTATTGGTGAAATGGATAAAATTGTTTGGTAGATAACTTATAAAATATACTGAAATGAGAATTTTTTAAAGAATACTAAGATAGATGGGCATAATGTGACAAGGTTCAGAATTTGGTACAGGTTGTGACTGGCGATCAAATTACACATAAGGACACAAATCGGAGATGAAATGAACAGGAGGGTATCAAGTGTAATCCACTTTCTATAATGTCAATAAGTTCAAATGAAGACCAGTGTGATAAAACAATTTAACACCTTTGAACTTACTACTAAATAGGTAAGGGTACTTCGAGCGGCAGCAAATTTTGGACTTTATATCCTATTGAGATTTTTTCATTTTTCCATTGATTTGAATAAGTAATGTACACTTTTAAGCAACCAGCTTATTACTCGAAATGATTACTTCTGCAACAGTCCACTGCTGACTTGATATCGCTTTCTTTCTATATCACTTATCTTTCGGCCTGTTAAGACAGAAATGATCAGTGTATCATCTTATACAATCCCCTTGTCTTGTTGGTTCCTTGTGCTTGATTATTAAAGCTTTTCCGAGAGATTCACCGGTATGAATCGTCAACTAGATTTGTTAGTTCAGATGAACAAGAGGACAGGTGAATGTGAGTTTTTTATAAGAATATACAAGAGCACCACCTTTAAACTGACACTTGACAAAAATCGAATTGGGAAGTTGGTTTGCGAAGGTCATTTAAAAGAAGTACTAGGCTTGCCTAATGCAGAGTATTTGCAATTTCACATTAGGCTTCAGTTTTACAATGAAGTCTGGTAATCCGATCTATTAAAATTATGTACATTTTGTGCATTTCAAAAGATGGCCTGTTAAATGGTAGGCCGATCCCTCCTTCAAACCTCCTTTTATTGGGAATTTATTTATATAACTTGCCACGCCCCTTTTCTACGTTACATTTCAAACAAACGAAGACATTCTAAGTCCGCTGTTAAAATCGCTTATTGTGTTGTCCGTTTAACTATTTTTTCTTTTATTGGAATGGTTTTATAGGAATTACAAAGATGGCGTGAAAAACCCAGGAAATGTGGAGAGTGCAGAAAAATACTCTCATCTAAATGGCAAGTGATTCTAAAATAAATATGTTTATATGATTACAAGTTAGATTTGATTTTTATGTCAGTTGCTCCTCTCTGTTTCCTCATGCCCTAAAATATTCTATTTAAACCGGTATTTTTCTGCTTAAACTCACAAATTAAACTTAACCTCTAATCATTTTGTCTATTTTATTAACTGTTTCACTTGTAACTAGACATTCTCTGGTCAATCTTGTATAAATTTTTTTACTATTTACTAACCATATTTGGCCTATGCTCTTCTCAATTTATTCAATATATTCATTGTCATTTGGTTTTGATAGTAGTTTTCTTTTAAATTAGTAATGATAGCCTCTATTTCAGAGGAGACTTAAAAGGTTTAAATTCTCTATTTTGAAATATAACCAATGCTATTAAAAGCCGTTTCTGCAAGATGAAACAGTACATGAATGCTGTTGAATTTACACCTTGAGTTTGACGGGAATCAGTATATCTTTTTAAATGAGAGATGCAGTACCTGTGTGCTCAGACTCATAGGTCTGTTTCCTCTCTTTGTATTGAGCTCATACTGATTCATATATTGCCCCAACTATCATTTACCAATCAACAGGCAATAAGCAATCGCCCTATTGTGCCTCATTTTGTGCCATTCCACACAATCTGGATTGTCCTCGATTAGTTCTGACGTCATCCTCTTTCCTCCCAATTCCTCTTTCTATTCCTTTTTCCTTTCCAAGCCCATTAATTACCCAATTATCCACTAAATTCGTGGTTCTACTTAAATCTTGATCTTTTCACTCAAAAGGACTTTTGTATCCTGTTAATCCTCAGAAGTTATATGAGGGGATATCTGGTCCAATTCAATCAAATTTAGCTTTTTTGTTGGGATCAGAGCTACTTTAAGGACTTTATCCGCATTATTTATTACCGGATGGGACCGTGCGGAGCTGCATTATATGCAGTTTAAATGGTCATAAAACAAATCGCTCTGAGTCACAGGATCCAGTATACCGATAATCCCTATTACGCTATGAAACTGGTTGATGTTAGATACTGGTATCTAGCCAATGAAAAGGCTTTAATGCACTTCTAGTGACAGAATTGGTATATTTTACACCTTTACGCGCAATAAAATATGTTCCATAACATAATGCGGGTTTATTAAAAAGTCAATTCGACTTTTGCAATAAAATTACTGTTCCGCATCGTTTATCCGCGGTTAGTTGAAAAGGCTTTTTACTAAAAGTTGCCATTCAAAGGCATATATTGCCAAACGAATTAAGCAACTGATTAAAACTGACTTGTGATTTTTATTGTGTTTGCTCATAAGCAAAATGGAAAGGAAATCTTGTTTTATTTCCTATATCGGGCACATTAATAGGGATTTTAGTGAATTTTGGCCTCTCATAGAGTCGTTTAGCCCAGTTACTAAGTCAGAAGAATTATTGATTTTCCCTTAGTATGCTAGACGTATTACCTTTGGACTTAAACAATAAATTATTTAGTAGATACTGAACATCTACTTTATTACGCCATTGTGTAATATCAACTTTAATCCCTTTGATTGCTAACCTTAAGCTTAGAGTTTAAAGCAAATAAAGTCGGACTTGGAGTCAAAAGCTTTGGAGTTTTGCTTTACTTTTTAGCCAAAGAAAAACCTTTTTACTTCAATCAGAGTATTCGGAGTAAGTTTTTAATCGATAGCCTTCAAAGATGATCTTCATCCGAATGTAACTCCCTAAATTCAGTCTTAGTCTAAACTAAGTAAAGCTGTACATTTCAAGCTCGGAATCCTCACATTTCACCCACCTTTCCTTCCTATGTTTACTATTTTTTCAGGTATGCACCTCTTTGTCCAACTCATATATTTAATTTATATTTTTTTAAACAAAAATTATGAACACAAAATAGTAATAAATGTATAAAAAGATGCTTTTATTAAAATTTCAAACAATTATTTCTTCTTTGTGGTATCCAGGTCCTCTCTGTCTGACCACATGATAAATTATCTTTAAGGCATGACGGCCTAAATTTGATTATCCTTCCTCTGTGGTTAGGTGTGTCCCGTTTATCTATCCAAACAAGTGTAATGAGGACGTAACTCTCTGGGATCTTATGGGTCTTTTGTATGTTGTTCACAATATGTTACGCATTCTAGCTAGCAATTCTCAATGAATACTTGGAGCAACTAATACTCTCTATGTCCATACAATTTTAAGGTATTTTACATTACTATCGGTAAATCTAGAACTAGTGAAGTTAAATTACAGAAAGCCTGCCTAAACCGCTGCAGTTCTTGTTCTAAGGGGAATTAAAAATTACGTCCCTGTCAGTTAACAGATCTAATGAAAGAAGTAAACATGTGTTTACCGGTTGTGATTGTTTTACTAGCCAGAAATTTCGATCAACATAATAAAGTGCTGTTTGATGCTGTCTTTAAAGTCTGGGTTATGGGTGTTAACACAGTGCTTAAGCGAAAACTGCTCTTGCGGCTTAACTTAGGCGGTCGTACCCACAGAATCAGGCGAATGTTCTTGGAATAATAAGGTATCTTATGAGATGACTATTCCTTTTCTTAACTCTATTCGTTACTTTTAAAATGTGATATTTTGCATTAAAGTAAATCAATACGTATCACTCATAGAGAACCAGCTCCAAAAATGATCGTTAAAAATAACGCAATTTTTGTAAGAAGTGTCTTAATACCTGACAAAATCACTTCTGTCTCTATGACTTGTAAACTTCCAGAATAGATGGAGTTAATTTCAATTGAAAAAATTTTTCTATTCAATCAGAGGATATTTTAACTGCGTACCTGTTTTCATAGATGTAGGTCCGCATTTACTTGTATTTTCATTTATTTCAAAAGTCCAGTCTTATAAGTTAAGAATAGGTTAAGATTTGAAGATTTATTACTGACTGGTTATGTTAATTGGCACCTAGCAGTTAACAATTCCCTCTCACTTTTATAAATAATTTCCTCAGATTTCTCTTCACCACATGATGAGACCATGAAGCTAAATTCCTGTCTTTTTGAAACACGTACAGATTGCTGAATTTTGTGCCACGGAATGAATGGTAGCATTTGTGTAATTAATAAACAATCATCGTATTATTGCAAGGGAGCTTTGATAAGTTGGTCGCAATTTGGTTTATTTCCTTCTTATAATTTTTGTGAGGTGAAGTGGTTTTGATGCCAATCGTTTATCCCGTTAGCTCTCTATAAGTGGTGACTATTATCATATTTAAGCTGTGGAGCATTCGAAACAAATATTTATGGTAAATGTTGTGGCAAATGAGACTAAGAAATTTGGCATGACGGGATGGTAAATATGGCGATTTTCGAATCCTGTTCTTCTTTTCCCCATCAAGATTCATTTCTGATCATGGAGGTTATTAATGTTTATGCCGATAGGAAATAGCTCGTTACTTAAGATACATTACATGACTGCTTTCGAATAAATTGAATTTTCTCCGTTTACTAAATTATACGTGACTGGGGTGAAATGGCGTTACGCTTTAAGCCTACTTATAAAACTTACATGCATTTTATTTTGTACTCTCTGTTATCAATTAATTTACCTCGACGAATTCAATTACACTCAACGGTACCAAAACATTTGGAAGAACTCGATTTTGGATACAACGGACCTTTGCTATTTTTCCTTCCCCGAAATAAAAGAAATCTAGAAATTTAGAAAAATTTAGAATATCGTTACATCAATAATACCGGCCATATTAATAACCTCTTGACATTTATGCCAAATGATAATGACGCGCCCAAATAATAATTTCCAAGCATAGTAAAGGTGTGTTTTTCGACATTCGTTTTAGAAGTCATCATGGAATCATTTTTGGGCCCTCCACATCCTTTTAATCAATACTAGCCATCGTATTTGACAATCACTGAGACCTGATATGTTTTAACAAGTCTCTATCTTGTGACCTCCGACTTGCCATTGTGGTCACACCAAATTTAAGACAAAATTTTAAATATATGTGCTGATAACATTTTGGCGAACTTGAAAATCAGCTTCAATTTTAAAAGAAATAAATGTTTCACATTTACTTCAGAAGATTTTTGTAATTAATTAATGTTTCTCATCAATTAATTAGTAGCTTGTGAGAAAAATTTTGGGCGTTCATTAACCGAGAGAGTGCCTAATTAAATGTCAAATCAAATGCATTTTCGGAAGGAAAACAAAAGTTAATATACACAATTGTTAACCTTGTTATACATTAAAAAGAGTACATAGTAGAGCCTGGGTTGTTTGATTTGTTGTACTTTGTTTTTTAAACTTTATCTGATCATCCAATTGCAGTGAATTATTACTCATGATTTCAAATGTCATGGGGTTATGGGGTAAGTTTGCTACCCTGTATAATGGAGTGAAACAAAATATTATAAAGGTTAGAAAAAAGTGAACTTGTAAATCTAAGGCTGATTTTAAAATCGACGGTGGCATTGGCTAAAGCTCGGCAAAGCTATCAGAAAAAATCATCGAACTAATTTTCGTACGATTTATCTGAACTTATCTATCGTAAGGTGGATGAAATTAGATTATGGCCGTTTAGAACAGGATTGTACAGAAGAACGGAAATGCCTGTTAAAATCTTAGTAGCAAAATATCCCTTCAAGGTATCTTACCGCGCAATTACGAAGACGAAAAACAAAGCTAACACTTCTACCTTCACAGAAAAAGTAAAATAAAAGCCAAAAGCTCTAAGTCTTTACGCGCAAAGATTAGGGTACTAAGGAGGTATTCGCCAAGAAAGGAACCAAGGAATTTCCAAAAGTTAATTTTCTAAAAATTTGTGTTAAAATGGACCTTACACTAATAACACTGATAGTCGGACACTTCGGCATCAACTATACTGAACAAATAATGACTATTTTTCTGAGATCTTGCATGATGTTTGAATAAAAAATGAGAATTTCTTTTTAAAAACTATTGATTTGCAGTTATTTTTTATGTGAAAACCGCTTTTTTATTTAATAAAATCCGGTTGATTGTAGATTGTAGATTGCACAACCTTGAAGGAAATTTTAGTTCATATCTGCTAGATCATACGTAGCTCGCGTGACCTTATGTGCACACATGAGGCATGCATTAATATGATTCATTCATACATCGACCTCTCTCCTCATCATTCAATCTGAACGAAACTCCTCCCATCCCTCCCTCCGCCCTACCTTCACAACCGTTTGCATTTGTAGCTAATTTAGGATAGCTGATATGCCAAATTTTAGCAAGCTTGGAGAAGAATGATGAAATTTAAGTGGTGAATCCCGAAAGAAATTAAGTTCTCTCATTAATGAAATCAGATGTGGGTAAAGGTGAAGTGCTAGCGTGGATCCTCGACGTCGTCGACTTTTCACAAAAGAAATTGAGGCGACCAAGTAGTGGGAATTTATTCACCAAAAATCAGCATACAGTCTACAAGCTGTCGAATTTTTTTATTCAAAAGGGGAATATCATGTAAAAATAGCTGCGGAATCACATCAATACACATATTCTGAATTTCCAGTATGAAAAAACATATAAACTTTATAAAATTTAAAAATCAAACAAACGAATGATTTCGGAGTCCAGATGGAATAGGTCTCATCTGATTCTCTTATCACTCTTTTTTCGAACTAATTGATCTTTCCTTTTCCTACCTGTTTGGATGTTTCCTGATGGTTTAAGTTTTTCTTGTTCTACATGAATAATTGTAATAATTGTTGGAGGTTGTACGTTGTTGGCACTGTGATCAACACGTACATCTGTCAAGTCAGAGATCGATATATACTGACGCACACACAGTAACGTGAATGACCAACGGCACTGGTTAACACAGAAAAAAAGGAGGGTAGTATAAAGGGTAATATTTTTAAGGCTAGTAGTAATCAAAGCAGATACGATTTGAACAAATAAAGAATTTAGTCTAAACCAAATAATAGCTCAAAAGTAGTCATAATACTATGTGTCATCAAGCAAAATTCAGTTGATTTCTAAAATACATGGTTGCGAAATTACTTATAAATGCGAATCTTCACTCAACACATTTTACTCGAATCTGTTCATTACTTCTCGCATGTCCTCGAGGCATTTTATGACGTTCATTGATATTTCCATTTGACCTTATAATATTAAAATGCACTTATAATTAATGTAACAAATCCGGAGAGCCAAAAATATTAAATTTTAATTGATAATATCAAGAGGGTTACGAGCATCGAAAAAACTAACGAAAAAGTTCAACCTAATCATTGAGGATCTCGCAGAACCAATTCTGTGTTCAGTGTTACTATTTTGCATAGGATAAATCAACGTAGACAGTAATTCAAGCAGATAGTCTTTGCGCCGACAGAATTGTTCTTTTTTGCGTTTTTAGTATCCAGACGGATACATCCTATCTTTTACATAACATAACCATCTTACGCGCTTTGCCATATTCGGCAATCTCAAATGCTGTTCCAGACGATAAACATGTTGAACCTAATGTAATGTTTGAGTCTAGTTGAGAAAGATGGCCAAAACGCCAAAAAGAAATGTTACTGTGAAATTATGGGCATATAATTAGATAAGTAACATGTGAAAATAATGCATGAAAATGTGGAAAAAGGTAATTGATGATAATAAAAAGTATAACTTTAACTTTATTTATAAATTGTAAAAATCAGTTTACCTCAATGCTGCGCAAGAGAATGCCAATTGGGAGGCTAGAGAAGTGAGAAAGCTTCAAAGACGAAAATCTGTTAAACAGATAACTTTAGTTGAATATAAAATTGAGTCCTAAGTGCTTCTCTCCCCCTCGCAGTATAAAGTTAACATCTATGGCACGATGATCAATAGATATTCTTTGTAGAATATGCTTTAGCCGCATTTCGTAAGCTACTTTATTACCAGGAGAGACAAATTAAACCTTACAGCGTTAAATTCAATCATCTGGTCAGTAAGCTCTGAACACACCGGACAGAAATTCTTAATCAAGAACTTAGAGATTAAATCCTGACGTGTATTATCTGGATATTAAGGCGTAACGCAATGAATTATATCCTTTAAGTAAAAATTAAACAACTTGCCAAAACCCTTCTAATCAACTCTCTTTATCAGAGTATTTTACTATTCCCCGTGCTTGCATACCTTCATAAACTTGAAAATAGTAAAATTTTTCCAATTTCAGAGGTAAAAATATGTCGCTATCATAAGAATGAAATATGAGTTTACTTTAATTTTGCATCTGATTTATTGCGATACTCTGTCCTACGTCTGCGCTGAATCATTATTGTTTTACCACAATCTGCACTTCTCGTTTTGCTATTGAACTCCTAAATTGAATATTATTTGTATGAATTCACTCTTTTTCTGGTATTTCCCTTTTTTAAAGCATGAGTCAGTATTTTTAATTCATCCGACGCTTAAAGGTTAGCTCATGTCTTCTTCGATTTGTGCTGTTGATCATCGTTTCACTTGAAAGGTAAATTCCGCCAACAACTTACAATAAAGAGCTTATTCAGTAAATGGTTTCTTGAAAATCCTTTTAAAAGAAAATGACTATAATTTGAAATACGCACTGTGCCAATTAGTCAGATAGTTTTAATTTGGTTAAGTGGATAAATAATGCAATGAAACTTAATGCTGAGAATGGATGGTTTTATTAGTTTAGGAATTTTGTAATATTAAGTGCTCAATTTTAGCAAAATCCTTGGTAATCATTGGAGTTATGTTATTTCCTTTTGACCTGTGGATAAGAAACGAATAATAGTGTCTGCCAAATCTGTTAACGCTTTCAGAAAAGAATGTCTGCTAAATTCATGTGTAAGATATACCGAGGACAATTTTTTCCTCGAATGCTCCCAACCACCTAGCTTCTGGATACATTAGTGCGTCATCGCAGGTAGCTCACAATTCATTTCCCCAAATAATTTTAGCCGACTTACCGGTAATGCGTGTACGTTTCTTCCCTAAAAAATACTGAACCAGTTATTTGTCTTCATTCATTTCCAATCCAAAAACTACGATAGATAAAAATTTATCCATATAGTATGGAGAAATGGAAATGAGCTTATATTTTCAAAAGAAGCTTTGTTATATAAAAAGTGCCATCTAACATTTATAGACTCAAAGGGAACGCTTTTAATTTGTTTCTGTCCGTTTAGAACCCATTTCAGCCGTATTAATTCTCGGGAGTCAGTAATGAATAGTTTGATTAACTATGTGACAAGTATATGTTCATTTTTTCCAAAGGAATATTGATTATCCTCTTCGGGGCCTTTCATTCTTCCTTTCGTAATACTTAATATTCAAAAAGTAGTTTTTGTATTAACCTAGTGTTGTTTCATCAGTAGTACAGCGCTCTCTTTCATTGTAAAAAAATATTTCTTAATTTCCAAGGTTTTATATTTTCTTTCCATTAATATTTAAACAATGATTAATCCTCATATTGTTAATGTGAACGAATATGAATTACGTTATATTATACACAGATCAAATTGAACCGTAATAAGTTTTCGACAATAACAATGAGAACCTGCATTTTTCTTCTTCTGGCGGGAATATCGACTTGTAGACCGTAAAATTTCTCTACAAAAAGTTAAAAAACTAAAATTTTAATATTTATCTAGAAAATACCACTGAATGTTGATGACTTCAAACTTATCCTGCAAATAAATGAACTTTTTCTAGAGAGACAGTAAGAATAATTTAAGATACTGCAAAAAAGGTTTTACAAAATTATGAACATGAACACTGAAACATCGATATTTCCTTCCCTAAACTATCTGCAGAATTCCTAATTCCACAAGTTGATGATTTCACTCTGACCCAGAATGTAATTGAATATTTGCTAAATGGTTCAAAAGTTTGCGGATGTTTCCGCGAAACAGTCTTACTAATACCTCATAGGATAAAAAGATTGATATTCTGGTGGTTAGAAACTGCTGAAATTAATAGGCTCAAATGTGTGGTCAATCCAAGATTAATTTTGGACTTGAATTTTGATGAAATATCTCAATTCTCCCCTATGAAAAGTCTTCTGAAGGCGTTTTAAATGTCTTCCTATTTCCCAAGAACATAATGAAGACTGGATAGTCTATGCTAACCGTATAAGTACCTTTTGGAATTCAGAAATTTTATTATTAGTTTGAAAGCTCATTTCAAATGTCACCTTCTGTGGTCTTTGAGAACTTTGTATAACTGATGTCTGTTGCCCGGTCCTCAGAATGACAATATCAAAATAGAAGATCTTGCTAATGAATACATTAATTTAAACATCAGACTTGACGGAGGCGTGAATTGGCAATCATCTAGAGAACACAATTATGTGAACCGAACTGGAAAAATTTTTGGTAAAACTGCGTCCCCAAATGTTTTCCCCCTCCCCATAATCTCCCGTCCGAATGCTGGCTTTGCCCGATTCTATCTAACACATGGGCTGAAATATCCCGGGCCTAACAAAGAAAAAACAGTTTTTGGTTCAAAATTGCCTTTATTCATTAACGTAATCTCCATCAAGATCAACGCAATCATTTCAGCGCCGCTCTAACATTCCAATACCACTTTGGTAGAACGATTTATCTTTTGCCTCAAAATAGGCCTCAGTTTCAGTGACAACCTCTTCATTCGTGCCAAATTTTTTACCGACGAGCATTTTTTTCAGGTCTGCGAACAGCCAGTAGTCGCTGGGAACCAAACCTGGCGAATACGGTGGATGTGGGAGCAAATCGAAGTTCAATTCATGTAGTCTTGCCATTGTTTTGATTGACTTGTGACACGGTGCGTTGTCTTGATAAAACAAAATTTTTTCTTTGCCATATGCGGTCGTTTCTTTGCAATTTCGGCCTTCAAACCCTCCAATAACGCTATATAATATTCACTGTTAATGGTATTTCCTTTCTCAAGATAGTCGATGAATATTACGCCACGCACATCCCGAAATACCGAGGCCATAACCTTTCCAGTCGATTGTTGTGCTTTCGGGCGCTTTGAATGAGGTTCACCAGTTGCTGTCCACTCAGATGACGATCGTTTTGATTCCTGAGTGAAGTGATGGATCCATGTTTCATCCTCTGTCACATATCGACGCAAAAATTCCGATTTGTTTGTTACCTTTAAACATGGCCAAATACTGCTCAGAATCATCAACACGTTCTCATTTTTGGTCGACAGTGAGCAAACGCGGCACCCACTTTGAACAGAGCTTTCTCATAGTCAAATGTTCATGCAATATAAGGCC